>CM042754.1:10078440-10087550 GCA_022496165.2 Catalaphyllia jardinei
CCCCTTTATACAAACGAAAGTTAGCTTTGAAGTTGATTGCATCTGTCTTTACTATATTGATTTTGCCGTATATGAATATATCTCGTGACGACCAAATGTTTAGTACTCCTCTTAGGAGGTGTAGTCGATCAAAAAAGTTCTTTTGGGGCCGGGTGTAAATGGGATCTTAGATTTCAAAGTGTATCTTATCGACATTGTGATGATCTTAATCAGATAAGTCCTGATTTACACTGATTTATTTATAAGCCAGAGTTATTTTCGAACTGGGCAAGTAAATCTAAAAGGTTATTTAGTGATTGAACCTCTAAGAAAAACAGTGGTTTCATCAGCGTACTGCGTTAACTTTATTGTCTTTCTGTGATCTGTTCGATGCCTTTTATTTCATGTGTGCTCATGCTGGCACTGCCCAGGATGATTTTATCCCAATAGTAAACAGGACACCAGAGAGCGGACAGCCTTGCTTGACTCCACTTCCCAAATTAGTGGGAAAGCCGTTGTTCAGGATGCAACTTGAAATGTCGATATATCATTGTCATATATATTAAGTGAATCCACTGCCGTAGTTGCAGGCAAAAGTTCCTAGGCAGGCATTTCTTAACATAGTTCCATTCAATGGAATCAAAACCTTTTTCTAGATCTAGAAAAACTGCTCATCCGGGGATGTTTGGCGGCGTCTTGATGAATGACATGATATCTGTAGTTCTGATACTTTCGTCGAAGAAGATGAGACTTTTGAGGAAACGTAAAGCAGTTACCCTGTTTTGTAATTTCTTTTCGTTTAACGACGACGTTTGGTTCTAATTTTTTCGGATTTTTTTGCAGGTGCGAAAATGTACCGTGAGGGTCGCATACGCGTGCTCTAAGATAGGTCTTTTTGACATGGCGAAAGAATGTCTCAGGGAAGTAGAACTTTGCTTCCCCAAAGAAAAAGAAACACATCCTGAGTTTGCTGTATTTCTTCGAAAGAAAACTGCAGTTACTCTTGACAGTTTCGAGGTCAGTTGGCCTTTGGATGATCAGAACGTTAAAACAATATTGTTCAAAGCAGACATGGATCTTGTCAGAGCAGAAGAAATCTTGTCCAATTCCCTTGGACGTAATCATCGCCAATTCGCCGTGACAAAGAAAGAACTGGCGCGCCTGAAAATTCTGATGGGTTTTAACGAGAGTGCCCTGAAGGAAATTGGAAAAGTGCTGATTCCTAATGTTTCTCCCCACTTACAAGCGGACTTTTTGCTGATAAGAAGTGATGCTCAAAAGAACCTTGGGCATAAAATGGCACAAGATCGGTCCTTAAAGGAAGCCGAAGCTATTTATCGACAAACTTTTGGTGATAATCACCCGATGGTTGTGTTTACTCTGCAAAAACTCTGTACTACATATTTAGATTTAGAGAACCCTAAAAAAGCCTATGAATATTTTAAAGCTAGTGAAGTAGCTTGTGAAGTACTTAAAACGAATCTTAGGGAGCAACTTGAGAGCTGTCATAGTGATTTCCTCAAAAACTACAATATTAATATGCATCCTATTATAAATTGTCAGCGGTTACTAGACAAGAGATTCACGCGTAATCCAGGTGAATGGTGAATCAGTGGGAAGTTTCGGACAAAGCAACCACACTGAGGACTAATTACAAAATGTTGTAAACAGCTATGTTGTAATGTTTGTCACATAAAAGTAAAACAATAGCAATATAGTTTAGTTCTAAAAGTGTTACTCCACAGGGCTGGTTCTGAACTTGAGATAATATCTTTTGTTTTTTTGTTTTTTTATTCCGTGCTTGTAATGTAGTCCGCAGTCCATATTTTATGCTGACTGCCCCTACTAAAATATATGAACGCTCATCAACTGTCATCTCATACAAGTCAAGACTTTAATCCCCAATTGTAATGCTAAATATTAACGATAAAAGCCTCTCGGCTTCGGGGTTTTCCAACATTTATGACCATATATCATACTTGTTCTCCTCAAGACACTTATATCCAGTATTGAACGCAATTATTGTTTAATTAGTACTTCATTTTTGACAGGGTAATTTGATGAATTGTATGTGATTAGGTGACCTTTACCAATGAGGACACTTTGTGATGCTTATCATAAGGAATTTGAATCTCATATCTGCGTCAAGGCAGAATTTTACCTTTCAAGTGCTCTCAGTAATTTAGTGTTGGCAATTGGTTTAACTTTAATTTTTTCATCAAATGAGGTTGTGCGTATGGGATATATCATTCGTTTTCGTGACAGATAATGAATAAAAGCCTAGCTACGTTGATGATGTCACTATCGCCGATAGGCCACAGGGGAACTGAGGTTTAAACCACAATGTCACAAGGCTTTTCTCCGAGATCTTCCCAAGTATGCTTGCCAAACTTGTTTGGTGACTACATAATGAGAATTTACATATTAACAAAAGCATGTAGTACTTCTACACTTAAATAAGGCTAAAAAGACTAATGTTTAGTAGCATACATCTACTAAATTTCTATCACGAGTGACGTTCTCTTATTGGCTATGCTACTCACCACTTATTCTGTTGTAGATAGTGAGCTCTGTAGCTGAGTTAGCAGTGTTCAGTTGTTATTTGAGACCGTGACGAACTTTAAATCTTGCCAAGTTGTTATTTAAGACGAACTTTAATTTTTGCAAGGACCTTCTCGCCTTAGAAGGTCTAATCAGCTAGTTAAGTTGAATGAATAACAATATTTCGGATGGCACGGCCTTCCTTTCTTTACGTTACTATTTTCATACTGTTAGCACTTATTACTTAGCCGTGTCACACAGTCTTTGTTTTTATTCATCTTTTCACTTGTCTGTAAGGGCCTGTTTACAAACAAAGTGGGTTACTCTAGCACTCACACATTACCTCTTTTTTATAATTGGGATAATTTTACTTTATTTTAAATAGCTTTGTGTTAGTGTTCCCAATTAGTACTGTACTATACTGTACTGTACTGTACTGTACTGTACTGTACTAGAATCCTTTTATGGCACTTAAATAAAGGTTTGATCATCATCATCATCATCATCGTCGTCGTGTTTACAGGGCAGCTGGGGTTACTCGGGTAGGCGAGTTGCCCTATTTGCCTGGCAGGCGGGTTAACTTCCTCCCTCGTCAGTAAACACTTTACGTCAGGAGCCCATCACCCGGAGCGTGCAACTTCCATACACAGTCTGTGAAACGGCGTTTTCACAAGTAGAGTTATTTTTAACGTGATTTCAGAGTAAAAGAACCCGCCATAGATTTTCGATGAAACTTGGTATAGTGTCATTACAGTACAAGGAGATGTTGAAAACGTAATAAAAAGAGGGGGTCACAGTGCTTGCTTTCATGCCACGATACTGACAAATATGGTTATTTAGGTGACGTTTGGTTATCTCAGTGCGCAACAAATAAGCTCGATTATTTTTCAATGCGGTCTGTTTTATCACACAGAGTTCGATTTTCTTTAATTGCTTATTCATCTACGTCCCAGAAAAAAATGGCTTTAATTACCCTGCATTATTAATTGATATTTTATCCTTTAAAAGAAACATAATTTGGACTTTCTCTGTTGGACCCGTTACGTTACTATTTGTAGCATTTATTTCATTTGCCAAAAAAGTAGCCATAGATTTCTGCCACGTTATTGCGGATATTGTTCTCATTGAATTTATAAAATAAAAAGTGGGGGTCACCGTGCTCGTTTAAGAGAAAAAGAGTTTTTATCGCGCTATCGAGCTTAGTTTGAGGGAAATCTCTTATGTTTTGTACGAGTGCGCGCTCATGTGCGCGCACTGATAGCGCAGAAACCGTGCGCAGTAGGAATGCGCAATGCAAAACTCGAGAATCACCTTAAACCAGCCTTTCCCGCGAAAGCGATTGCGTAAGAGACTGTTAATACGCAACTAGGATGAATCGTCCACATGGGAAATAAATATGGCGGATACATGCGAGGAATCCTTTTTGGAAGATTCCGGCAGTATTTTAAGCGACAATTTCAGTATTTACTCGGAAAGTAGTACTTCAGCAGGGCTGGGTTGTTCGAAAGCCGGTTAACGTTAACCCAGGGTTAAACGTTATCTGAAGAATTGTTTTTTCTTGTTTACAAATGTTTTTCACCTCTAACGTTTGGTGTACTTTGAGATTACTACAGCTTATAACTGAAGGGCGAATAATATAAACAGATTACCTAACCAAAAAGTTACAAAACTGAAATCAAAATTTCCGTTAACCCTGGGTTAGCTTAATCAGGCTTTGAACAACCCGGCCCTGGGCCGGGTTGTTTGAAAGCCGGTTAATGCTAACCCAGGATTAAACGTTAACTGAGGCATTTTGTTTTCTTGTTTAAAAAGTGTTTTCACCTTTAACGTTTGCTGTACTTTGAGATTACTACAGTTCAAAACTGAAGGGCGAACAATATCAACAGATTACCTAACCAAAAAGTCACAAAACTGAAGTCAAAATTCTCGCTAACCCTGGGTTAGCTTAATCGGGCTTTGAAGAACCCGGCCCAGATGAAGAAGAGCAAAACGAAGAAACCAGTGCCTCTCGTTACTCAGTGAGAAAGCGTAAATCGCGCAGTGAGAAATCGAGTTGGTCTTCGAAACAGGGCGCGAAAAAGACCAAGCGATCATTCTGCAAACGTTCTCAACGATGATCAAATGGAGGAATTAACGTCATGGATATTTTCAACGCGGGAAGTTGGCGATTTCGAAGGAAATTTCCGCGAATGGCTTCTCGAATCGCAACGTGTGAAGTCAGTTAAAGAGTGGGAGCACTTCGCAGAAACTCTTATTAGTAAACCACAGAAAGCAAACTTTCAACTCCAGATTGTTGGATTCTGCCGTAAGTTTCGACACTTGTTAGCGAATGCTACTTGTTGGCAGACAAGGCCAGCAGGAAAGCTGCCTTTTCGGTAGGTTGGATGAAAATGCTAGGAAATTTTCAAGCTAAGAAGGAAACTCAAGAGAGATTGATTGTCAAACAGTTCTTAGTAGGACAGTCGGAAGGACAACAATTCTCTCATGAGGTGGTACACGCAGTTGTAAGTGTTATTCACGAACTGGTTTACTGCACTATTCAGTCATATTCAGCAGAAAAAGTCAACCTTGACTTCCGAACTGAGAAATTCACGTTTGGCCGTGGAGTCAGATGATACCTTGTTCAGATATTGTGGTGCAGCCCTTCACCGAATGATAAAGCTTACGAATGAAACTTTACAACAAAAAAAGGGTGGCGGGAAAGTGTCATCCGAACGACGACTGGTAATGGAGAAGGAGAAGAATCTGTTGAATGCCCTTGTCTTGAAAGACAAATCTTAAATTTCTTCAAGTCTTAAAAACTTGGATGAAGGAAATCTTACTTTTCCAAGCATTGAGCTTCTCCCTTTTTTGAAGGAGGTGGATAAAAATGTTCTCGCAAATCTGGCGAAGTAACTGAGAAAGACTGACCGTTCGGTTAGGGGTAACTATTATATCTTTTCCAATAGTTCGTCGGGAACGGCCTGACTTCTTCAGGGAATTTTTACAACTGAGAAAGGACGCTAGAATTTAAACAACAGAGACAAAGCCTCCATACTAAGTAGTATGGCATGTTCCTGAATATATCAGCCCGTCCCACAATCCTAGATGGCCGCCAACAAAAGTTCGAGAAAATGTGACGTCACACCGCCTTAACCCCTCATTTTACCCCTTGATGTGGTAAACCCTAGCCCTACGCTTGCCATAAAACCCTAAGGTCCTATGTAACCTTAAGCCCTTATTACCCTAACCCTAACCCTAACCCTAGGGCCTTATAACCCTAAGATCTTACAACCCAAAGGCCTTCTAACCCTAACCCTAAACCTTATAACCCTTAAGGCCTTAACCCAAACACAATAAGGTTTTATAACCTTGACGCCTTACCTCTAAGGCCTTATAACCCTAAGGTCTGTTAACTCCCGCATAAAGCCTTTTAACCCTAAGCCTTGCCCGTCTTAGGCCCAAAATAACTCTAACTAAGCCCTACTAAAGCCTAACTAAGCCCGAATAACTCTAACTAAGCCCAAATAACCCTAACCCTGGGGGGCGGAGCGGCGCGCTTTCTTTATCGCAGATCGTAATCTCCCTTAAGGTCTTATAACCCTTTTAAGGTCATTCCACTGAAATAGAACCTACACTTTGATTTTTCTCAAACTTTGCCAATTGATTGTTTACATTATAGGAACTTAAATTTGGAAATAAAAATGAGGGGTCCCCATGTTCGTTTAGGAGCAATAACACTTTATTTATACCATTTAAGCAATAGAAAAAGTTTTCTATTACTTTTATAAAATATTAATTCGACAAATGAAGGGAAATTTTGTTTAAAACTTCTTGATCTAAAAGGATTTTCTCAATACACGCTCTAGACAATCATCTTTCCTACTAACCAATCAAAACGCGCATCTGATAACGCACGAACCAATGAAAGTTCGCGTTACAAAAGTCAAAATTTGTGCCAAATTCGCCAGCGAGCAAGCGAGCGCTGTCACCTTTGAATCCTTCTATAAAATCACTGGGAGAAATGCCTAAAGTTCGGTGAAAACAGAAGAAATATTCAAAAGATTTACGACTCTGTAAGGAAAGAACTTTAAGATGAAATCACTGTGCTTAATCGCTCTTGAAAGTAACGCGGACATTCCCGAGAAGATGGTTGAGAAGTTGAATCGCTCAGCGTGCCTTGTGAAGTTTTGCTGGTTTGGAAGCATTGCACAAGCAGGCAGGGTTGAGTTTATGCAGTTAAGTCGAAGGGCATTAAATCCATCATTCTGGTGAACTGTCTGCTACATTTTCCCAAGTTTTAATGGTCATTTTTTGAACACTTGACAGCCAAAACACGGCAACCGATCGGCCGTTATATAAAATTTGATTTGAGCCAAGAGACCTTTGAACAGATTTCGCATTCGCAGTCTGTAGCATGTAGTTCGCGTTTAATTTTATTGTACATCTTTTGTACGGCTGTTACGAAAACTAAGACCCCCGAAAATTAAGACCTAAGACCTAAGACCCGAAAACGAAGACCCGAAACCTAAGACCCGAAAACGAAGACCCGAAAACGAAGACCCGAAAACGAAGACCCGAAAACTAAGGCCCCCTTATTTTCTTTATTTTTGCCCTTCAGTTCGTCATTTTTCCAACCTCCAACCTCCTGCGTACATCTATAACTCAACAGTGAAAACAATAAGGTGACAGGCCTGCGCGACTCCCATCTACGTGTAATAGCCACGTAGGAAGTTTTGCTCGAACTAGCATAATAAGGATCTGCCCCTTTTGTATGTTACGATCGGGGGATCTTTGAATATTTCACTCAGCAATAATCCTGTGTTTTTTGACATTTCTTAACAGTAGAGCCATTGGAGGTCATATGTCTGCATGGCTTCCGCTGTTATCCGCGTGTAATCTCCAGAGTTTAACAGCTTCTGTTTCTTTCCAGTTGTTTTTCTCTAAAGGCTCTTTTATATTGCAAGATATGTTTTAGGCTCTCTCGAATGTTAGCCCTGGCGGGACAAAGTTTGAAATATTTCCGCGAACATGTAGGATACTTGCATTTTGTATTACTATGCCGGGCCCGGCTGTATGCATGTTATGCTGTTTATTATCACGGGTGTCATATTTATCTCAGTTTGTCCGGCTTCGCCAGAGAGAGCTGTAACTTTCCTTGTGGAAAGCTATAAATCTGTTTTAAGGCTGGTTTCCATATGATCGCAGACGATCACGGATCGCAGATCGAAAAATGTTCTGCGATCCTCTGCAATCATATGGAAACACACTTCTGCGATCGTCTGCGATCCTGCGATCGTCTGCGATCGTTTGCGATCGTCTGCGATTATTTGCGATCGTGCGATCATATGGAAACCGAAGTTCTGCGATCTGCGATCGAAACGTATCCCATAATATTTTGAATTCCGGCCCACGATTCAACGCTTCAACAAAGCAACTGCTCATTTGCAAACACGGCTGGCGTTGAGCAAGGAAACTTTAATAACGAGGAATTTATAGAGGAAGTTAATATGAGTGCGTTTACCACCGTAACGGTAAAGATTTCAAAGACGAAAACAAAAAGGCTAACTGTTGGGAAAAAAATCGTGGAGAAATTTAACTTATTGGCGGGGGAAGCTAAGTCAGATTCCGCAACATAAGAACTGCGTATGGTCGTTATCTGAGGCGATTGAAAAAGGCATCCTCTGGATCGGGGCGAAATGTTGCAAGAAAATTTCAAAAAAAATTTCGGTTGACTAAGAGAAGAATAAATTTGCTTGCAGCAGAACTTCTCTCTCAACGTCCGCCATGTTGTTTGATGCGATTTTCCTGCTAGCACAACGCGCGTGTTATTTTGACACTTCCGCTGTCCGAAATGTATGCAACAGCGATTATATGGAAATAACTCTCTTTGCGATCCGTCTGCGATCTGCGATCAGATGGAAACCAGCCTTTAGAGAGAAGTTCTTTTCTTTCTTGCATAAATTTCATGTAGCTTTTTGTCCTTCCAGTTTCTTCGTTCTAGCATTGACAATGTAAATGTGCATGCGCAAGTCTGTGGACTGTTTTGCCTGTTGTTTATGATATTGCGTGGTTTCATTCAGGCAAAAAGCTCTGAATTTAGTTCTTCCGCTGATTGTTCATCCAGCTCTACATTGTCGTCACCATTGCTTTTTTGCGATGTTTTCAGGCTTTCTTGCGGAGACCGCTAATGGTCTCTCTTTTGTTGGAGGCTCGTAGCCTTGTCGTTCAGGCAAGACCGCGGTTTTGATCCTTCTGGATCTCGTCAGTTGCCGATAGCCTGGAGTGACTGAAACCAGGGTCAGGTAACACTCCGCAACTGGCGTATTTTTTTGAGATTATATACTCGTTCAGCGGATCGTGAGATCTTGACTGCGATTGGTTATTTTGCCACCAGCGAATGGCGAGCTCTAAAGTCTTCGATCCCATTGTACACAGCTTGAAACTGTGTTTTCTATGATGGCTATAATGCTTATTTTCTCCGGCATGTGTAGTTTGAGTTTAAGGATAAAGCGTAACATAGTTACACGACATATCTCCACGTTTTGGAGGATTGTGTGGAATATTTAGAACGCATTTTGTATGTTTATCTTTTGTTTTTAGTGTCGCTA
>CM042754.1:10087650-10090150 GCA_022496165.2 Catalaphyllia jardinei
ATCTTTTGTTTTTAGTGTCGCTAATGTACCCATTGGACTCACATGCTGAAATAAAGAAAATAAGGGGGTCTTAGTTTTCGGGTCTTAGTTTTCGGGTCTTCGTTTTCGGGTCTTCGTTTTCGGGTCTTCGTTTTCGGGTCTTCGTTTTCGGGTTTTAGTTTTCGGGTCTTAGGTTTCGGGTCTTCGTTTTCGGGTCTTAGGTCTCAGGTCTTAATTTTCGGGGGTCTTAGTTTTCGCAACAACCTCTTTTGTACAGTATTTTGCACGCTGGATTTCTGCATATTTAATTTACAGCGACCACCAACGCGGTTTGTTTATTAATTAAGTTTATTCGCTTCGTTCAAATGTTTTTTTGAGTGTTATTCAGCTATTACAGAACTGCCAAGAAAAGAACTAGATGGCCTCTAACTTAGCATGGTTGAAATACGACCGATCTCAAAATAATTGGCTTGTTTTTGTCGTCCTTTTAAATTCACAACTTGCGTCTTTCTTACGCTGCGCCGTGATTATGTGATATTTCGTCACGCGACGAAGAAACTTCTCGATTTCTTGTTTTCAGGTGGCTTTCGCTGCCTCTGAAATATTCCAAAAAAAAAAAAACGCCAGGGAATTAGGGGTGGGTTGCAGGAAATTTCATGCAGGCGTCAATGGGTTTATCTTATTTATCTTCTATAACATCACACTTTCTTAACGTTTTGCGCTGGATAGTTTTCGATTTACTTTTGATTGCGTGACAGTGAAGACGATCTAAGTTTGCAGTGCATTGTTCAACCATATTTTAACCCGTTGTCGAACGTTGCATGCCAACGCATCAGGAAACATTGCCAACGCATTCAAAAATTATTACAGCGCATTGCGTTTCCAACGGGTTGACAAACGTAACGCATTTTCAATGCATTTTCGATTTATCTCTGATGCCGGGTTTTCGCAAATAAGGTCACATATAGACTATTAAACGCATCCCACGGAAACGGCCATAAGACGTCTTGTTTAAAAAATAGAATGTGATTTTGGGAGTTTTATTGTAGTAATTAAATGCAAAAATTACCTGGAAAAACGTTTACTGCGTATTTTGTTGCATAATATTTTGTTTTCTTTGCTTGAGCTCTCTCGACAAGGTCCTCTAGCTCACTAACATCGAAGCATGGAAAGCGCTGTTGTACATCTTTCTTTCGCTTTCTTTCCACGGGTCAGAGGGAAAGAGATGGTCAATCCCCAAATCAAAACTTGGAAAAGTTTTCTGCATTTGAATTCTTTAATATTTGTACTTGGGCGTTGGACTACGGGTTTTAAAATGGTATCAAATTGTGCCGGGGAAACACGGAAAGCGTGACGTGACAACCGTGTTTGTTTACTCTCATCTAAACACACCTATCGACCAATGAGACTGCGCGTACTGTCTTAAATATTTTATAAATAAATCCTTATAGTAGCACCATGATTATAGTCACGATTGCCCTTAAATTCACGTTTCCGACGATTGTTTTTTGCTCAACACTGAGAATTGGCCCATATTTATTTTACATACAGAAATTTACTACTCAATTCAAAACAATAGGTCACCATAGTCGTTTTCGTGAAATAGACGATTTACCTCTTTGGCGAAGTCCAGCCTTAAAGAAAAAGCTGCCATTTTCTAATGCGGGCGCTCTAATCACGCGTAAAATTATGCGCAGTTGGGATGCGCAATGCAAAACTGGGGAATGACCTTAAGCAAGGCTGAGCTTGATCAGCTGACCTTGCCCACGCGCGCGCTTCCGAAAGTCTACGCCTGTAAAAACCACCCGAAAAAAAAGGCGGTGGCTTGTGTTGCGCCCCCACTTTTAAAACAACCCGAAAAAGTGAGGCCTTAGGTTC
This sequence comes from Catalaphyllia jardinei, assembly GCA_022496165.2. Lineage (NCBI taxonomy): Eukaryota > Metazoa > Cnidaria > Anthozoa > Scleractinia > Caryophylliidae > Catalaphyllia > Catalaphyllia jardinei. Next base: position 10,089,508 of record CM042754.1, read on the forward strand.
GCGCCCGCTGATCTTCACCGCGCTTGCGCTTACTTGTCAGTAGGCGTAAAAACAACAGGGAACGGTTAAACGATTATTGGAGAGGTTATTATGCTGAGAACGAGGAACAGATCAACGAAAGATTTCGTGAGTAAAGACAAAGAAAAAGAGGACGGAATATCACGCGTTTGTGGTGTGGGACCAAGGATCTGAGAAACTGGAAACGAATCTAGTTCCCAGCGAACATGCAGTTACACTTTGTGAATTATCAACATAAATTCATAAATCAAAAGAGTTTTATTTTCAATCTTGTGTGATCGTTGACTTTTTCGAGACATGTGTGCCTTTTTACGCCGATCAAACTGAACCTCGTCCCAGGACCTCTCGGGCGCGTCTAACCGAGATGTTTAAAGGGGGTAAGTTTCTAAAGAAACTGTGGTGCTGCGTCGGTGGGAGTATTAAAGTGGGAGTATTCCTGCTCTTAAATATACCTGGGAAATTTCCGATACTTCTTTAGCATTTCTAGATATTAAGGTTTTTGTCGAAGGCAACGGTTTATGCACCAGCATGCACTACAAACCCACAGATTCTCATAGTTATTTGTTGTATTCATCTTCACATCCATCACATGTCAAGAATTCCATTCCTTATTCTCAATTTCTTA
>CM042754.1:10095150-10099108 GCA_022496165.2 Catalaphyllia jardinei
CATAACCAGGTGCGGTAATCGAGAGACGACTGGAAACAAGTCATGGAGACTCGAACACAAGATATCAAAGTCATTGCGATGAAAACAATAATAAAAAAGGCATGAACGATATAGTCTCCAATTGTGATTTCATTTAGTCCCAAAAAATTCTGCGCGACAACGCACGCGCCCAAGGTCGCTCAACTAAAAGACCCCCCACTTTTTCGGGCTGTTTTTTTAAAAGCGCGAATCAAAGATCCCACCACCTTTTTTGGCAAGTATTGTGATTTCCACTGCCATTGTTAATATTAAAAAAAAACAACTGAAAAAACTCGGCAGGAACGATATGGTCTCGAATTAATTTCTTTTAAAGTCCCCCCCCCCCCCCCCCCCCCCCAAAAAAAAAATTCTGCGCGAGAACGTGCGCCCAAGGTCGATCATCTAAAAGACCCCCACTTTTTCGGGTTATGTTTTTTTAAGAGCCGCGCGCACTCAAGGTCGATCAGCTAAAAGACCCCCCTCTTTTTCGGGTTATGTTTTTTAAGAGCGCGCGCGTGAGCGCGTGGGGGTACGATCAGCCGGCGAAACTCAGCCTTGCTTATAAGGGTTATAAGGCCTTTAGGCCTCAAGGGCTAGGGTTAATAAAAAGAACTAGGGTTAAGGCCCTAGGGTTAAGGCCTTAAGGGTTAGGGATTAAGGCCTCAAGGGTGAAGGCCTTAAATTAAGGGTTATGGTTAAGGGCTTAATGTCTTAAGGGTTAGGGGTTAAGGCCGTAAGGCGGGGGTACACTTTTGGGTTTGTGGCGACCGTGAATCTAGGGTTTACCTGGTCAATGGGTAAAATGAGGGGTTAAGGGGCTATGACGTCAAATTTTCTCGAACTTTTGTTGGCGGCCATCTTGGATTGTGGGGCGTGCGGTGCCATACTACTATAGTATTAAAAAAGTGGACCGTTGAAGTGAACTCATAAATGACAAGATAACAAATATAGAAAATAATAAAAAGTAAACCGTTGAAATAAACTAATGAATGACAAGATAATGAAATCATTGAAATATAATACATAAAGTATAAGTGGTTTAATCATAAGGTTAAATTTGTTCTCGTTTGTGTATACCTTCGGTTCATTAGAGTTTGGCCTCTTTCGATAAGGTATGCCTCCCTGGCTTGGGGTAATGCGTTATGAGATAAATTTATGAGTTCTAGTGGTACCACTTCTATGTCGTTAGGTGAAGGATTGTCAGAAAGAAAATGGATTACATCATCACCCGGGTGATGATGGATAATTGTTCCGTGATAACTATCTATTATTTAGAGCGCAGTTTGTCACGTCACGTCACGTCAGTCGTTGGCTCCGAGCTCGCGGTCAACAGCTTTCGCACAGCAACATGCAGTCTCACCTTAAACAATTTACACAGCGTTGTAATGACCGCGGTCATCAGCCTTTCGCCGTTCAAGTCACCACAATTTTACGCTATCTTGCTTTTCTTTCCGCTTCAGGAAGAGCTGTCGGCACTATTCAAAATCATATTTCGCATTAAACATTGTCATCTGTTATTAACTTTTGCCCTCGGATGGGATTTGGTTTTCAATTAACATTACGGGAATCAAAACGCTTGCTTGGGACCGCAACTTTTCGGAAACTCCCTATCACTCCTAATTGGTCGGGAACCCTCTCCACGCGGCCATGTGGGCGTTTTCTTTGGTGGCCTTCTCCTTTCTCCGCAAGTCTAACTTAGTGGCGGATTCTCCTAGCGGGAAATATCACATCACTTGCGAAAGAAGAGAGAAACTACATACAACTAGCAGTTACAAAAGACAAAAAGGCTGAAAAGTGAGTGGGGTAGATAGAGGTAAAAGCTTGGGGAAATAAACCAAGAGGTACAGCGTTTAACAAGCTTGATTTTTAAGAGGCTTAAGATCAGGATAAGAAGAGTAAAATAGAGCCTGCGAGCAGGTTTACAATTGGAGCCTGCCGCAAACTAAATAGCAGTTATAGTGCATGGAGTATTTTGTGCCACTTCTGCTGAAATTTATTCTGGGAATCAGTGACCGGTAGATATTTGTATTTCTAAGTTATATTTTAGCTGTTGTGCATATTCTCTGATAGATGGAGAGATGCTCTTAAATTCACAGCAATAAATATAATACCTTGCGAGGAGTAAACAGTGGCTTACTAAAATATCGTCTTTCTCTTCTTTAAAACCTAGCGTGACTTCCGATAAGATACCTCGCCGTCGTGATTTCGTTTTTGTTTCCTGGAATAAAAACGAAATCACGGCGGCTAGGTATCTTATCGAAAGTCACGCTAGGAGAATCCGCCACTAAGTTAGACTTGCGGAGAAAGAAGAAGAAGGCCACCAAAGAAAACGCCCACATGGCCGCATGGAGAGGGTTTCCGACCGTAAACTGAACAAACGTGCCATGGACAAATTAAAAGCAATTTGGGAGTGATAGGGAGTTTCCGAAAAGGTGCGGTCCCATGCAAACGTTTGAATCCTCGTAATGCTAATTGAAAAGCCAAGATGCCACGCGGGAGCAAAGCCTAATAACAGGTGATAATGCAGAAGCGATCAACCCCTTGGATGAACCTCATGGTCTTATTATTAATAAGAAAAATGAAACTTAGTACGTTTCTTTAGTATTAACTTTGTATGTTTAGGTCATTTCTATTTATAGCTGCTCACCCTAAAAAAGGAAGGCGGTGCCTTCCAAAGTATAATATATTCCCATACTGTGTAATCAGCCTTGCTAATTTTCGTCTATCATTCAACTTAGAACTGATTAGTTCTTTTACAGCGAGAGGATCCGGTACTTGTAACTGTACTGGATCCTTTGTCTGCTGTTTTGGGTAGGGTGTATCCGCCTATCCCGGTTAACTTTTCTAACTGTTTCCAGACTCAGGGCGCTAGTCAGCCACACCTTTGTTTTTGTTTACATGCGAGAATTTGGCTATTATATTTTATTCGGAGCTTGTCGTAGCAAAGAAAAATCACTGTGAAACTACTCAAGATAATTGAACATACCTTCAGGAACACAGTTTACAGTAAAACAATAAGAATCCGCTTCACCATGCTATATCAATGATATCGATGACATCGAAAATGGAGAAGACGACTAGGGCCCCTGAAGTGTATCCGCCCATTAAGTTCTCCCGGGTTGTATAGTTATCCTACCTGTAAAATTTTGCTTCTAAACCAGGGCTATCTTTTGCCCTTCAGCTAGGGTTAACCCGCTTGCTAGGGTACCCTCTCTCCTTTAAAGAGGCCCCAACACCCTGAAGAAGGAAGGCCATGCCATCCGAAATATTGTTATAAGTCAGCCTCGCTTATCAGTTTCCGTCTGGTATAACAAGGTGGAGGCCGCTGATTTGCGTTTCCAAGTGTCTGCGAAGAGGATTTAGATAATCCACTAGTGGAAGCGATTGCCGGCCAGTGAATATAAAAGTTGTAACAGAATATGGAATCTCTCAAGCCTTAACTTTTAACTGATTACGAGCCATTGAACCCTGAAAATTACATCAGGTAATCGGAACCCCTTATTCATGACACTTAACGTTAAAATATTTCTAGTTTTCAAAGTATGTAATCGCCAATGAAAATTAGTTGAACTTGGAAAATAAATCATGAAAGGGTGTTGTGAGGCATTGCTCATGCATCCATCACATACATACATCACTCTATTTACCCTTATGCAACTGATATCTCTGAGCATTTAACCATCAGATGAGAGACCACCACACCGGGAACTACGTCACCTACTCTTTTCGAACACTGAGGAACTACTTGTGATGTGAGGAGAGTCTAGCTTTCGAACAAGCCCTAGACCTCTCGTACTTTAATCCGATCTTTGAACGCGTGGAGGGAAATCGCGAGAGGACTGGACGTTAGCGCAAATCGGGTGGGGACCCATTCTCGTCCCCATAGCCCTTTTCTCATCTCTTAGCCGGCGGGGCCTTGGCACGAGAATCGAAGGGCTCT
>CM042754.1:10112806-10130306 GCA_022496165.2 Catalaphyllia jardinei
CACAAAGTAGCATAACATAGTACAACATAGCAAAAAGTAGCATAACAGTACAACATAGCGCAACGTATTATTAGATAGTACAACATAGCGCAACGAAGCATTACATAGTACAACATAGCGCAACGTAGCATAACATAGTACAAAAATGTACAATAAGGGACAACATAGCACAACAAGCGCAACATAGCGCAACATAGCACAACATAGCATTGATGAATGTGCATCAGATCTACACCATTGTTGATCACTGAAACACGCTACAGCGTAACCCTTTAAATAGTGTTAAGAGCAAAAGCGTGTACTGTTAAATAACCTACATATTGTAGGCTTCTCCTGCTTTGATTGGGAAATCATTAACAGAGAGTGAGAGTCGATTTTTAATTGTTAACTGACAGCGTCGTCAATGATTTCGCATGTTGTCTTCTGCACGATTGCCTATTAATAAAACGTACTTTACACTTAATAGAACCAAACGCAGCTAAATGACGGTTTTAATAATGATGTTATCAGTGAGAAGGCGTAATAGATCCAAAACTATGTTCTTGGCAACTAGAAGAAAGGCCTTCAACGTTGGTTAATTCGGCGTTAATTCGCCATTATTCCAATTGTTAACATTGAGTTTAAAGAACTTTTTAGTTCTCTGAGAGCGACGTTAATAAAAGCTCACCATATCTCCCACACAACTATTGATCATCACATTATACCAAAAATTAATAATGAGTGTAACCTTGAGCAACAGATAAAAATAAACTATAAAATGCAGAACTAGAGTAAAGGCGTACGCAGTGAAACAGGCCTGCGTCGTAGATCATTTCGGTTGTACACGTACAGTGAATTTGTGAATTTAAAAGTCCTTTCTATAGCCACAATAACTGACAACGTCGTTCAGTGAGTGCGCAACAGACTGTCTACACGATTAACGAAACGTATTTTACAACGAAACTAAATAACGAGTGTAACTTTAACCCAATCGTAAGGCCAGAATATTCTCTTCTTTTGCTGAAATTGTCATAAATGAACACGCACCTTATTTTTCACTGAAAAAGTAATAGTTGACTTTTAGTACCTAGTTAACCTGTAGAGTTATGTTAACAATATAGTTAACAAATAGATTCCATGTTGCAGTGCGTCTGTTCAGTAATAGATCACAGATGACGTCAAAATATGGTAAGAACAAAAAAGTGGCACACGAGGCGTAGCCGAGTGTGTCACTGATGTTATTACCACATTTTGACGTCTTCTGTGATCTATTACTGAATCAGACGCACGGCAACTTGGAATCTATTTGTTTTATATAATAACGAAAAGCCTTTTTTGTTTCAAAATAATTCAACATAACGCGAAAGCCGGCCTTTTGCCCCGCCTTTGTCCCGCCTTTGCACGCAAAAAAAAAAGCCATTTGACGTGATCTATACAATCAAAATGAAGCAGTTTCATTGGTTGCTATGCGCAGCAAAGAATTGTGATTGGTCGAGAAAAATTACGCCACTGTCAAGCCTGACTCGAGCGTCGCTTCTCGTGGAATGAAAACTTACAGCGAAAGCAGAATTGAACTGCGAAATCTACAAATATTGAAGAAAATGCTGGAAAAATCAAGTGAGTTTTTGTCATCAGAGTAGCTCTGTGAGCCGAAAAGCTTGGACGTTGCCTTGAAAATTACAGGAGTTGAAAGAATACCCTCGGAAAACTTGTGGTTGCGGTTGACCTAGAGGCCATTTGAATCGAGTTTTGAATGAAAGGAGCGAAAATGACGGTGGAGATTTTTGTCTTCTGTGGTTGGTGATTCTCAAAGTCAGCTTGATATAAAGTCGGAGACACATTTTAGCTGCAATACTGTTGACCGTGAGCTGTGGTTAGCTATACTTAGCTCGCTGCTGTGCCCTGAAACGGACAGGAACATTCGCATCGGAAAGCAAGGTTATGTATTTTATTTTACCGATTTTAAGAAGTGATGTTTTGATGTTTTATTCCTGACATTAATCAGCAGTGAGTCAGCAGTTGTTTTGACACCGGGAAAAGTTGAATTTTTTAAATAAATTAATCTCGGAAACATTTTGGTTATTGGGTTTGTTAAATTCGAGATAAAGCAATGATTCTCGGCTTACCAAGACCAAGTTTGTGCGTGGTTTAGTCTCGCTCGACTGCCGATCGAGGCTGCTAGAAAATTATTTCTGTATCATTTTCTAAAAGAAAGCTTATCTTTCGTTTTCTGGCTTCTCGAAACTGTTCAATGCCTCGGCAAGACTTTTTTGTACCTTATCTTTTGCCCAGTCACGTAAAATATTATCCTAATTCTCAAAACTTTCCGCCATTTTAAAACGGCAGAGGGAAAAACTTTGTAATGATGACGTCAATCGTGCATCTGTCCTCTAATAGATCATAGACGAGAGCCAATCAAAATGCGAGAATAACTTGGGTTATTATATAATTAAGCATAGTTAACTTTTAGTACGTTATGTACAAAAATTTACTTTTAGTACATATGTAGATGTTTAGTACGTTTTGTACATCATTGGACATTATGATTATACAAATTCTGACTGTCTGGCCTTGGAGTCCTTTCCAAGGTTCGTGTTAAAAAAAAAGTTAATTACCTTTTAGTATATTATGTACTAAAAACTTACTTGGAGTATGTATTTTATGTTTTGTAGGTTTTGTATATTATTGAACATTGTGATTATACCTTGGTGTTCTTTTTTAGGCTTATCTTAAGAAAAAGTTGTTAGTAAATAATACACATTTTTATCGAATGACTTCTCTCTTACACCTTCCTGATATTAAACGTAATTAATCATGATCATTCCCCTCTCCTTATTCGCATCGAAGAATTTCTCTGTCTGAGAAAACACGACTTTACCCGTTACATTAAACACGTCACTTTCCATTTATTTTCTTCGGGTGTAAGACATCAATTTTGTGATATATTTATATAGTTGAAAACGATAACTTTTAAGTATTTACTTGATAGTTACAAACGTTTAATTTAACTGGCAGAATTAAAAAAGATATATACATATAACTGGTCATTTAATTTCTCCTCTCCTTATTCACTGGAGCCGTTGTCGGGAACGGAAACTGTAGTTGTTCCACGCGTCCCTATAAAATTAATACTATTCTTTTTTTGTATTTTCGGCGCTTTTGTTGACTGTCATGCTGTAATTCGTACGTTGCGCCAAGAGATATTGTCAAACAAAATTTAGCAAAAAAATGTCTGCTTTTGTTGAAGAACACAGAGTGTTGACCTCTCAACTTACTTTTTTAACTTCTTCTAGGGGAAATTTCATTAAAATTGAGTGTCCTTTATAATGAAAGATGTGCTTTGCTTTGCTTTGCTTTTCTTTACTTTTCTTTTCTTTTAAGTGCGACAAATGTAGTGCCCACCGGCGCAACTGACAAATACGCTTATAACATAGCGCGCACGCTAGTCCTATCTAATTCCTATTGCGCCTCGAGCGACTCTTACACTTCCTTCGTGCTCTCCAAACTTCCCGCGTGCGTCCATAACTCCATATACGCACGCTAAGCATAAACAAATTCTTAGTTTAAGGACGTTCGCGCCTGGGCATCTCTAGTGCGCACGCTATTCATTAGGCACGCAGGTGTCACGTCATGTATTTCACGCGCGCGCACCGAGTCAAAACTCAAAAAAATATAGAGCTTATGACCTTTGTGTTAACTTGGTGACCCTAACTGTTTTTTACGGTAGATCACTTTCTTTTCTGATTCTTTTCACTATACTAAAAAAAATCTGTAATTGACAAGTTTTGATTATTTCTCATATACTATTCAAACAGGGTCGAATTGGTGTTTGGATACAGGTGTGCGTGACTTAGAAGTTGCAGTTTTTAAGGCTACTAACTCTACCTGATTTAATTACATATGTAGCAAAGATCTATCAAAGAGGCCTATATATGCTGTGTTAAACACACATAACTTAGATATGATTTTTCAACTTAAATATATGCCGATAGTAATGAATCAGGCCAGAATCCTCTCGAGTGACTGGAAATCCAAGAAATGCTATGGTCTGTGATACGCCTTATCTTCAACACCAGTTCGAAAACCATGGAATTTTTTTTCCTTTTAATCTAATCTTATCATTTTCTACCTGCAGTCAAAGTTTAAAAAAAATATGTATGTGGGAGATTTTGGGCGCGAACGTCTGTAAGTTAAAGTTTTACCTATAAACTATAAACTATAGTAACTATAACTATGAACACGTGCACAAATCTAAAAACAAATTATTATGTTTCAAGTGTAGATCTTGTAACTCAAGTATTCCTTAAGCATGAACGAGAAAATGAGGCAGTACCTCATTAAGCAATGGATCAAGAACCTAACTTGGTGCGTCAACCGTTTTCGAAACGAAGCTGTTTCCTCGTTTAAACAGCGAACGGAACCGAATCATTTTGAAAACGCTCCTCGTTTGACAACGTGTTGAAAATGGGCCGGTTTCAGAAGTGGTATCGATTGGCGATGTGTAAACGAAAGGCGTAACTTCTTCGAAAGCTATGCGGTTAAAAATGAACCCTGTATGTGTAAACAGCGCGCAGGGTGCGCCTTCTCTGTCTTAGCCACATACACGTGATAATAGCACTGTAGTAATAATTGGGGACACTGTAAATAATTAACTAAATATAGCAAACAGAACATAAACGACCGAAGACTTTATGAAACAACGCCTGTACGTCTTAAGGTTATTCCTTCGTTTTGCATTGCGCATCCCTACTGCGCACGATTTTTTTTCATCATTTGCGCGCGTACATGAGCGCGTGCGTGTTGAAAACGTAAGAGATTTCCCTCAAACTAAGCTCGATAGCAAGATATATGCTTCTTTTCTCTTAAACGAGCAAGGTGAACCCACTTTTTATTTTATAAATTCAATGAGAACAAAATCCGCAATGACTAGGAAAAAAATTGACAAAAATCTATGGCTACTTTTTTGGCAAATGAAATAAATGCTACAGATAGAGATGATGTAAAAGGCCCAACAGAGCAAGTCCAACTTATGTTTCCTTTAAAGGATAAAAATATTAGTTAATAATGCAGGGTATTTGAAAACATTTTTGCTGGGACGTAGATGAATAAACAATAAAAGAAAGTCAAACTTTGTATGATATAGCACGCCGCATTGGAATATAATCGCGCTTATTTCTTGCGCATGGAGATCACCAAAAGTCACCTTAATAACCTATTTGTCAGCATTGACGCGTGAAAACAAGAACGGCTAACCCCTCTTTTTATTACATTTTTAATATCTCCTTGTCTTGTAACAACAACATACTAAGTTTCATCGGAAATCTATGGCGGGTTCTTTTCCTACGGAATCACCTTAAGTTTACCTTACAAAAGAAAAAGACAAAAGGTTTAATATGAGACTAAATATAACAAAATCAGAGAAAGATAATTTCTTTGCTCGTTCAGGGCATATTACTTGTCAGATCTATCCTCTTATGAGTTTAAATGTCATCAATTTATCGTATTTTGCCAAAAAAATAACACTTCGTCACCAAAACCTGGAAGTGCGTATTTGCTACCAAAATGCGTATTTGCTACGGAATACGTTTTCCTAAATAAATTGTGAAAAAAGTCCTAAATTGAATTATTCGAAAATGGAGGTGGTTCGTCTTTCAAAGCGCAAACCACAGAAAGAAAAATTATTTTGTTAAAAAGAAAAGAAGGAGTTTTATGACGAAGAAAAAGATTCGAGCACCGTCCAAAAAATCTTCAACTTTAAGGTCGAGTTTACTTCGTAGCCTAAGACAGGTTTTTTTCAAAAATTGCCCTGTAAAAGAATTAAAAAATATTTCAAATTGACGGGGACTTGGGTGGAAACTATTTATTCGTAAATGACCTTCGGAATCTGCAAAAATCGAAAATTTATTGTTTTTTTTTGGGTCTTTGTACCTACGACTGAGTATTTGCTACGTTTGTCGGGCAAAACGTGCGATATTTCCTTCACAATTCTTAACAATCGATGCATTTCAGTTTTGCTGTGAAAAATGAAGTGTAACGTTAAGCTGTACATCAACAAAACACATTTTAAAGTTTTTTGAAGTATTAAAAAAGGAAAAGGAGAACAGGTAGCAAATACGCAGGTAACAATCTAGAGAGAGAGAGAGAGAGAGAGAGCGAGCAATTGTCTCTTTGGCCATTATTAAAATAAATACTATGCGTACGTTTCAGTTGCCGCATCTACATTCTACAGTGAAATATTTTATCCGTCCCTCGTCATAAGACAAGTGGAATAATCTCGACTGTTATATAGCTGGCGTTTTTACTGCTACATCGCACCCATTCATTGATTAGTTCATGAACACGCGACATCTAACAATGAAACTGTTTCCCGCCAAATGCCAGGAGTGGGCAAAATTGCGAAAACTGTGACGACAAAAAGGAAACGTGTCACTATTACCGGCGAAATGTTGACCGCTGTTGCACGTCATTTGTCAAGAAAGTGTTTATTTGTTTTTCACGATTTTGATCTACTTGTGTTTTGCTATGTAACAAATCACTGAATGACTGGTCACGAAGTAAACAGTGAATTTTGAGAATATTTTGAAAATATTGAGATTCTCGAGAAACAAAATTCATTGTTCCTCTCGCGATCAGTCATTAAGTGATAATTGCTGCCACGATGCTATGTAAAAATATGATTAACTAGCTCATTTAAGATGACAAATTGTCTAAGAAATCTATCACTCCTCCCTCAAATGACCACGTTAAAAAGTTGAACATGCGGTGGGTTTATTTTATTTCACATTTCTTAAAGAGGGACGTTCTCTTGCTATAATAGTAGTAATAATAATAAAAATAATAATAATAGTAATAATAACAATAATAATAATAATAATAATAATAACTTGGCATCGATTAAAACAAATTGATTAAAGTACAAAGTTAAGACGATATTTGGAAGATTTCTAAGCCGATATATTTTATGAACCAATGTTTCTCATTTTTTTCAATGATTATCAACTACTGTAAAAGAAAATAATGCGGGAGTGACAATGCACACGTTTGTCATAAGAAATTGTCAGCGGTTAAATTCCAGAGCCGAACCAATAAGTGCCATTTATACTATTTAACCACTCTTCGACCGTAGTAAAAACCAAACCGTGTAATTGTCCGATTACTTCCCACAATCAATTGATAACCGCTCTATTTCATTGAATTTAAGTTAAGTATGGAAACAGTATTGGCCTTCATTATTTCCGGTAAGTCGTTTGGTCGTGTTTACATCTCAATTCAACTCTATGATAAAAGCTTATTAAAATACGAAAATCATAACAGCCAATTTCCGAGAGTTCAAAAGTTTCCTCCTGTTAAACTCTTCATGTGAGAATGTGCTTAGTTTACATGCACTTCAAATCCATTTTTAAACTCGGAATGGTCATCTGACAATTTCTTTTTCATATTTCTCTTCCTCCTATTGAAATGTTAATTGAAAGTGATGAATAAAAGCTTATTAAAGGATTTGCATCACGATTGTTTGAGTTGACTTGGGGAAAAGATTTAATTGCCAACAAAATATTGTAAACCTCAACATATGCATTTAGTTACGAAGAAAAACACCAGTCAACTGATACAAAAACAATTTTTTTTTTCTCGTCAGAAAATCGTGACACAACTCCTTTAAGAAAGAAAAAAGAAGAACCTAGAAAAATTCAGGCTCAAGAATTTCAATCTTTACGGTCACTTGGCGCACGCTGGAAGCAGCGACCTTCATTGTCTGCTTAGTCAGTGTCCCTTCTACCAGTTCTACTGCCCGCACAAGGTACACTTGCTTCTTCCCGTCCCCAGTTCTGATAATGAAGCTGTGGAGGAAAAGACATCAATAGCTGAGTTCCAAATATGTATATTTGGTAGGCGCATCTTTTCGTGCCCAGGGGAATGTGGCATTTACATAGAAGCCAGAGTCGAATTCCTCACCCCTAGGCACCTACAGAATGTCAAATCTCTGCCCCAAGGTTAACTTTTTCCATGAGAGTCAGGTTTTGGTAATATGAAGGATAGGAAGGAAACTGCTTTTCCAACCTCACATGGCTTTCACTGCAATGCAAGAAATACAGTCCCAGAAAATAGCATCATCTTCAGGGCACATTAGGATAGTACACAAGATTGTCAGACACAAACTCTTTGAGCAAAAACCTTAAAACAGAGCGAAAAAGCATTCATATTAATAAGCTTTTTCAGTCAATCAAGCATGCACAATCAAAGTAGAAACTTCACGAATATGTGAACATATACAAAGAACAACTCACAAAAATCAAACCAAGACTCTTCCATTTGAAAACACACAAGCGTAGACTGAAAGAATTGATGGCCTATATTTGCGGCAATTTAAAACAGATTTACTTACCTTTCTTTCGCTCATCGTCAAAATGTGTTAGCAACAACACAGAGAAATCGATAGCTCACTTCTGGGTATGATCGTGGATGACTTATTTCCAGGTTCTCTTGGTCTTCCAAGATGGTGGACATGTCAAATTCCTGACCCTGGGGCAGTGACTAAGTGTCAAAATCCCTACTTATGGGAAGGCCCTCTGGGTCAAATTCCCATGGGTAGCTCCTCCCCCCCTACCCTGGGGCCTAATATCGATAGGTGCATTAGATATAATTTCCTCATTAATGTTTTCCACGTTGCAGTGATCAAATGACAAAATTAATAGATTTGCATTTTCTGCATGATAATCAATTATAACAGGTATTTTTAATTCCTCTAACATGCTGACAGTAGGGACAACCAAGAAAGCAATGAGCAGGAAAGCAGCGGTGATAGAGATGAAAGTGACAAAGGACGAAATTGTGAAGTTGTGGAAAGCAGTGAAGATGAAAGTGACAATGGAAGTGATTGTTTTTAGTTATCTTAGTTGGTTAATTATTTGGTAATTATTTGGTTCTGTTTATTTAGCAAGTGAAGTTATTTAATCTTAGGCACATTGAATTAAGACATGCATCTCACAGAAATTTAATTATTATTATTATTATTATTATTATTATTATTATCATTATTATAATAAAGATGAGGAAGACCAGGAAAGCAGTGAAGGTGAAACTGATGATGAAGGTAAGTGATTGTTTTTAGCTATCTTAGTTAGTACGTTATTTGGTTCTGTTTATTTAGCAAGTTATCTATTGTTCTAAAGGCACAATTTATTGCTTTATGCACTCTATAGAATTGTAATTATTATCATTATATTAATCAAGATGCAGGGGATCAGGAAAGCGGTAAAGATGACGGAGTGAAAAAAAAGTCTAGCGGCGGTCTAGATTTTCCCATCTAGACCGGCATCTAGACCGGCAATGTTTCGTAGAGCCGCTTCGGCGAGTGCAATTTCAGCTTTTGAAAAACTCACAAGTGCAAATTAATTTCAAATTGAAGGAGAAACCGTTGTATTATTACTTATTAATAATACAAACATGAAAAAATTCGAGCGGAAAAAGTGCCAGAAGATGCTTCTTGAAACCATTTTTTCGCATTCGAGAAAAATTTTTTCAAAGTTTCCGTACAAAATTTTTGTCATTGCTTTGCATGATAATCATTGGCCTACAAAATTTCTTATTGTCTTTCAGTAAATCATAATCCAGAATTACGATGTGTAATTTGCACTGGTGTTACACTTTTTGCACTGGTGTTAAACTTGAACTGCACTCCTCTCAGTCAATCACAACCGAGTAATTTTTTCATGTGTATTATTAGCAGTGAAAAAGTCGCAAACTAAAGTGCAAAAATATCGACTATTTTCTTCTAACAAAAAATGATTTATTTATGGCAGTGCCAAAAAGTCTGATAAGAAAAGAAAAGAGAAAAAGCGTATATCCCCAGGGTGGGGATTTTGATCGGACATTATGCATTAAATCTTTCAGATTTATAGAGTAGAAGGGAAGTTTCTGCTAATTTTGACAATTCTTTTTTGCCCGGGGGTGGGGATTTTGATAATTTTTGTTAGGAAATGTCAAAATCCCCACCCTATGCCCGACCCCCCCCCCCCCTCGGGCTTGACAGTAATAGGTGCATAAGCTTTAAGTAAAAGTTTAAATTTGACTAAAACCCTTTCCTAAAGGAATGACCCCATAGCTTTTACATACAAGATACACTTGAAATTCAAATAAGATCGACATAATATACATACCTTGGGGCTGGTCGGATTCACCTGAAATTAGAAAAGCGATAGTCAATTTGTAATGAACGTTTTGAAGTTGAGGAGGATACGGTACCGTACATTTTATAAGCTTAAATCTGATAAAAAAAATTATTACAAATCCTGGTTACGCTTATAAATCTAATTATAACAAAGTACCAAGTCTTGATTGCGCTTATAAATCTGATAAAAATATAGTAATGAGTCCTGAAACTTTGCTTGCGACTATTCTGAAAGTGGTCAGTAATCCTGCTTGGTCGTTTCGTACCAAACACGTAACCAGGCCTTCTAAAGTTTCTCCCAGTCCCCCTTCAAACACTCACCTTGTGTTCCTGTCTTTCCCAGTTGTAAGTACGCCCTACTGCAAAAATTAAACATAACTTTTAATGTGTCCCCGCACATTAAATGAGACCCTCCGGCTGGAGTCAAATTTTTTTTGGTTGCCAATGGCTTTATAGACATTTAGCCTAAAAGGAGAAAAGCATGAAAAAGAAAATTGAAGGTAATTGTTAAGTGAAGAACGTCTCTCTGAGTATGTCAATCGAAGCACGTGCGAGCCCGAGCACAGCTGGTGTGCTTTGAAGAACGAGTTATATAACAATAGCTGCCGGGTAATGTAAAGTTTAGCTACGAGTAGCAATCCCATAAACTAGAAGCTACCTAATCGAACGTTTTTGCCGTAATGAAGTGCAGTTGTGTCCACCGAAGTGTTACGCAGTGGATCCGTTTTCACTGACTACGCAATTTGCCATTGCAAAGATTACATCACCCACTTAATTTTATCAATTTTAAAGTGTTCAAATTTTTCAAATCATCGAAAGTGGTTCTAAATCTTAAGGCAATAAAATGGAAACCTTCTTACCGGGAAAGATCTGAGACTCTCAACATATTCGGGAAACTGTTGACTAGCATCTCCCCAGTGCTCTGACTCGTGGAGTTATTTGTAAACTCTATCTCTTTTATCCTTCCACTAGATTCTAGAGCGCGAAACTCTGGTACCTTCGGAACTGACAATGGGTCATCCGGGCGTAAAAAAACAAATGTCCTTTTCATTGTCCTAGATCGACGTTGTTGTGTTCCCGCGTCATCTGTGGAAGCGGACATGATGATTACAAGAGAATTCTCGTCGCCAAAGATAGCAGAGAGGCCGTAGATAAAATTAGAGCTTCAAATGTCACATTATGCACATGGTATCCGTATACATATCAAATCTGAACACCTTCCATAAAAGGACATGGCAGGAAATCATACCATATTGCGGGTCAGTTATCAGGAGGTGGCCATGGGTTAAACATAATATCCGTGATCAGTGCCATTTTATGGTCTCTGTCGATCCGCACGACTCCAGCAGGAATCCCAACCCTAACCGATCGTGCAAAGGGCCTATTATATTTATCGATTGGCTAGTTGATACTTACCTTACGTCTGGAAATGACCATGAACCTCATCGAGGTATCAAACCTTGCAAATGGTCCCAGAGTTGGTCTTATTCGATGGCTACAAGTCCAAGGAGTTCTTGCAGATCCGTTTAGGTGTCTACCTTGCAACCAAGCAATGTCCTTGATTGAACGAAACCGAGGTCACGTCGACGGCTACATGTGGTTAGTGTGCGATTGTTTGTCTACCATGGTTCACTTGTTATTTGTCGCTAAGTTCCGAGAGAAACTTTACCATTGCAGAAAGAAGTAACCTAACTCATAATATCATGTAGGGCAGGATGTCATACGTTTTCTGTGATGGTTGCAGGTAAATCCAGAAATTACCAGCCACGGGAAAATGCTTTCGGATCCTAACGACAATGACTTTTGTTTTAACGTACCAACAAGATCTATATTATTGAAGTTGTTCAGCTTCGTGTTCGGTTGAAATGGAATCGTGACAAGAAAATTGGAAGCTCGTGTCGTTATGATTTGCGATTTTCCAGTCTTCACTTAGAATATGCGAAAGAACATATAAGACATGATGTATACTTTAAAATAGCCCGCGAACAGGACGGAACAAAATTGGGTGAGCGCGGAACTAATGAATCCGGGAAGCGAAGCTGTTGGGGAGGGAATCGGCGTTCCATGGAAGTTGCTTTCAACATTAAAATGGTCCCTGTTCTACAAATAGTTGTTCTCGCCGAAAGCGATCGTCCTCGCGAAAATACTACATGTTATTTGAAATACAAGGCTTAAATAGTTGGATGGAAATGCTTTTTTTACGATGGGTAGATTTCCACGTGCAAGGTGTGAACTTATTCCATCTTATTCCCAATAAGAAGTAACCAAACAAAAACTACAATGCGGCGATCTGACGAAAATTATATCATTCTTTTTTTCAACACGCAGGAGGTGCACTCAGTGCCGACACAAAAAATCCCTCAGGACAGGAAGCTTTTTCAGTGTGTTCCCCAGACTTCCTCTTGGAAAACTTGTCCTTTTAGTTTACCTTTGGAGTGAACGTGAACTACATTCAACTGCTGCTAGAATGCTCAGTTTGACAAAGAACACTGTTGGGAACGTGTATTCTGTGATAAGACACTACTGTGGTAGAGATCTGCACGATCGAGCTATTGTCCCGTTTGGCGGTAGAGGGCACGTCGTTAAATGCGATGAAAGTCAATTCAAGCACAAGTCCAAGGAAGGTCTTCTATGCATGTATATGTATGACTGTAAGGGCTGTGCTCATAAAATTGGCTTTCAATGAACTTAATGAGCGTCACTAAAATCGATGATTATTTCACTCGTAACCCCAGTTACAATAGTATGAATAGAATGAAATCCATCTCTCATCTTTCTTTCAGTATCAAAGTGGGCGCAGAGCAAGAAACGGACAGTGGGTATTCGGCGTAATATCCACAGAGCACACCCCATGCAGAGGATATTATGAGGTGGTGCAGCGTCGACTGGAGATAGGGCAACTTTTTGCCGGATCTTACAAAGAGTACTCCTCCCTGGCTCAGAAATCCACACAGATAACTGGGGCGCCTATCGGAACTTGGATCGTTACGTCGCAAACGTAGCTGTACATAGGATAGTTGTCGACCGGAATAACTTCGTGGATCCTGTAACGGGGATCCACACCCAGGAGGCAGAGTCTACTTGGACACGGATTAAATATCACGTAAAACGAGAAAAGGGAATTAGCAGTTTGGATATCCAAGGTTTCCTTGATGAACAAATGTGAAGAGACTGGCGAGGAGCGGGCAATGTATTCCACAGTGTTATCATGGTTATAGTCAACTACCATCCTCTTTAATAAATGGCACAGGAAAAAGTCAGTTCCCACGAGCCAACGAGAATCTTTAACGTGCTAGTTTTGTTTCATATCAGGTTCTGTTAATAACTTTATGCACAGAAAGTCAGGTCTCAGTCTAAGCAGTTTGATGACGTTTTTCCGTGCTTGAATTTTTAATTATTTGAATTATTTTTTGAATTATTTGTTTCAGTTGTTTGCTCGGCCCCACTAGCACTAGTGCTAAAACACTACCGAGGGCAAATATCATTATTATTTTTTCTTTAGTATTTTATAAAATCCAGGATGCAGGAACGACCTCTTCAGCATAAGCCGACATACGCAGACCCAGTACGATGCTGACAATTAGGGCCTTTTGTTGAAAATTTATCTAACAAAAGGCGCTAATTATTAAGTAGTATAGTAGTTAGCGGTACCAGCGCATTTTTCTATATTGTTTTCTGCGTTGGATTTTTGTGTTATATTTCTCAACTATTTTTCCAACAATTAATCAACTGCTGGGAAAACCGAACCAAAAACCAAATACTAAACCAAACCTTGAATCAAAATATAGGAATAAAATATTGAAATCAAATATGGAGCCAGACCAAAACCATGGACATCAGTCTGGAACCAACTTTTGTAACCAACTTTTGTAACCAACTTTTGTAACCAACTTTTGTAACCAACTTTTGTAACCAACTTTTGTAACCAACTTTTGTAACCAACTTTAGTGACCAACTTTTGTAACCAACTTTTGTAACCAACTTTTGTAACCAACTTTTGTGACCAACTTTTGTAACCAACTTTTGAGATTATGAAAATTAAGAAAATTAAGAAAATTATGGAAATTATGAAAATTATTTATGAAAATTATTTATGAAAATTTTTAATATTCTTGTGTCCATATGCGTAGCTTGTCACTCCATCTTTATGCAAGTATCTTTTGTCATCAAAACAGCTGAGTGATACTTCATTGATTTCATAACTACCAAGCTGGTGGTTCTCGCTTCTAATTGTTTTCATTTTGTGAAACATCTGTTTATTATTGAAGAGTGTATCTTTATAGTTTTCATGTGTGATGTTTTTCTTGATGACATTCTTTTTGATTCCCTTGGCAGTCTTTCCTCCTTTCTGATCATCTTTAATATAGCTATACATTTTGGATCGTAGACCGACGAATTCATTAATGGGGACTCCTGCTGCTTCATCTTTGAATTTTCCGATTACTTTTTTATTTGTCTTATCAAAATACGGCGAGCTCTCGGGGTAGTCACTATTATCAAACTTATGCTTATCATTCCAAAAGTCTTGGTATACATCACCAGCTTCAATTTCATAGGTTAAGCTGTCTGTGTCTGTAAATAGCAACTTGGCTTTGCTTCCATATTTCTCTTTAATATAGTTGTAATGGAAATCATACATCAAAGTCTTACTAAGATCTAAGATGGACATCCCAATATATGCTGGCCTGTTTAGAGTGAGTCTTTCTTTGATTTTATGTACAGCCACCAGATTTTCATTGAAGATCTTACTACTGACATAGGTTGGCTTACTGGTTAATTTTAACAGTTTTTTCTCATCAGTTACCAATCTCACATCTACTCGCTTTCTGATATTTTCCATCGTTTTTCCGAATACGCTGTTATTCATAAGCTTGAAGAAATCCTTTTCAAAAGCATTCTTAGCAATTTTCCGTTTCTCGGTATTGAAATCGATATACTGTTTTAGCCAAGAGGATTGATTGAACTTTAGTACTCGATGGACTTTAGTGACCTTCAAACCAAGATTCATATATAGTTGGAGGTTCCTGTAATGTAAAGCGTACTTTTCTTTTTTCTTCAAGGTTGGTATAAGTTTGTGAACCAGACCGGTTGATATATTATATTTCTCAGGTATTTTTCTGCAGTAATCAGATAGCATATCATTTGTTACTTCCACCTTTTCAGCTGCTAGTGGATAATCATTGTGTAGATTGTGTAATTTTTTGGGATATTTGAGATCGACTTCTAATATCAATCCTTTATTGCTGTCTTCCTCATACTTAGCCAAATCTAATTTATCAATTTGTTTTTGTGTCATCCATCTGAATCCACTTGTTGGGAGATACTGGCTTATAGCCCAACCATAGAGATTATTTGCGTCAAGATACATAATATACTTTGATGGTGCTTTCTTATTGTATTCTTTCATATATTTATTATTTGCTTTACCATAACGATTAGCAATATAACTAATACCACCACGCATGCCTTTTTCAATGAACTGAAACATAGCAATATCAGTCATGAGCTCTAATTCAATGCGAGTCATCTTTAGCATGGCATCCCACGACAGACCTGGAGAGGTGAAATAATGGCATGGGTCTAATTTGTAATATTCTAAACATTTTTTCCTGAAATTCTCAAATACATCTGCTAATAATAGAATATCTGATTTCAAATATAAATCATGATACTCTCCCATTTTTTTAGAGAGAATTTATTCCAAACATTCTGTGCGTGTTTATAATCTTTTTTCCGATATATGTTCATTATTTAAAATACTGTAGAATTCTTCTTTTGATGGCAGCTGTTCTTTTAACTTATCAAAACTATCCATATAATCATAAGGATAAACTCCCTTTCTGGTCATCAGATCTAGCTCTGCCATTGAATACTTCTGATGTATATTTCAATGATTCTTTCGGCATATTGCTCACTAGTTTTTCTAGACTGGAGCTCATAAATTGAAAACTGTCGAGGAAAACTAAGCTATTGCCAAGCATGAAAGCCATATATTTCTCCATATTGTTGGGTATAGCATTAATGTTCATTTGACATTTTTCACCTTTCTTATTTGTATATGCATGTTTCTTAACAATAGCTCCAATCTCCTGCATTATAAAATGAGAGTCGTACCCGCGGAGATTATGAAATATAACAGGTATTTTTACTTCTTCTGGGTTTACTCTAAGTTTTAAATTACAATCTTGATGAGCGGATCCTCTATATTTACCGGTGATATGACAGTGGTCTCGAACTCGAATATCTTTATCAGTATATTTTTTATCGCAAATATGACATTCTTCAGCTTTTTGAAATTGCTTTTCATCTTCTTTTGTCATTTTCAGTGGTTTATTGAATTCTTTTTTCATCACTCTCTTACAATATTTGACTTCTTCCAACATAGCTTCCATGAATTTGAAAACTGCCTTTTCACCTCTATACGTTTTAGCAGTTTTGCTATATTTATCATTATAACAACAGACAACCTTATAGCCATAGCCACAGTCTGTATGCTTCTGGTGTGCTTCTGTGAATGATTTGTTGTTATTGGGTTGGCAACCAGATATCTTTTCTGTTATAGCCTCAAAGTCAGCGTAAATCACAAATGGCACAGGCTGTTGTTTATTATGATTATTATATTTTATGATATTGTTATCAGGATCAGGCATTTTCACTGCTTATGTTCCATTTACTTGAATGCAATTATCTTTGTGATTGTTCAAGACTCTTTCAGAGCTGAAACACTGAAGGCAATGCATGCAGAAGTGCTTCTTTCCCTCACACTTCGTTTGGTTGAATATGAACCTGTTGAAATCTTTAATTAAAACATAATGTTTATAATCATTTTCAGTTATTAATAATAAATGCAAATGTTTGTCATATTTTTCTTTTGAAACAAATATTGGATATGGTTGTTTGTTTTCATATCCATATACATTAATATTGATCTCATTTTGCTTTTCAATTTTATTGTATTGCTTTGTGGTTACTGGAAATTCAATTCCTGAATAATCTAAATTTTTGACATATTCCTTGTCTGATTTTTTGATCCTCTGTGGATCTTTATCTTGAGGATTTAATCGTCTGATGTGACACCATCTGTCGATCTTTCCATGGAATAGCATCAAGAGCTTTGACCATCTTACGATCAGCTTCATTCTTACATTTAACTTGATCACTTTTTGGTTTATTACCGCAAACTGAGTAATCAACATCATGCTGCATACTGACTGCATCTGTTCTACCTGTTGGTTGTTGATATATCTCAAGTATCTGACCAGTATTAGGATCATACCTCAGTTGCTCTTCAAGAGGGTTTCCAGGCCCTGTATACTTATGTCCAGGCATCACAAACCCTTTATTTGGTGCAAC
>CM042754.1:10132806-10146000 GCA_022496165.2 Catalaphyllia jardinei
CCAACTACCAAAGAATGGTGGTGGTTGATATGGCATTACCATCTTATTTTTTTTTACCTCGGCCTTCTGTTTTTGGTGGAATGTATACAGGAATCGATCTTCTTGGTCCTGATTTTTCAACATGCAAACCTCTACCGGTCAAAGCTTTTAAAACCATTGGAATCCCAATACTGGCAAGTAAAGTACCAAGGAAACCACCTGATTGTTTTTTTGTTGGTCTTATGTGAACACCTGAACCTGTTTGAAGAGCGTTCAATATATCTTTCTTCTGTTTTGCAGTTAGTAGGTTTTTGTTTGCAATAAGCTTATCAATCTTATTTTGTGGAATGAGGAAACCTCCAGTTTGTCCTTTTCCGGATATCTTTTTGACAATTTGTTGTGCTTCTGCACTGGAGGCCCCTGCTAAAGCTGCCAATCCCATGGTTTTCGCAATTGTTGGTCCGAATGCACGTGCGAGAGCTAGAGCTGAAGTTAGTAAACTACCACCGACTTGTTTTCTGATATTTGTCTTGGAAAGTTTGATGTCCATACCTTTATTCTCCCTCCGATTCTTCTCCAATCTCTTCTTAACCATTGCTG
The DNA here is from genome assembly GCA_022496165.2 of Catalaphyllia jardinei. Classification (NCBI taxonomy): domain Eukaryota; kingdom Metazoa; phylum Cnidaria; class Anthozoa; order Scleractinia; family Caryophylliidae; genus Catalaphyllia; species Catalaphyllia jardinei. The sequence goes on from CM042754.1 coordinate 10,133,386, forward strand.
GGACGTATAAAGTGTCATTCCCGCTAAGAGAGTCATTTGTTAACCTTATGACGACTGTTTCTCTTTTTTTGTAAGCGTCACCAATATTCTTTTTCTGATTTTCTGATAGTTTGACATTTATTTCGAAAAGCTGAGTCATTTTTTTGTATATAATATATGTTATATAATTTTCTGATTATAAAACATATGTAAAATATGATTTACATGGATTTAAAATATGATTTACATTGACCTTAGGATTAATTTTCCACTGGTCTTTATAATTTCAACATCCTGTTCATGAAGCACAAGCGCGTAGATTTTGTATGCTGCGTTAGTGGCACCACTCAATTTGTAATGAAAAGTTAATTTTGTTGTACCATCTCTAATATCTGTTGATTGTTTTGTTAAATCAAAGTAAACAAATGAAAAAATTGAATTGAAGTTTGTCCTGGTGAGGAGAGTATCATGAGCATATTCATTATTAGCATGAACATATTTCATTACATCTCGGAAAACTCGTGATGGTTCGTCAACAGGTGTATAAGGAACTTCTGGATAATCTCTTCCATTTCCCACCACAAGACGACATTCAGTTAATTGTTGATTGGCGGGTGAAAAGGTGTTGTATAAGTATTTATTAGCTGTCTGTACTTCATCACTCGCATCATTGATGATGAAAACAAAAACGTGTCTTGGTTTGTTAATCCCTGTTGAAATACGGTAGTTACCCGACGCTTGCTGTGTTGAAGCACTTTTTGAAATCAATTCACGAAGATAGGACCACTTTTTATCTATGAAAAATTCGTCTAAATACAATTTCAATCCAGCTGCGTTGAAGGTTATACGAGGTATTATTAGCTGCAATTTGGTAATTACCACGCGGCAATCAGCTCCTCCTGTCCTCCAGACAAGGTTTGCGTCACTCTCAATTTGTATTTTCAACTCAATTTTGGTATTTGGAAGAAGTTCTCTATGGAGGTTCTCAAAAAAACCGTAGCGATTCAGTGGTATTTCTACATTCACCACAGCATTATCAACTAATAATGCTTTTCTGATGACATAACCTGATTTGTATCCTGCAACTCTTGCATTATTATCTGCTGCTGTGAACTCTGTTAATACAGTATTTCGGGTTATGTCAAGATAAAAGAACTCATTGGTTCCTTGACTTTTAACATACCCATTTGAATATTCTAGTAAGTTTTTAATATTAGTTGCATGATTGACTTCTGAACAATCATAAACAGAAACACCATTCATTTTGACATCTAGTTTATTACTAAGAGAGGATGAAGAATTGACAATCCCACTCCGAACATTATCAGCAATATTACCACCATCTGCCAGAAGCTGTAATTTGAAATCAACATTAAATCTGGCGTTATACCAATCAAAAGGGGTTATTTCTCCACTATTATCAACGACAATACGATGATTGGTTTTTGTTTGATGAGCACCATTCGCAGGAACAACCAATGCTGTATCAAGTTCAAAAACAACGTCTTCATACCTCTCTACGTATTTTGGATTTCGATAATTCGTCATATATTAATAGATTAGATAAATTTCTTTCTTTTCAGCTTTCCACCTGAAAGTATCATATTCACTCTCTCATTTATCTCATCAGTAGTTAATTTTCTCGGTTCTGATGCTGATACAGTCGGTTCCATCATGACTGGTGGGACTGTTGTTCTATTCTTGCCCAAAAGCTCAACTATCTTATCACCAGCCCTCTTACCAGCATATTCACCAGTTGTTGTAGCTGCCTTTGTTGCTGCTGTCTTTGTAATACGTTTAGCTGTTTTTCCAAATAGTTTCTTTCCAACTGTTTTGAAAACATCGCTCAGACCTTCATCATGTATAGTTTCATCAAAAATATGTTTTGTCACATATTGATCCAGATCTGGATCATACCACTGTTTGAACTCACTATATCTCATTTATTATAATATTATACTATATCTCCCTAGATCGTAGAAACAGTTCAATGTACCAATCTATCCGGTTTAAATCAATTGGATTACCAGATGAATCAGTAACATAAAACCGCATTGTAGATATCAAATAACCTGACACTGGACTATATGCGAGAAAACGAGGTTTATAAGTAAATGGAAGGGATCTGACAAGATTTTCAACAGGAATAACAGCTACCGTGCTTGAAGATTGACCATCAGTGATGCTATCTGTTACCTTATCACATGAATCGAAGCCAATCAGTTTTCTGAAATCTAAGTTTGTGAGATCTACTTGATAATTCTCATCCAATCAATAATCACCCGATATGTGGATAAAACAAAATACAGATTAATGCCATACTCATCTTTACCATTATCAGCGGCCTTCTTAACAAGATCTCCATTATCCTTCATAGACTTTTTAATGTATTAATCGATGTCATCATAGCTGTACATTCCATCAAAAATTTGATTGTTTTCCAATTTACACCTTTATCAGGACTGTTTTTTATTTGATTATTGCCATATGATTGTCTGATGTTGTACCAGCTGTAGGTCATTGATATCATTCTAACAGCTAGTTCATGCTTCAAATCATGAGATAGTTGAATAGGGTTGTTCAATCGGGTTGTGAAATCATGACTCAAACTTACACCCGACTTTTGTCTGCTTTTTGATGAAAAACGCAATAAGAATTCACTCATATATAATTAGATTAGATATTCTTTCAACAGATCATTCATTTGTTTGTTATCTACCACATTCAATTTATTCAGTTTATGAACTATCTTCACAAATTCCTCTTTTACAGCTCTGCTATTGTTTCCAGCAGACATAGATCCTCCAAGTAGTTCAAGACGTGTGAGTAAATCTTGTGGATTATTATAGTAGACTACACCACTTCCAAGTTTTGAATACTTCTTGGATGTTCTATGTATCGGTATTTCACTCAGTCTATTGAGGTCATTGAACACAGATCTTGCTAGTTCAGAGTATTTCTTTTTGTTGTTGAATCGTTTTGTAAGTAGATCAAGTGTGTCAAAGTCAGCTTGTTTGTCATATACTTTCTTACCGTTCTTGTGAGCCACAACTTTCAGATGCCCATGCAGTTTTGGAAGATCGATAATCAGACCGCCATACTGCCCATTTTGTGATATCTTATAGGCGTTTCTCTTTTTTTGTGTGTAGATGCCTTCACCATCTATATATTTTGGGGCTGTTTTGATATGGTTTAATCTCAACAAATAATCTTCTAGGTATGGTGTTTCTGTTTTATGTCGATTAAATGGGTTAAGTTGTATTGGTTTTAAGCTTTAAGAGGCTCACCCTTTTTTATTGAATGTATTGTCATGTATTCTTGATTTCGTTTTATTTTGTTATTCACTTTTGTTATATATGGGGTTGTACCTAAACCTTCTTTTAAGATTTCAGATGGTAAAGGTAACCCTTTTTCTTCCAACAAATTTTTATAATCAGCTTCTATACCCTTATCTAAATTTATAATTTGAGGTTTCTTTTTACTTGTGCTTGGTTCGACCTCTGCATCTCCACCTTTACCTTCATCTTTATCTTCACCCATCCCAATCTAAGGTCGGCAATTTTTTACCTTCAAATGTGATAGCCTTCATGGGGTTGAATTTAATAGCTTCAATGAGCTCATTTTGTTTTTTGTCGGCTTTTTTCTTGGTTTCTTTCTGATTTCTTTTTAATACTCAGTATAAGGTTCAATTGTTTCCATCAAACCCCGTTGTTGGTCTTCTTTTTGTGTTTGATAAGCCTCGATAACTTTGCGGACTTCTTTTACCTTATTACCAGCTTCAATTTTATTGTTGACAAGCTTTTGAATTTGTTCAATATCCATATATTAGTATATTAGATTAAATAACTTATCTCAACTTATCTCAACTTACCTCAATTATCTAATGTAATCATATATGGGAATACCAATGATAGTGGTTATAAATCAAATAATGATTTCAAACAATTGTATGAATATATGCCGAAGAATACATTTAGGATGCTTTTGGCTGGCAATTCTGGATCAGGTAAAACAAATTTATTGAGTCATATTTTACAACATCCATTGATTTATTATGATCAGACCCATTTGTATGCCAAAAATCTGGATCAAGATAAGTATATAAATTTAATTGACAAGATGAGTGGAATTGGTTGGTAGTGAGCAATGATGAAATCATACCTGTTGACCAGCTGCAAGATAATGATATGCAGAGAGTTGTTATATTTGATGATTATGTGTGTGAAAAAGTACAGAAACCTCTGATTGACTATTTTATTCAAGGACGGTACAAAAACTGCTCTGTGATATATCTCACACAATCCTTTTATGGAGGTCCTAAAGCGATCAGATTGAATTGTAGTCATTTTTGTCTATATGATTTTCCATCCTCAAGAGAAAGGAATCTGATGTCTCAAGAATTGGGAATTGATAAAGAAAAGTACATCAAAGCAACCGACAAATCATACTCTTTCTGTTATGTAGACAAACCAATAAAAAAAGTGAAGAGAAATTTTTTATGGAAATATATAATTTATTAGTATATGGGAATATTCAATAACTATTCAGGAAACGATCATATCAGATCAAAACTTCTGAACGAGGAGCACCAGGACCACAAGGACAGAAAGGACCTCCTGGTGTTGGATTCAAGTTAACTGATAATGGTAATTATGATATTGATATCTTCTTCGGTTTGCTTGAATGGCATTAAACTCCTCAGCAAAGTCTGTCCGCTGTGCATCGCGAATGATTTGAACTTCAATGTTCTGGATCTCTTCAGGGGTCAGGGGGCCAACAGTCCGATCTTCACGTCTCGCAAGACAATTATTAATAAATCTGACGACCCAGCAAGACACCCGCGTCAACCTTGTCCAACTTGACCAGTTGACTGGATTGAGCTTCCATGTGGGATCTCTAAAGAATTGAGACAAAACACTGTTGAAGAATAAAGGTTTTCCGTGTTTCCTTTTTCACCTCCGAACCCTCCTCAATCTTGGTTTGTGGCCAATCGTTTTCAGCTTTCAGAAGAAACTGTGGACCATTCCACCAGAGCTGGTTTTCCATTAGGCTGTGGGTACTTACTCCACGGGAACAGAGGTCAGCTGGGTTTTCTTTAGATCCTACGTACTGCCACTGCTCGGGGCTCGACTGGCGCTGAATCTCTCCAATTCTATTCGCGACAAATGGTCTAAACTGCCTTCCTCTGCCACGGATGCAGTATAAGACGTCCATACTATCAGACCAGAAATGGGCGTCAGCTATCGGAATGTTCAAGGCTCTCGCAATTGACGTCGTTAGGTTCAAACCTAAAATGGCCGCCATCAATTCCAGTCGCGGTGTAGACATTGGCTTCAAAGGAGCAACTTTAGTTTTTGACGCGATGATGGAGATACCAAAACAGCCCTGGTCGTATTCACATCTCAGGTAGCTCACTGCACCGTAGGCATCTTTCGACGCGTCGACAAAGGTGTGAACAGAACTCGATTTCTCCACCTTAGGTTCTCGCAGGCTTCTGGGGACTTTGATTCCCTTCAACTCCTCCAACTCCGAGAACCATTCCTGTACTCGAACAGAGATCTCACGAGTGATGGGTTCGTCCCAACCTAAACCAATTGATCACAAATCCTGGATAATGATCTTTGTTCGCACTATGAACGGACTTGCGAGACCCAGTGGATCAAAAACAGCCGCCACTCTTCCCAAGATAGACCTTTTGGTGAGAATATCCTGCACCACAGGTGTCGTGACATGAAAGGAGAAAACATCTTCCTGTGCACTCCATAAAACCCCAAGGGTCTTGGTCAAGGGCAAAGTGTTGTAGTTAAGATCTATTTCCAACGCTCTGAGTTCCTGGGGAATGACTGTAAGTACCTCTGTTGAATTACTTAGCCATTTACGTGCTCTCATTCCTGCTTTATCCCACAGGCCTTGAAGTTGGTGAAATAACTGGACCGCACTGACATTGTCCCTAGTTGAATCCAACGAGTCATCCATGTATGTCGATTTGACCACAGTCTCAGCGGCAAGGGGAAACTTCTCCTCGTGGATCCTGGCATTCTCTTGGGACACGAATTGGGCACGAAACGGAGCAGATGCGTCTCCGAACACCACACGTTCAAATTCGTATACATCAGGATCGCGATCAACTTCCAAATTCCTCCAAAGAAATCTGAACTTTGGGCGGTCTTCAGGCGGAATACGAATCTGTAAGTACATCTCACTGACGTCACAGGCAATAGCTACTGGGAAACGACGGAAACGGAGAAGTACATCGAACAGGTCTGTCTGTAGTTTGGGACCTGGCAGGATGTGATCGTTCAAGGACGTACCCTGAAATTTGGCGCTGGCATCAAATACGATTCTCGTTTTTGTAGTTGACCTCTCAGGACGGCATACCGGGAAATGAGGTAGATACCAAGGGTTTTCCGGCTCGTTCTCGGTGTGATGCACTTTGCGGATGTACCCTTTTTTAATGTAGGAGGTAATAACCCGCTGGTAGTCTTCTCCCACCGAAGATTGTCGAATCAAACGCTTCTCTGTATTTCTAAGACGACTGTAGGCCATCTCAAAGTTGTTTGGTAACGTTGGACAATCAGTTTTCCAAGGTGTCGCAACTTGGTAACGCTCCCCGTCATGAGTGAGTGAGAGACGAGTTTTGTCTAACGCAAGCTTCTCTTCACCTGACAGTATCTTGGATGCCTAGAGTGTCTATCTCCCAGAACCTTTTCAGAGAATCGTTGATTTCATCAAATATGCGAGGTCTGGTGAAAAACGCACAGGCCAGATTCGTCCTGATAACAGCTTTCCCTTGTGTGGGGGCCCAACACACGACCAGCCCAGGGGCCCTAATCTCGCAATCGGCTCTCCCGGATTTCCTCTGACGTCACACTTTGAGTAGTGGAGATCGATTTGATCTTGGCCAATGAGCACGTCAACAATAGGATCAGCTGGCCGTTCTGGAAATTTGCAGACACGTAAATGGGGCCATCGATCTTGAACTTTTGACCAAATAACAGCCTTGTAATTTCCAGTTACACGACGCGGACAGGTTAGAGCTTTAAAGGGTAACCTCACATTTCCATCACAGTTTTCCAGTGTCATGCTAACAGGCACTGAGTCGAACGTTTCCAAGCTCTCATTAAGAACATTAACTGTGACTTGCTCGTATGTTGCAGACAAACCAAGCGCACCAGCTAGCTCCTCATTTACATAAGAAACACTACTTGCATCATCCAAAAGGGCGTTTACTTTAATCTTCTTTCCATTTGCAGACAACCAAATGGGCACTGTTCTTAGAGACACACCTTCCTGATTCTGCACAGAAGCGAGCGTGGTAAGGTGAGAGTGCTCTTCGATGCTCTGTTCTGCATTCGGCAAAGCTGGTTCGTCACTAGCCACAGTTGCGAAGGCTCTTGTAAAGGGCAGAGAAGAATTTGAGGATTCCTCGACGACAGTTACTTCGTGGGCTTCACTTTCCTGGGATTGATGCAGGAGTCGGTGGTGATTTCTCTTGCAGCCATTAATTCCACATTCTTTCGCTCTCTTACAGTCCCTTCCTTGGTGATTATTAGCCAAACAACGAAAACACAGTTTCTTTTCCTTAGCAGTTTTCCACCTATCATCAACACTCATAGATTTGTATTCCTCACAGTTTCTGATTGTGTAATTTCCTTGGCAAATGTAACACTTCTGCTTAAAGGTAGTGAAGGTTCGATTCGACCGTTTCCTATCGTCCTCCTTCGGCTTTCCTCTGGCAACATGAAGCCCCTCCACGGTTTCCACAGCTTTCACTTGATACTCTGATTCCTCCGTTATCCAGTCTCGAAGAGTCTCAATAGATTCTGGTCGACCGCTTTCTTTTACCCAACGGTAAAATCTTGACAACATAGATTTCGGAATCTTTTCCAGAACAACAGTGTAAAGAAGGCTTCCAGGATCTAATTCACTCCACCGACTATGTTCGCGGAGAGTAACGACTGTGCTTGCGAGAGTATCAGCAAATTTCTCGAGTTCCTGTACGTTTCCTTCTTGAATTGATTTAATTCTCTTTACATCCTCGAGATAATTTTGAAGTTGTCTTCTTTCGCCACCAAATCTTCGTTTGAGAGTTTTCTTGGCCTCTTCGTACGCTTCTTCTGAAAAGCCAAGCTTCGATATTGATTCTTCTGCCTTTCCCTGAAGACAAGCCTTTAGCCTTATCATCTTGTATTTCGCCGGCTCATCAGAGTCATCCACAACGCTTTCAAAGGCTGTCCAAAAGTATTCAAACTTTTTCTTGTCACCAGAAAATGTCGGTAATTTAATTCGTTCGAGTTTCCTATCGACAGAAGAACTTGGTGGTTGTTTCGATTGCGAAAAGAAAGGCTTCGGTGATGCTTCTGGATTTTTGGGCGGCAGACTGTCGTCCAACGGTGGCAATTGTTTCGCCTCCACGTGTTTATCAGGAACTCCGAGAGGGAGAAGAGAGAAAATCTTTCACTAAGGCAATTTCTTTATCGGTAGCTTCGATTACCTTATCGATTTCTTCATTCGATCGCTCGATTTGCTCCCTCATAAATAACTATCAGGTCTTCCAAAATTTGTACTGCATCCATTTTTTTTCTCCTCCACGTTTTCGAGGGCGATTAAAATTGCTTCCCTGTCGATTATTTCATCGGACATTAGCCTCATTAGACGGGTATACAGCTTGGTAAGCTGCATTTTCAGAACACGTTCCTGCCTTTTTAACTCCTCCAGCAGAACCTCATTTGCATCGGCTTCGTCTTCAGTGCTTCCCGCACTTTCTTCAACGCTTCCTGCACTTTCTGCAGCTTCGGCCATCTTTTCGAACGGAGTAACCTCGCTCTGCTACCAGTCTTTGGTCGGACGAAACGGCAACCAAAAAAAAATACAACTATCGAACTGTTAGAAACGTTTTACTCTTGTCTTCCACTCGATAACTTCACTCGGTAACACCACTCGATAACTCCCCTCCGGTCACCCACTCGACAGAATAATTATGCTATTATTTATATGCGGAGCGACATTCGCACGATCCTATATTCAATGATGATGTAATAAAAAATGTCTCTTGCAGACAACTTCGCTTCTAGGTTTCGTTGTTTGCGACTTGTCATATTACGTAATCAATGTCTCTTAGAACAGCGAGTTTCGGGTGCAAACAAACCCGATGAATATTTAACTTAGAATTTACACAATTAATGTCTGTCGCTATCTACATTCTCTTGCAAAACTATTTCGATGTCTTTTGTACACTGTAGGTTCACCACCAAATACATCACCAGACCATTTTTTTCAAAATCATAAAGCGCATAATGATGCATATATAATTGAGAAAGAAGGTGATGATACTGGTTTTAGTGGAGAAGCATGGTCCAGCATGAAAATGAAAGGTAATCAATTAGAGAGTGGTACTTATACCTCTGTTTTTGAAATATTCGTTATTGGTGATGCTGGTGGTTTTCTTGTTGATGATACAATAAATTTTAATGTCCATGGTGACAGTCATTATACGATTAATACATTCGATAGTGATAAAATATCCAATCAATATACTAAATCAATTATTCAATTCACTTCTGATGGAAGAGTTGGAGTAGATGATGGGATAAAATTCCACGTTAGATATTATGGTTCTCATTACAATAAAAATATAAAATTTATATTTTATTCAAGAGTGATTAAGGGTAAACAGTCGACAAGTTTCGACCATACTATTTTTAATGTCCGTGATGTTGTTGATAATCATATGATTCTCTATTTTGAGAATTTAAATCTCAATGGCAATCTTATTGATGGTTTAGGTGATCCTGTAGCATACGCTAATGCTGTTAATAAGAAATACGTTGACATTCAAAACTCTCAACAAAACATTGCTATTGCTGATAAAGCCAGTAAATCTTACGTCGATGGAGAAATAGCAAAAGTCCACATAGCTACTACACCATTACTTCCCAGGGATGGAAGCAGACCAATGTTTGGAGATCTAAATATGGAAAACAATTATATTCTCAGTGTTAACAATATCTCTGATCATCAACCAGATGATGAATATAGTGTTATAATAAAAGATTTGAGAAGTGTTGTTAATAAAGGATATTTGAACTCAAATTTCATAAAATTAAAAGATGAAGATGGAAAACAATACTTTGATCTCAATCAAAATATAATAAAAAATTGTGAACCTTATTATGATGGTATTTTTTATGATAACAGTTTAGTCAGTAAAGCATTTGTTGATTCTCAAATTGCTAAAATACCACATGCTGCAAATACAGACAAATTTATTAATGTTGATGGCACAGTAGCAATGAATGCAGATTTTAATGCTGGTGGACATTTCATTGATAATGTTAAAACAATTGTTGAAGACGATGGAGAAAATCCAAATTATGAACAAATAAAACATAAAGCTGTTAATTTTGAACTTTTAAAAAGTACACGAGACTATTTAGTCCGTTTCATTTCTGAGATAGATTACTTATTAACAGATGGAAATGAGGCAATGACTGGAAGTTTAGATATGGGAAATCAAAATATAATTAATTTGAAAGAACCAGAAGATCACCAATCCACATATGCTGCTAATGTAAAATTTGTCGCTAATGCAATTGTTGATTATAATACAATTATGGATGGTATAATTGATAAGAAAATAAAAGCGTCTGAAATAAATTTCATAGAGTCAATTGATAAAGAAAATGTCCTCAAAAGAGTGATGGATAATGATGAATTCAAAGAAGATGATGATGATATTCATAAAATAGGAGTTCAGAATAAAGATTTCCATTTGGTAAACAAAAAGACTTATGAATTCAAGATTGATTATGATTCCAGTATTGGTTATTATAGCACCAGACTATCAATTGATTTGGTATATCTACCAAAAGGTTCTTACACAATGGTTTATGAAATGTATGTTGAAGATGGTATTATAATTGATGAAATAAATGCATCAAGTGGAACTATATCAGTGATCAAAATAAATTCAAAAATAAATGTAACAAGTACAAGAAGCATAATACAATTATCAAAAAACATCATCTTTCCTAGTTTTGATGATTTAGATATTGACATAAGATTGAAAAGTAAAACTGATCCTCAGACCACTATTTATGTTGTTGTTTATGGTGTGAAAGGTTGTGTCAATAATTTATCAGTAAATCTTTGGGATCGTCTTTATTATTATGATAATTCTTTCATAAAGTATGAGGTACCAATCGATATGGAGAACAAAAAGATAACTAGAGTCGCTGATGGTACTTTTAATGGTGATGCTATCAATAAAAAACAATTAGATACTTTAAAAACAATAGTGGATGAATTGGTTTTAAGAAATGTATATCATCATTACACATATAATTTAATTCATAATGAAAAATACCATGTTGAGTTTGGAGATTTTGATGTTTATCCATTCAAAATCGTTTCTTCCCAAAAGACTCATATTCAATTATCAATTTCCGGTTTTTACCATATTATTTACACTGATTTTTATAAAGGAATTAATAATGAATTCAGAATCAATAATGGAGATGTTTTCAGTTTATCCATCGTACAAAAATCTAGTTGGACTCCATTTGTTCTTAATACTATTTTCCACATTAACATCAATACCAATCCATACATTTATTTGAGTATGAGATATGGTGGAACAACTTTAAAAGTGGGTAATTATGCAACGTTTTCCATTAATTAAATTTATGCATCGTTAAATCTTTTTTCATAAAATATTTGAGATAAATATATAAGCTATTAACATATGAAAGAGTCACGAAGAAGTATTAACATTTTGAACGGTACAATTCACAATAAAGGACCATTGAAAAACATATCCAACTGGAATCACATTTCAGATTAATTAACAGAAGAACAGGTTGAAGAATTAAAATCTTACTACCAAACATATCATAAAAAGTGTTTTTCATGGGTAACGCATGTAAGTTTGGATGCGCAGAACAGGTTTTGGAGTAAAAGAAGAATTGTCAATTTCAATTCGCCGGCAAGGATGGTATCTTCAATGTGAAATCAGCTTGTTTCCGAGAAAAAGATAGCCGTCCATTTTGATTGCAATAAACGTTCTAACATGTTCAATTTTCAGTGTATATCTTTTTAGTACAGTTTCTGTTAGTCCTGGGCAAAAGGGGTGGCGGAGGGTTGGTTGTTGGTGGGTGTACCCATATTTCGCCATATGACACATACTAGGATTCCACTAAAATATATAAAAAATACTAAAAACGTAATTTTTTTTTCTCTATCTCTGCGTGTAACCCTAAATAAGACCTTCATGAGTTAAAATAGTGGAGTTTTCTCCGGAACACCCTAAGCGAGATTAAACATGAGAAATTTACACCCTCATAAAGCGAGGCGATGAGCATTATGGGAGTAAACCCCCATTTTCCCTGGGGCTTTTTCCCTAGGGCTTTTAGTCTCAGCGGTGGATAAAGGAAGAGGTGCAACCACTTTGACAAGTACACTGAGGACGAGTTTGAGGGAAAGAGGGTAAAGAGGTGAATATCCACCCTATAGAGTTTGTGTTGGTCTTACATACAATACAGTGAAGGGCAAGAGCAGCAGAATATATATATATATATATATATATATATATATATATGTCTGGATTTATGAAAACAGTGCTAAAGAGCTCGATTTCAC
>CM042754.1:10146010-10156010 GCA_022496165.2 Catalaphyllia jardinei
AAAAAGACTGACTTTCCTTTTAATTTTTATATCGTCGACTTTGGAGAAATTTCTCTAGCATCGTTTTCATAAATCCAGACATATATATATATAACTATAAGTGTTACCACAGAACTGAGAAAACTTTATCCAGCAGATATTGAACTGATGACCTCTGGATTTAATCTGCTGATGCCCTACTGACTGTGCTACCAGGCCAGATAGGAGCAGGTCAGAGTAATTTAGATAGGGATGTTAGGAACAATATAGCACCGGTGGTATTAATTACTAGTAATTGTTCATCTACATCTACATACCAACGTTTTATTTTGCTTCAAATTAAAATTACAATTTTACCATGCCCACGGGTACCAACGCTAGTCTAGGAATCTTTTAGTAATCATCAATTTATATCACAGGTGCAGTTTTGTAAAAATTTAGATTGCAACTCTCTGAGTTTGGTGTTTTTATGCCTCAAAAAGTAAAGTCTGCATACATGTACAAGCCTAGTGGGTCACACATTAACTTGTGTTAGTGTTTGCAGCATGAAGATGGCTCACAACAGTCAACTTCAACTTCAACTTTACTTTGCACTTTTCTGATGTTACAATAATTGTATCAAACAAATACGAAATACGTAACCATAGCTGATATACATGTACATGGAAGAGTAAATACTTATTTTGGGCAGAGTTTGTGCTTAACAGGACAAATCATGTAATAGATAAATATTTTAATATAAAATAAATTGCTGGCTGATAAGCCTTCCAGTGTAATAATATTATTTCTATGGTTGGATTTTAAAACTTTTTTTCACATGCAGAGTTGCTCGGCAGTTTTGAGTACCTAAATTTACTGCACTCTCCAGAAAGTGAACAAAAAAATTCCTGTTTCACTGAATCATTTACAACCGATCATAATTGCAGCCTGTAAGACTGGAGTTTCATCCACATGTAAGAATTTTATATCTTTATTTTACTTGTTAATAGTTAATAAAAAAGGACTAAAAGTGTCAGTTGAAGCTGTCACATGGAAGATACATGTAGATCAGGTGTTCATTATACATTGAAATGTTTCCTCGAAAAAAGAAGTAGATTCTACTGCTGTTTGTTCAGTTGTCCTGACTGTGACTTTTGAGATCCTTTTCACTTGTATCTTCGCAATGGCTATAGTTTGCATTTTTCCCTTTATTTGTTACAACTGTCTTATATAGAGTGTCACTTGCAGTGTAGCAGGTACTGTACAGAAACCACTGGTCAGTTGGATGTTTTGTGCATGAGGATGACAAGCTATTGGTACTTCTTGGTACTTGTAACTGGGAGGAAAACTTCCTTTTGTAGTGAGTGAAGAATACCCTTCTAAAGAGACAAAAGAGAAAGATATACATATTCATTAGTAAACAGTATGGTATAATTATGCACAGTAAGACAGCACTTCATTTATACACTGTTTATAGACAAGGTTTTTACAGAGGTACCCAACGAAGGTTATTATCGAAATCCATTTATTAGTAGCCTAGATGATAAATGGGCATGCGCAAAGGTATTTTTAGTCAATTTTTAACTACTGTGGAAAAAAAATATCCGCTCTTCAGAGCCAGCTAGCAATCATTTAATAGCCATTTTCGCCAGCCAGCATCCGTAGTGTATTAGCTTTTTCCCAGCCAGGAACTTTTGTTTACCATTTTTTGCCAGCAATGTTTGTTTTTGTACCGGTTTTCCAGCCACAACATTTATTCACCCTTTTCTGGAAGATTATTGTTTAGTTTTCGTCCTTGTTTGCCAGCCACTAGTTTTTAACCCACCAAATTGGTTTGTGTCCTTCTTAAATTGTTTCTGTATTTTACTTGCTTTGTTTCGGTTACCAAAGTTAAAGGAAACGAGATTAAAATACTTCGCCTGTATAGCATGGTTTTAAATGATAAGGGCTTACCACGCTCCTCGGTCTCTTCTAGCCGTGTTCTTCTGTCACATGATCGTGAATCTGAAAGCAATAAGGAGTTCTGTCTAAACTAATCTGTAAACTCGGTAAAGGTTTATACAAAGGGCTTCGTGAACATATTTCTAAGTTGTTTGTATATAAGAGTTGAAATTAAAACAGCAAAACGATATACACTGATGCATGTACTTACGTGACACTAACGTGATTTGTTTGTAACCAGGGCCATGGCAACAAGGGCAAGAAAACATGCAGGGCAAGGCTAGGTTCGAAATGTTTAGAATCAAGATTAATCAAATGAAAACAAGGCACTTATTGTGATTCTAGATTGATCGTGACGAACCGAATCCAAAAATGCTCTTGATCTTGGTTGTGTTGGAAACAAACCAACGGCCGCTGAGTATTCTGCAACCATGGAGACAGGGACACAATAATTGTAAAATTAAACGAAACTTACCGGAAGTTGAAGTTTGATTGAGATTCTACGAAGTCATTGGTCTGGAGCTAAGGAGTCAGGTGAGATATGCGCGCGAAACCAGAGCGGTCACACTTCAAAGGCGAATGATCAGGACTGTTGTAAATCAGTAGGGTGGGTAGCCCAGATGGGAGGGCACCTGACTCCTTAGCTCCAGACCAATGACTTCGTAGAATCTCAATCAAACATCAACTTCCGGTAAGTTTCGTTTAATTTTACAATTCTACTTTGTCATTGGTCAATGTCGCTAAGGAGTCACGTGAGACTTTAAAGCGTCAGGATCATGAGCAGAAATCATGAACATCAATCAAATTTAATGACGACAGGGTGCTGAGACAAAGTACACAGCCATCAGGATGTCAAATCTTTACAGGTGACCTAACAGTAACAATATGGTCAACAAGTCTGATTGAAAAAACCATGTTATAAGCATCAACAGCTATTATGCAGTAGCTCATGCCCAAAATTTTTGGCAGTGTCTTGGATAGGTTTATCGTAAAAACGAGCAAAGGTGCTCTCACTACTCCAACCTGCTGTAGACAAGATAGTATCAATAGGGACCTGTTTTCCCTTTGCAGCTGATGTAGCAGCTGTTCTCGTGCTGTGCGCTTTATACACACGAGTGTCAATTCCTGCTTTGGCCATGACATTCTTAAGCCATCGAGCAATAGTGTTAGTTGAAACAGGTTTGTGCGGTTTGTGATAGCCAATCAGCAACTGGTCCGTTTCTCCTCTTAGGGGAGATGTTCTATCAATATAAGCTTGTAGATGTTGTACAACACACAGGTTCTGGTCAGGCTCATATGCCAAAAACTCAATTCGACTTAGGTGCTTGCCTGGCCGAGTGGTCTTCAGGGCGTGTCAATCGTAAATACACATTTGTTTGCAGTTAAAGTCATCGAGCTCAGAGTAAGTGCCTTCAGTGTCTGTACTCTCTGGCCAGACAAGAGAGCAAGCAACATGGTTAGCTTCCAGGACATATCTCTGAGACCCAATTTCACTCCAAGAGTCCAGGTTGCAAGTATCTTAAGGACAGAGTTTACATCCCATATTTCTTTGTATCGGGGGAGAGAAGGCCTAGTTTCAAAAACACCTTTAACAAACCTGGTAACGAGTGGATGGCTACCAAAGTGAACACTCCCTGGAAGCACAATAATAGATGATAGGGCACTACGCGCAGTGCTTATACAGCTGTATCCTACACCAGTAGCAAAGAGATCTCCAAGGAAATTTATACCATCCTGTAAAGTGGCCTGAAGGGGATTAATGTTCCGTCGACAGCAGAATGATTCCCACTTCTTGTAGTAAGTTTGGTACTGGGTTGTGGTGCCTGATCTCCAGGACTGCATGATGATCCTTGAAGCTTCTGTCGAAATTCCTTGGCTTTCAAGAGATCTCCAGACAAGTGGCACATCAGCAGCTCTAGTTTTGGATACAGAGGGTGAATCATTTCTGGGCTGCTTGGAAGAAACAGCAGTTTCTTTCTGTTGGGTAGTAGTACTGGATTGTCGATCAGCATTCTCATCAAGACAGGCCACCATGTTTGGGTTGGCCATTTCGGAACAATAATAATTCCTTGGACCCTCTCCCGTTGGATCTTCTGCAATACTCTGCTGATAAGAGAAAATGGAGGGAACATGTAAGGCACATATTGCTTCCATGATAAGTGAAATGCATCAACTGCCACAGCCCCTGGGTCAGGATGCCATGATACATAAGGCAGAAACTGGTGGTTTAGTCTGGAAGCAAATAAGTCAATATTGGGCACAACCTTTACTACATTGAGGCAGTCCCTGAAAATAGTTCTGTCTAGTGTCCACTCAAGTTGCGAGTGAGACTGTCTAGATTGTTTATCAGCTTCCACATTCTCTACACCAGGGATATGGACAGCTGTAAGCCAAATATTTCTTTGGGCACACCATAACCAAATGTCTCTGGCTAGATCATTTCTTTTTTCAGAGCTACTAGTACCCATATGGTTTACATCAGACATGGCAGTCATATTATCTACCATGACCTTCACATGCTGCCCATTAATGATAGATGAAAAAGATTTAAGAGCCAAGTATATGGCTAGGAGCTCCAAATAGTTTATGTGGTTTGTGGCCTCCTCTGTAGTCCAGTGTCCACCTGTACTGGTGTCATTTAGGGCACAGCCCCATCCAGTGGATGAGGCATCAGTTGACATGACAACAGTAGGCTCACCATGACTAATGACATTGTAGCTGGCTTCAAGGTGTGTATTCCACCAAATTAATTCATTACACGCTTTGTCTGATACTACCATAAAAGCATCATAATCACCCTTGCTGTATTTTAGGGCAAGAGTTTTCTCCCTCTCTAATTGACGGAAATAAAGTGGGCCATACATCACACCTGGGAAACTAGATTCCAAGGGCTCTTGCAACCTCCCGTATAGTGGTATTTTGGGCCTTGATAAGCTTGGTACAGATTGATTTGAGCTTGCCAGCTTTTTCATTTGTCAAATAAATTCTCATCTGGACTGAGTCCAAGATAAACCCCAAAAATACTAATTTTTGTGTAGGGGTAAAAACTGACTTCTGAGGGTGAAGAATGAAGCCCAATGAGAGGAACATTTTCACAGTGTCTAGGACATTAGCTAGGCATTCCTCATAACTTCCCCCTTGTAGGTATGAGTCATCAATATAAGGGGAGTTTATGTGTCCTAGTTGTCTCAAAACAGCATAGGCTGGCTTCATAAGTTTGGTAAACTTCCTTGGGCAGAAAGCTAAACCATTAGGAAAGCAGGTAAACTGATACAGTTTACCACCCCATTCAAACTTAAGGTACTTCTGGTGCGCCACCGCAATAGGGACAGAGAAGTACGCGTCCTTGAGGTCAACAGCGGCCATACAGCAGTTCGGCGTCATAAGGCTTATTACACTTTGAAGTGTATCCATTTTAAAGTGGTTGTATTGCACATGCTTGTTCAGGTTTTTGAGATTAAGGATCACTCGGTGAGATCCGTCTTTTTTGGGTCGTACAAAAATAGAAGAGATAAACTCCCCAGGTTCATGACTGGTTTCAACAATAACTGCCTTCTTAAGCAGGTTTGCAATCTCTGTAGAAATGATAGCATTTTCTTCAGCACTAAAACATTTTATTGCAGGGGGGTGTGTTTGACAAGGCTTAGTGTCAAATTCAATGTATTGCCCTGACACCATTTGAAGAATCTCAGTGTCTGAGGTGATATTTTGCCAACAATGAGCAAATTTTTCTAGCCTACCGCTTTTGAAGCAACTTGTTTGTGCAACAAGGTAAGCTATTAGTGTAGGGATAAAGCCTTCAAATTCAGTTACCTGTAACATGTGAAGTTTTGACATGATATCCTCATCGGTGTTTATTTCTTGCTGGTTTCCTCCTTTTTCTTCCAGGTTTTCTGTGGTTTCCACTTGGACTGGAAGTGGCCCTTGCCTAAAAAAGGCTGGTTCTGTTTCTGGCGATATGGAGGTTTGGTGGAAGATTTGGAGCTATTGTGAACAGCTGTGTGGCTAATTCGGTTTGATGCTCGAATCGCAGTAAGCTGCGACTGAAGCTCATCGCCAAATAGCAAGGTTGTGACCGGTGTTTGAGAAGAACACAGCGAGCCGTATTCTTTGTTAAGGTTGGGTTAGATAGCTTCCCGTCTACGTAGGGAGAGCTCGTAATTGGCGTGACCCAACAGAGCCATGGCATCAATTTGTGTTGTGAGTAAGGCACCCGTGTCTAGCTTCCCACCTTGCGCACCTTGGCTTCTAAAATCCATGAGCTTCTGAGTTGATTGTGCAATAATGGCTCCAACCTTCACTATCATGTTCTGAATAGCGGACAATCTGAGGTCCTGCTTTTTCCCATAATGGGTTAATTTTTCCCAAATCTCAGGGTTCACTTTGGGGCAACAAGTTTCTCGCAGTTTTCAGGGCGATCGTATTTCTCGACCGTTTCTTTGACCTTGTTGTCGCCCAGTTTTGAAGCCCATCTCTTATTGATAATTTCGGCAAGTTGCTTAGAGATTGGGCGGCTCACTTTGTCATCTTTAGAGAAGTCGAGGGCCAATTTCTTTAAAAGTTCATTTTCGCCTTCATTTTTGCAGGAGTCCTGCGAGTTGGCGGATGACGTTTTGGCGCCTTCAGAGTCGTTCTCCGCGTCGGTTGCCAAAAGCTCGTGAACGTCTGCATCATCGCTTTCACTGCCAGTTTCACCTGTATTACTGACAGCAACTCTGGGCTTCTTCGTTTTCCCATTTAAAGGGTCTAAATTCCCAGAGCGAGCGTCTCGCTTCGCTGGGCGTTGCTTTGACAAAGCAGCGAACGCTTCGCCCATGGCGGACAATGAACCTGCCATGTGGTCCATGTTTTGGTTCAAATTTGTGAGTACACCCAATAGCGAGTCGCTATTTTCGAGTGCAGGTTCCTCTAGAAGGTCGTCTTCGACTTCCTCAGTGGAATTAAGCTCCGTTCCTTCGTCGGGATCTTGAAGATTGGTTCAATTCGCCATAGAAAAATTTTATGTGCAACTACTTCAAAGGTTCGCTTGCAAGTGACCGCTCTGGTTTCGCGCGCATATCTCACGTGACTCCTTAGCGACATTGACCAATGACGAAGTAGAATTGAATACTTTGTTTCGCTTCCGTTTTAAATGTAGAATACTTTTATCGTGTCGAAACAAGTCCAAAAATTATTCTAATCTTTGTTATTGATGTTTTAGAAAACTCTTACAAACAACGGCCATAATTATTTTGTTTCTAAACGGAGTATGAGTCACAAACACCAATGTAAGCACTGCTCGCATGAGCGGTAGTCTGCAACCATGGCGACAAGCACAAGATAATTAAGCAATTCGATTACTGCAGTCCCCACATGAGGATATTAAGAAAACGGAAATCATTATAAAAATGCGTCAAAGTGAGCTAAATTTGGCAAAAAGCAATTCGTGTTTCTCATCGGAGTATGAGTCACAAAAACCAAGGCAGGCACTGCTCACATGAGCGGTATTCTGCAACCATGGCGACAAGCACACAATAATTGCGAGAGGGACAGGGTAAAGAAATACATGTAGAAGTAGTAGTGCAGACCAGAATTCTTAGTAAGGAAGAAAGCCGGAACTTCACCGGCAGTCTAAGGTAAAGACAGACCTTTTGAAAACACACTTTGTATAACAAGTTAGTCTGCTTTATCGGGCCTATCTGTTATATGAATAAATATACATATTTTTTTATCATTTACTTGGTCACCTCTCATAAGATACAGCTGATACTCAGCAACGGCATGATCAGAGTATGTTGTGGTTCTTAAATTATCTTTAGAGTTAGTTTAAACCCTAAGTTTTTCAATTTGATTTGATTTTTATAGCAGAGCTCCGGCAGCCCGAAGGGCCGCCAAGCGGAGCCCCATAACCATATAGGAAAAAGAAACCCATGTATTGATTTTCTCATGGTTGTCATGGGCAGCGGTATTGCTCGTTGGCGCGTACGCACGACGACGACGGCGACGGAGTCGCGCAACATGGCGGCCATACTCCAAATAATAGGTTCATAGAGACATGCAGCCTTGGTTTACCGTGTAGCTCTTTGATATTGGGCATCCATGTTATGAGCAATTGACACCTGTCAAAACAAGGTATCTGCTGACCAGTATCACATTGGGCGGGCTCAAGTCTACAACTTATCGAGGTCACGTTTTTTGAAGTTGACTGCGAACCAAATGCTGGCTCATGCCAAGTTACCTTGTTGAAAACAGTTCAGGATTGTTCGGAAGCCGGCTAACGCTAGCCTAGGATTAACGTTTTCTTTATACAAATGTTTTTTCCTGCTTTGTTTTGTGCTTATAAAACTCAAAACAGATAACCTCACCGCAAAGGTACAGAACTCAAATTAAAATTGTACCTTTTACTCGGTTAGCTTAATCGGCTTCTTAACAACGTGGCCAAGGAGCTACGCTTTTAGACTGGCCTAAATCTATATATTATTTTGTTTCATACTCATTACCATGATCTAAACTGACTGACTAACCCTAACCCTAACCCCCAAAGTATTTCATATTCTTTCCCATAAATTGTAGGCATTTGGGTCCGAAGATGTAAATAATGTTACAATGTATCTTCATTACATGAACATGAAAAGGAGGTTTTTTTAATTTTGAATGAATAATAAAGCAATTATTGAATTCGGATTTCGTAGAATATGAAGAATTCTTCAGATCTCGGAGGCTGTTATCCACCTCGGCCTTCGGCCTCTGTGGATAACACGCTCCTTGATCTGCAGAATTCTGAATATCCTACTCAGCCTCATTCAATAATTCCTAATTATACACTGATGCGTCAAAGAAAATATTCAACCGTACTAAAGCAAAGGACGTCATACCTCAGTACAGTAAAAAAATTGCTCTTTTCCATGGGTTCTGTCATTTTTGTTTCCTTGAGTACTCTTCAAAACTTGCCTGGCTGCTTCTGGTGACCTTATTCTGTTCTCTGCAGGAGCATTATCTTCTTCAATTTTCCTTTCTAGTAAGACACACATTGAGCATCATCCACATGACAAATAACCCCAGTACCTTTGTGACGGTGTCTACACATGAGAAACCAGAACTATCAGCAGCTCACAGAATATAGGAATTGAGACTTTATAATTAATGCATTTCATTTATGGTTATGTAGATAATATTGCATTATGCATATTGCATTAATGGTGAAATGAATGGTGATTATTTCACAGTGTCATGAAGTGAGGCCCAAACTGCTTTATGGTCTGTAAAATATGTTTCCAAAACGCCTGCTTGGATATCCAAATGTGATATGGCTGTATATATGTGATCAATTGCAGTGGTCAGTTTTACAAGTTGATATCAACTGCTTGTAACCTTTATCTCTTACTAGTAAGTTATACAGTGGTCTTCTTTTTGTCTCAATGAGCCAATTTATATTAATGTAGCCAACAATAATACATGTACTGTTGTCAGGAACAATAGTATTTAATACTTCAGAGATTGCTTCACGAAGCTGCCTTACAGAGACCTTTGGAGAGCGATATATACCTAAGATTGTCCAGTTCTCACAAGTCATAACCTTTATTGCAGTAATTTCAGTACCATGTATATTGTGACAGTAGGGATATCCACGTAAGAATGGGATTTTACCATACACAGCTGTACCACCACAGGGCCTAACTAATCCATTACTGGAATTAAGATTATCATTTCGGAAGAGATTGTAACCACTGATGCTTTAGTTAACAAATAAAGAAGCCTCGCTTGTGCTCTGTTCTGTTGTAAAGCACGTAGGAAGCTGTAGAGCACGAAAGAAGTGTAGGGAAAAATACGAGACGCAGTCGAGAGTTTTTCCCCACTTCTTGAGTGCTCTACCGCTTCCTAAGTTCGTGACAGCAGAAAGCAAATCGTTATCTTTAAGAAGGTTACGACATTTTTAAATTTAAATTTAGAAGACATGTTTCGATGTTACGAACATCATCGTCAGTTAAAGAATATTTGTAAAAAAAACCGTTAGGACTATATAACAACTAGGCGAAACATGCATACATAATTAATTATGATTAAGTGACAAAGAAAAAATTACATATTTGAGTGAATAACAAAGTGTTGGAAAGAATATTAA
>CM042754.1:10165257-10176370 GCA_022496165.2 Catalaphyllia jardinei
TTCAGCGCCAGGTCTCTGTTATGCGAGAACTCGGAAATGGGCTATTCGGCACTGTCTTCACTCGAACTGGAGCAACAGTTACGGGGAAAATATTTCAGAAAAAAAGTATTTTGAAATAAAAAACTCGGAGACACTGTTTTGTTGTTTATATGTAAAACTAGCTACTGTCCAAAATTTTGAGAGCAATCGAACAAATTCCCTTTGACTTGTAACTCTTTAAAGTGTCCCCTTCTGGTAAAACAATTGTTTCGAGAAAACAGCGCTGCAAAATTTTTCTGCTTCGCAAAACAAACTCCGCCCACAAACACAGTCAACTGGGTTCTCAGATAATTGAGCCAATCAGCGCTTGGAAAGTTTACTTCCGTTCGCCTCCTGGAGAAATTCTCGCGCGTATAAATCTTCAATCAACCCTTATAGTGTTTCGCATTGCGCTCAAAGCGGAGATTTTTTTGGCTGCTCGTTTTTTTCTTAAAGCTGTTGGAGCAAATTGGGGAAGGCAACAAAGGGAATGACCGCTAGAAAGCCAACTAAAGCGGCTAGGAGGGAAAAACAAGTTAGTAAAAGAAAACGCGACAGCTTCAAATGAACCGATAAATTTTAGAGAGAGAATTATCATGGCGAATTCAGAAATCGGGCATGTTTTACTTTAGTCTCCCTCGCAGCCGTTTTAGCGTTGCGTGACGAGACTAAAAACGGCTGTGAGGGAGACTAGTTTACCTTTCAACCTTGATAGTAATGGTGATATTCTGATGTTGATAGAAATATTTTTTGATTGATAAGAAAGCCTTTCAAGTCCAATATCACTTCCGTATTTGTAGGAAGAGCAAACATTCATACAGCAATCGAGCCATTCCTTCATGCGAAATGGCAAGAACTCTTTCGTTTATTTATGAGAGATTCGACAGAACCTCGTCAGCTGATATGTTGGAGAAAAGCATGTTGGATTGGATAAGAAGCGGCAAGCCAGCCGTACACGTACTATCATTACAGCGCCTTTGTCAACTCTCGACTCGATCTTTTGCGTTTTTGATCCCAGATAGCCATAGCTTCAACTTTCCGCCAACTTTCGCTTGTTCGCTCATTGCTGTATTTTATTTTTGGTTCGCTTCTTTCGCTTCGTCGAACTGGTCTACGTACATTTCCATGGTCTAGGTTTATTCATACCCAAAAGAATTGCACAAAGGAAGATACTAGCTGGCTGATCAACTGAATAGCCGATTCTTCACATCTGTATAATCCCGCGAAAGTCCTCTCGGTTGATTGCAAAACATCATAGGACTATCAATCAAGGCGTAAACTTCTACTTCCGGCGAAAACGTAAAACCGCGATTCTTTTTTAGATGCGTAGACCTATACATTAACCTAAAAATCAAAATTTCAACAAAATGGTCGATCTGAAGGTGCATAGTAACCTTAAATGCCATTAGCATCTTAAGAAGTAAATCTTGTTGCTGCAAAAATGTTTCTATTTACGCAAGTCTTGGATGTATTTATCAACAGATCTTGCATTCAGATAACACAGTCTGAGACGGGAACCTGTTATGTGATAAAGTGATGATATAGAAAGCTCAAGTTCTGAAGTTGTTCTTAACGGCTCCATTTCTATCTTAACATTGGGATGAACAGCAATTTTGTCTTCACACAGGTCAGATATATATAACCCTTCAAAAGTAGTAACTCTACGAAGTCCCACATAATGAATGTGTGGAATAGTTCTTTTAGTGTTGAAGTTGACAACTATTTTAGTTTCAGTATCACCCTGAGATCTGTGAATTGTTTTTGCTGCTGCAGGACGTAATGGAAACTGTCAACTTGTGCTGCTTTGTTTCTACCTACTGCAAATTGCACAGTTACAGGTTTTATTGGGGTCCAAGCATTGTCAACTCCTTGAATATAAAAATGTCTGTTTTCAATTCTGGTTTTATGACCAAAATCCAAGTGGTCAAACTGTACCCACACTATACCTGAAGGTTTGTCTTGTTGATGTAATCGAACAAATTTAATAACATTTCCAGCACCATTAGTCGTGTCATCTCCAGTTTTCGTATATTTATGGCAAGTTCAGTTCTTTCACCTTCAGCAAGACATAGATTCCAGGCCAACTGTTTAGTTTTTCAAGGATTATTAGGTATTTGCTGCAATATTTTCAGTGTCTTAGCTCGGCAAAGTTAGCTCCAATAACACTGCCTTGAACTTTAATTCTGTATCTGTTTCCTATAGCTGCATTGTGAACTCTTTCATTAATTTCATCTACCTTTGCATTTTGTGTAAATAAATGAGGTGCATCAATGGGGTTGTTTATGTCGTATTGTATAATTCTCTCTTTTAGCGTTGCAATGTCACTGGGTGTGTGTTTACCTTCACGTGACCTATTAAGCAGCTCAGCGAAGAACTTGCTTTCTCGATGACGCGTGATTTCATTGAGTTCAAACATTGTAAAGTGTTGTTGCCAGAGATTAGGAGCAAGAACTGCATAATCGATATTTTTGTGAAGTCTTTAAAAACATAACCATCCATAGACCCTTCGCATAAATGGAGCCTAAATTTGAATAACAATACTTATACATCCTTAGCCTCACATTCATGTGAAAATTCCTTGGTCTTGAAATATGAATGCGAGGCTAAGGATGTGCCAAGTATAGTTATTCAAATTTAGGCGCCATTTATGCAAAGGGTCTATGACAGGTTCTAACTGGAACAAATCACCAATAGCAATGTTGCTGACACCTCCAAAATCATTTTTGCAACCTTTAATATGTTTAAGCCTATTATTGATTTGTAGATGTATGGCAAACATACTGTTTCCTACCATTGAGATTTCATCTATAACAATTAATTTTACTCCTCCAAATTGAGTTCGTAAGGTGTTTAGTCTACTTAAATCAAGCTGTTTGTAATTTTTCAATGACTGATTGGCAGGAATAGCAAGTGCACTGTGAATAGTAATACCTTTAATGGTACAGCTTTCCCAGTTGGCCCTAACAATATAACTTTGATTTGATGAATATCATCACTAGCTTTAGCATTATAGTACTTAAGGGCGGCCTGATACAATGCCTTTGTTAAGTGTGATTCGCCAACACCAGCTCCACCACTAAGAAAGCAGTAAAAGGGGCTTTCTGATGTTTTGATCTGGTGCAAAAGGTGATAAAAGAATTCTTTTTGGTCTTTATTTAAAGTCTGGACCATTTGGCGATAATCATCATCTGGTAATTCATTCAATATCAGTGGTTCATTATTAAATTATGTCGATGAGTACCTAGATCACCAGACAGGTCATAGTTTTCATTGAAATCAGGGTGTAAGTCTTCATTGCTGATAGCTTCATCCTGCAGTTCAATATTTTGTGTGTTTGGCGCCATTTAATCATGTTGGTCATCAGTGTAATGATCTTCAATACAGATAGCATACTGTCTCATTTGTTTATCTATTTTGTCTCTTAAAAGAAGGAAACGCTCCTGATATGAAGGGCTGTTGCCTATTAAATCAGTTTCTTCATTTCGCCAAGAAGTAAAAAGCATTATAAGTTCACGGTATAGTAGTGTTTTTCAGGGTGAGATTTCACATTGAACCAATCACTTCTAATTATTCTAGGCTTCAGGCGTTGCTTTAGTTTTGATTGTTTTGTGTTTTGCATGGCCTCATTGGCACAGTCTGGGAGTTCATCATCATCTTCCTCATTATATGTTGTTTCAAGTGGGATGTTATGTGTCAATATCTTTTGACTTTTTTATAAAAAGCTTTTGGCGTGAATCGTGCAATGCAGTCCCATCAGCCAAGGTAGCATTTTCAAGGCTGCTAGGTCTTTTCATATACCTGTTTAACAGACCACTAGAGTGAACTTCTTCTGATTCATCATCCATTTTTTTTTAATTTCATTCATTGGTTTTAATAGCTTAACTCTCTCCTCAGGAGGTGCAGTGTTAATAAACATCACTTGTCGGGAATTTTTCCTCATTGGTAGCTGAAGAACTATGTAAACTGCTTTCTGAGCTCGTATTTCAACGCTGTTTAAACATTTATTTCTAATGTCTCTTACTTGTTGTTTTATGCTAGAATTGCCCTCCCCTGCCTCATCGCATGCTCTTTATAAAAGCTGACTCCTTCCCTTTTGTGCTTTAGAAATATAATATTTACGATGTACATTGCACAAGCATAAACATCTAGGGAAAACTGTATATCCATATTTGCTCTCCATGGACTGAAACAGGCACTGTTATAATTGTTTACTCTTAGTTCATTTTGACTCCTTTAAAAATATGGAAGGAGAATGAGGACTTCATCGGATAGCAAGATAGTAAGATAATTTGGTTTTATCAACTGAGTTGATAATGTGAATTAGCCACCGTAAAGAGATTCAGAAG
The DNA here is from genome assembly GCA_022496165.2 of Catalaphyllia jardinei. Classification (NCBI taxonomy): domain Eukaryota; kingdom Metazoa; phylum Cnidaria; class Anthozoa; order Scleractinia; family Caryophylliidae; genus Catalaphyllia; species Catalaphyllia jardinei. The sequence continues at coordinate 10,169,622 of CM042754.1, forward strand.
CTGACGTTTCGAGCGCTAGCCCTTCGTCGGAGCGAATCGAGGAATTGTGAGTTGTGTGTGGTTTATATACAGAAGTATGGAGCTACGCTATTGGTTGGTGCCTGGCAACGTGAAAAGCAGAATAAATTAGATAAATGAAAAACGTTCGTTGATACCGTGAGGATTAAGAGTGCCGATTTGAAAAATAAATTTTTGTTTTAGAGTTTTGCGGCTTTCTGTGCTTCCTTGATGTAGGGAGAGGCCGCAGACTGTCATATGTTGCGTAGAATGATTCGGCAGATTAAAGTGTCTAGAGACCGGTTTAGATGCGTTTTTGTCGTCTTTCTCTACGTCACGAAGATGTTCTCGAAATCGGTCGCCTAGTCGTCTACCTGTTTCGCCGATATATAACTTTTTGCAAAGTGTGCATGTTATACAGTAGATGACATTGGCTGAGGTAAAGGTAAAATGATCAGTGATCTTAATAGATCGCTTGGGTCCCGACAATTTTTCAACGTTGCAAATGAAAGGACATGTTTTGCATCGTGCGCGTGCACATTTAAAAGTACCGGGTTGTTCACTCGTTTGAAAAGCACTTCTGACTAAAAAGTTGCCTATGTTTTTGTCGCGTTTGAATGAAATTAATGGCGGTTGCGAAAAGATTCTGCCAGTATCGGGATCATTTTGAAGTAATTTAAAGTTTTTTAGAATGATGGATTTAACTGCGTGGTTGTGAGGGTGAAATGTGAGAGTGAATGGAATTCTATTGCTAGAAATTTCCAATACGTCTTTAGCATTTCTAGATATTAAGGTTTTTGTCGAAGGCAACGGTTTATGCACCAATGAGCACTACAAACCCACAGATTCTCATAGTTATTTGTTGTATTCATCTTTACATCCATCACATGTCAAGAATTCCATTCCTTATTCTCAATTTCTTAGACTTCGTCGCCTTTGTAGTGTAGACTCTGATTTTTCCTTAAAATCAGAAGAAATGTACGAGTTTTTCGACAAACGTGGCTATCCTGCCTCTGTTGTTGAAGCAGGCCATCATCGCGCCCAACAAATTGATCGGCAGTCAGCACTACAAACGTCTCAGAAGGAGAATAACAAATAAAATAGGCTGTAAATAGCTTTAAAATAGTAATAAAATAGGAATGAAGAGGAAATTACCTTAGGAAACAGGCTTAAAATAACTTTAAAATAGACATAAAACAGGGTTAAAATAGCCTTACAATAGCCTTTTAACAGGGTTTAAAATATAGTTATAAAATAGGGCACATGAGAGCCAAATTTAGCCATTGAACAATGGGATTTATGAAATTGCAAATGTGCCATATAAAATAAAAATAAAGCCAGGTCAAAGAATTATAAAAAAATAAGCAGTCAATGACTGAATGTAGCTTACTGCCGCGGCCTGCTATTACCTACAAAAGCGTTTTTAACTTCAGTGAAACAACGACACTGCCGGGACGACACTTGAAATCAGACTCACAACTAAAGATACGTGCAACCACGCTCTGATGAACGAAACAAATATATTTTAGCACAAACCTTAAAGTGAACAAAACGTGTTAGGAGAAAATTACAATGCCTGTGCTTCAAGGGTGCTTCAAGGGTACTTCATAATTCGTCCTTACTCGTGATAAAGCACCAGAAACTACGGTTCATTACTTGAAAGCATTTCTCTCAAACGCATCCAGAACGAAAACAAAATATTTGGCTCTCTCAATAGAGATTAGTTGCTCCCCGAGGCAAATGACCTAAGGCACTCATTTGTTCTTCTCATCTAGGAATAAACATAGATAGGGAGACTTTGAATCTTCAATGCAATATTTTTCAATTAAGCTGGACAGATTATATTTTTCAATACAATTGTATTAATACTTAACATAATTTGTAATTTCTATGATCACGACCGCGCAATGTGGGAACTGGGTCAGAATTGTAGTGATGTAATCAAGGGAACAGGATGAAAGCATCCAGGAGACGTTTGACTGGGCTTCGAGCGCTGTAAATACATATTTGAGGTTGCTGGACTTTTAAATGGGCGAGCTGTATCATCTAGTTATACAATTCGGAGTCCAGCTACGAGGCAGCGAAGCTGTCAGTCAATAAACAGAGTTTATTTTATGTACTCCCTTCTTTTCTGGTACAGTGGAACCCAGTTTGTCCGGTCACAAACGGACCTCGGAAATCTGGCAGTATTAACAGGGTGACTGTAATAAATCGTTTTTTAAAATCAGAAAATGGCTGACTGAGCTTTTGTCCTGGCCTGAATAAAGTGGTTGGGATAACGAAGTACCCCGCCGTGAGGCAGTGTTTGTAAGATTGAACTCGTGCTTGATTTTAGTCTAAAACAAACGCCTCAGGAGCCGGCTAAAAAATCGGGGGTAATAAGAGAAATCAGCCTTTCATTTCCACGAGTAAACAACAGTTAAATTTTAGGATTATTCTTTTACATTGTAGACCATATTTTTTCTTCTATTGTACAACCAGGCGTTTTTTTGGATACAAAATCCCTGTATAATAAAATAATCCGAGAAAAACGCAGCTAAGAAACTAATTGAAAATATTTCACGTTGTCCATCTGTGTTTTTACGAAGAAGGATCGCAGTTATCACTCATGGAAAAAGGCTAGGTATGCGAATACCTGTCGATTTGTTTCTAGAAAATCAGGACAGTCTTTCTCTCGGAGGAGCAAAGTTGTCTTAACCCTTAGCACTACCAAAATTTCCGTAATTTGTCTTTCAAAGAGCTTCACTTAAAAAAAATTGTTTTGTAAGCTTGGACTGTAAGGTTATTTCTTTGAAATAACTTGTCTTTCTACTCCACTGGAGTTTCTGACGAAGAAAATAAAAGAAAAAAATTATCACCTGTGGCGTTTTTTTTTTGCGATTAAATGAATCTCTACAAAGACTTAAGACTGGAACAAATTACTTTTCTAGGTTTATTTTCTCACCTGTTTTGTGATGCTGAGAGACATCATGAACGGCTACATGATATATTGCTTGCGTTTAAGGCAAAACAGGTGTTTTCTTGATTGTCATTTTCACAGATCTCTAGACCTGATCACGAGAGCTTAAAGGGAAACTCAATGGAAAGAGCTCTTATTAATTGTCAATATCAGTAAAGGTTTTGAGCTCTAGCCTTTCAATTTACATCGTTAGAACCCAACCTACAGGGTTATATGCTGCATACTGATTTAGGTACGTTACAACCAGCAGCTTGGTATTGGCTTCATTTGAAGAACCCATTACCAAAAAATATTCAAAATGAACCAATTTTTATACCTTTATGTCTTCGGTGACACATGGCGACAGATAATGCGTTCGCTTAATAGCACTGTTTAAACTTGCGACATGTAAAAACAATTATATAAGAAGCAGCTGCAAGATGAAACTGCTGCTATTTTTACTGGTAACCCAAACCGCTTATAGCTCTCGACGAGCAGTTCTGAAAAGGCGTTGTTCAGGTAATGTCACTTTCTATTCCTATTCACATTTCGGTTGAAAAAATGTTCCAGAGATAGCTTTAAATTATTTCGCCTTTGGTTTTTCTATTTGGACATGAAAAAAAGAAAACCTTGAAGTCGTCTACAATAACTTTTAATATCGATTGGTAATGATTGCACATCTAAGGGATGTTTAGATTTATTTCATGGAATTCAGTTTTTTTTTCTGCATACTTTTTTTAACTGTTAACTTGGAACTATTTAAGATTGAAGGAGTTGAATTTGTTTTTGAAAATGTTTAAAGCACGCACATTTCTATTTTTTAATTAATTCTCTTTTATTACTGGTACTCGAGGCGTGCAAAAAACACATGAAATAAGGACTTCTTAACTTCTTCTACTTGGCAATTTTTACAAAATCAGCAAAGATGCCAGAAATATGATAAAATAATCAAAACATAATGGAATTTCATTCTCAAGATACTTTTGCATAGCCTAGGGAGATTACTCCTGACAATCAGATTTTCGGAGCATATGAACTCCCTCACAGGGTAGGTGAGGCAACTGGCCAGATAAAAAAAAATACCAAGAAATTTCCTCTTTGCCACTCCTCAGACATTTTTTGGTACTTAGTGTGTTTGGTCGTTTTCACATCCAAAACAAACATGGCATAGTGTGCTCTGGTCTACTAGACGGGAAATTTCCTTACTTAGAGCCAGAACACACCTTTTAAGAGTTCCAGATGGTAAGGGATGAGCGTCAAGAAAATGGTTTCCTGAGTACATTTAAAACAAAAGCGCGCAACGGAACACTGCGCACAGTTTTAAAATGGATTCTCGTCTATGATATGGAAATATCGCTAGTTCAAGCGAAAGATATCTGTCACTTTATAGTTAGCATTCTTTCCTAGAGGAACTGATTTCATTAATTAAACTGTTGCGTTACGTTTTCAACAGATGGGAGACAATTAGCAGTTATTCTTATAGTTATTCACCGAGATTAAAAAATAATAATTGCTTTAGTATATACGCACGAAGTGATTTCAAAAACAAATGATCTCGGTATTTTCAGAAGGAAGCCATTAAAGGTCGATATGATTGACCTCTCAACCATGCGTGCAAATGTGTGTAAGCTGTACCACCGGGGGCCAAAACTGAAGCAGCGTGTCTGTTTGTATGTTCGAAATATAAAGAAATGTATTGGAGTAATGACTATGAAGTTAAATAAATAACCTGAACTTTCATTTCAATAGTTTGAAATAAATTTTCTGCCTCAAACAATGCGTAAATAAATATTCACGCTCGCTCAGGACGGCATGTGACGCATTCTTATCCAAATGTCTCTTTGGTACTTTGACCTACTTTGGCAAACAACTACTGCATAACTCGTACTTTGAGCATACATGTACAAAGACACAATTATATACATGATCAGGAGTTCCGGACATAGTTTCATTCATCTTTTGTATTCACGAGGTTTGCTCATAGAGCACTTTGATTAGTCTGGACGACATCCAAGTAAAAGCAAGTAGCTTTCGTACATAGCTTCCTTACAGTGAGATTCGCTGAAAACAAACTCCAGCCAAGTTCACTTTGGCTGAAGCAACAATACTCTTCAAAATACCATATGATACTTACGTCCCTTCAGTCTATTGGTCAATGGAAACTCGTTGCATAGTGACCCATGTCGAAAGGTTTTGAGTTGTTTGAAAAATGCCGGATTTTCTGTTTGATTGAGATGTTTTGATGAGAGAATTACACTTCTCTTTCTCAGAGCATTTTTTGTATGATTGTTATTTGAACGAAAACAAAAGCGTAAAGTGAATTCTCTTTGTGCGACAACTTGAAAGGGATCTTCTTAAAACTGAAGTACCCAGAGAATCATGTTAATTCCACAATAAGTAGATTCATCGAGTCGCGACATCAACAGCAAGCTCGCGATGTTCAAGCAAATGCGCCGTTCGAAATATTCTGCCGTTCAAGGATCAAAGCTCAGCCGAAGTTGTATGAAGACAGCTGTCTGATCTTCGGGAAAGAAAATAAACAGCGATCTGCGTGTTTACAAGCAAGAAAATTGCCGACGACATCAAAGTAGCAGAGGCCAAACCACCGTTAATAAATCAACAACACGTTGTCTACAAATTCAAATGTGATCTGTGTGATGCGGATAATGTTGTTACTAGCCGACACTTTTTTCAACGCTTTGAGGAACACAAGCACTCTGCTATTGGAAAACACCTGCGTGACGCCCACAATCAGAGGAACAAAGACCTTCAGGAACAATTTACCATCCTTAAGAAACGTCGTGGGAAATTTGAAAGCTTAATTTACGAAATGCTCTTTATCCAAGAGAAGAAACCTGTGCTGAACACTCAATCTGACTCAATCAAAGCAAAACTATTTAGTACCTAATTATCTCTACGTTCCACACTGTAGCGCTTTTAATTACATAATAATAATAATAATTAAAGTTCTTAAAAAACGCATTCTACATATAAAATGTCTCGATGCTTTTTACAACTCAAAAAAGAGAGCTCTCACGAAACAGGTACGTTTTCATAGCCCTTTTAAAACTATCAACACTGTCGCTTTGTCTAATGGCAAGCGGTAGCTGATTCCATAACTTTGGAGCAATTGCCGCAAAAGATCTATCACCGTAGGTAATTGTAGTAGTCTTCGGGATATCAAGGAAGTTGGAGTCACTGGAATGAAGAGAATGGCAGGGAGTGTAATGGTACAACAGTTCAAACGTCATTGAAATTATTATCTCTGATTTTTATTCTCAATACATAGCTTTTACCAGCAATATTTTTACAACTGATTCTTCTATCCTTAACAGTGACAAATCAGAACAATGTTCTGGGCGTCGCTGAAGGAAATGTTTGGCATCAATTTGATACTACTGGTGTCTATGTGGAAAGTAGAGTATACTCGAGCCACGGAAGGTGAGCAAACAAAGTTGTTCTTTCTCAAGTTGGACCTTCAAGTAGTCATTTCTTAGTTCTTTTTTTGTGCGCCCACAGGCTGATTTATGTCATTCTTTACAATCATTTTTACACTGTTTTCAGTGCCTTTTGTGCTCGCCTCAAAACTTTATTGATGTGGAAAACTCTTTATTACATAGGAATGTTGTGCCGCGTAGCACTAAGAACACATATGGTGAAACAGGGAATTAACGCTGAAGTGTAAAGGGAATCAGGGAACCCCACGAGGTAAAGAATAAAGATCTTTTGACCTCGGTGGGAATCGAACCTACGACCTCCGGATTAGATCTATCGTTACTCTGCCGACTGAGCTACGAGGTCGGACAGAGAAAGT
>CM042754.1:10176470-10203970 GCA_022496165.2 Catalaphyllia jardinei
GTGGGAATCGAACCCACGACCTCCGGATTAGATCTACCGTTACTCTGCCGACTGAGCTACGAGGTCGGACAGAGAAAGTAAGGGTACATATGAATAAATGCTACGCGGCACAACATTTATATGTACCCTTACTTTCTCTTCGCCGCGATTCACCACCTCAATCGTCCCCGACTTTCTCTGTCCGACCTCGTAGCTCAGTCGGCAGAGTAACGATAGATCTAATCCGGAGGTCGTAGGTTCGATTCCCACCGAGGTCAAAAGATCTTTATTCTTTACCTCGTGTGGTTCCCTGATTCCCTTTACTATTTACTAGGGCTAACGCCCAGTGGGTTATTCAGTGGTTCAATTAGCACTTTAATTTACACTTCAGAGTTAATTCTCTGTTTCACCATCTTTATTAGATAGCTATATTTCCTGTTTAGAAATATGTTTTGGTATCGTAAATGATGGCTAAGCTTGTAGTTTCCGAGTCCTTAGGATATAGTGGAAATATTCCCTTTCACAACTTTACTGTACATGTACAATCATTTGTGAAGTCGCCCATTAAAAAAGTTATACTTATTAACTTAAATAGATTGTGCCTCAGTGGAAAACAGTATCCTGACGAGTCCGCGATTTCCATACAAGTACCCCAAAAATGTGGATTGTAATTACACTGTTCAAATCCCAAACGGCACTGTGATGGAAATCAACTTCAATTATTTTCACCTGGAGGATCATGCAACATGCGCGTAAGTAAATGCACTGATAACTACCGAGCAGTAAATTAATATAAAGAACTATTCCTTCATACACACGCGAGTATTTGAAGGCAAGAATTCTCAAGAGCACCATCGCATGGTCTGAAATGGGAAAATAGTGGCATTGAACGCCTTAAAGCCAATTTATTGATCGAAGCGACGAAATGCTGTTGATAACATCCAAGTATATCGAACCAGACTGATCATCAGGAGGAGGTAAGTAAGTGCAACTACCGCCCAGATACCTGATGATTTTAATCCTAGGTGCATGCATTAAGAATTCTCATAATACTACAGCTACTGTAAATTTGTCGTTTCCAATCTTCTGTCTAATTGACTCGGGTGAAAAACATACCCTTTTTGTTTTAGCTATGACTATTTGAAGATTACCAATGATTACAGCCAATCATTTGGCGTGTACTGTGGTCGGAAGACTGGTATAGCAATCCTTGTATCTGGCAACTATGCAGTGCTAATGTTTCGCACAGACGACTATTTTGAAGAAAGAGGATTTCAATTATACTTCACAGCTATTATTCTCGGCAAGTATAATGAAATGATGTCTTGGTGCTGATATATTTCGTGTAATATGATCGATTGGATAGAACGAGACTACGCTTTATCTACGTCAGCAATGACGGATAAAAGCACTTAACTTTAGTTGATAAAAATGAAAAGGTAACCTTTTCTTCAAGCTGTGCAAGACTTGAGCCATTCGTTACTTTACTTAGTTCTACGCTTCTCTATGAGTGGAAACGTAGCATACTGTTACATACTTTGGATTTTAACAAGGGTTTTCCCCCGAAATTCCATATTTGTCATCCCATACCGCTTAGTTTTACACCTTCCTAAATGTGAACGTGTATGTGTGACAAAACTAGTGGATTTTGTTGACAACATTTTCCCCAGCCATTCCTCGCGTGTAATTCTTTGCTTCATTCTACACGTTAAGTGTGGAATTGCAGAATAATGTGACAAACCAGTGGATTCTAACGCATTACCTAATGATTCGATAGACCATTTTACAGTTGTCTGTTGAATGACCAGGCCTTTGAATGGCAGCGTGGCTGGAGGTGACCTCGTCTTGTTTCGTTCTCATGCTAACTGGGTGGAATTTACATGAAAAAAGCGGGAAGTTCTATTTAAAAACAAAGTATCTCCAGCCTCACTTGCAGTCAAAAGCCAGGTACCTAAAAACACAGCTGTAAAATGGCTTATTCCATACTTGTCAGCCTCTTCTTGATTCTACACCTCTCTATAGTGGAGTTTTGTATAACACTGCGAGAAACGAAGTGTTTTCATCCCATTTTTGGCCATTCCACGCTTGTCATTCCATTCTTGTTCTACACATTTTTATGCGTTGAAAAGTAGAATACTACAAGTAGATATATGAAAGTTGATATGTTTGAACGGCAGAAAATGATATGAAGACATCATTGATCATTGCAGCAATGCACACAGCTTAAGAAGTTGTGAAATTAAAGCATGGAAAAAAGAATTCAGGTGGGAACGGGATTCGAACCCATGACCTGCGATACCAGTGCCGTGCTCTACTAACTGAGCTATCGAGCTAACTGGGAGTGAATATATGAAAGTTCATTTATTTGAACTGCGGAGAATGATAAGATATTATTGATCATCGCAGTTTTGTACGCATTCAACTTAAGCAGTTGTGAAATTAAAGTAGAATACTGTTGCGAATGAGGGAAGTTGACAACCATTACCATGGCCATTCCACATTTCCTATTCTTTACTCATGTAATATGTTTCTACACTGGACCGCCCTCCTATGCCTTTGTATGAGAAGCCTTTTGAAATCTTTTTCAAGTACAATGAAATATTGGGACAACAAGAAAAAGCGACAGAGGGAAACAGGTATCTTAATTTCATTTTTTTTAACATCTTTGTTATGAATATTTCCGTTAATGTGATGGCTGTTAGGGGATTCAATATTAGAGAAATGGTGACAAAGATGACGGCCACATGAAACATTCTCCCCTTTGCAAAGGGGGAGTCTCTTTCAACAAAGGCATGTGCAATAACCAGGACAATAGCTGCAGTTCATTTACGTATGAAAAGAGCAATTCAACGAATTTTACTAGGTGTGATACCTGCCATCCTTGCTGCAGTTACTAATCAGACTGTGTTTGTATGTGCAGCACTGTGTAGCTTAATGAAGCCTCATGGTTCAAAGTAAATGAGATTTTTATATCCATATAACTCCATTAATTTGCCATCAAACTAAACTACATCAAAAAACATGTAACCAATTAGCTACTACGTATAAGACGAATGGTTATGCATTTACGTGTGACAAAAGGTCTGTCTCCAGAAGCATGAATTTCTACATTATATGTATATTATCCGTACTGTGTAACATTTTACGAAAAGCTAGCTCAGGTAAAACAACCAAGTCAAAAAATATATCCAGCTTAGCTAGCACTGCAGTTTAAACTAACTTTTCGTGAAAGAACACTTTCTCAACCTCAATAGCACCAACAAATATCCCTAGGAATAAGTTGATGAGTTTATGAAAGTACTCTAACAGGGCTCTAACATTTCTTTCTTTTTTATTCAAATGTTTTGTAAAATATTTTTCCCTCACCTGAGGAAATTTCATTTCAACAACACTTGTGGGCTAGACTCAGATTGATCATACGTAATTCTATTTGGGACTTGCATATGACAAATCCACACTTTAGCACTTATATTTCAGAATGATCTTTTTCTTCCATGTAGTTTTTTAGTGCGCCTTCGATTTCATTCACCTTTTGTAACCCTTCTCATATGGTGGTTTTTAAAGTGATTTGGTTATATAAAACCTACTTTTAAGGCTTTAGTCGGAGAAGTGATTGATCTCAAGTTTGCAATTCTTTTTTACTGAGCAGCTTTGATTCTTCCTGCTACTGTCATCATATAGCCCTCCTTGTTGATTAGGTAAGCTACATGTCGCCATATGCGAGGTTCGGAAAATAAGAAACGTGCAGTCAGAGTGTGACGTGCTGGGACGGAAGGGAATTCGTCTGAACCTGCCAACAATCATGTTGCAATACTGCTGAGTTACAGTGCGAGGTCACGGACAATGTAGTTTTCTTGCAGTCAGTGCTGTTCACATGGCCGACATTAAAGTCCTATATTGAGTTTCTACTGTCCTTGTTGTTCCTCGAAGTCTTCTCAGGTATTTCAACAACACTAAGGAACTAACCGTGCAATGTGATGCCTCTGAGTCTGGGCCCTGGAGTTGTAATCATGCAAGAAGGTCAGCTTTCAGCTGAAGAGCATAACCAAACACTGAGAAGAATTATGCGCAGATTGAAAAGGAGTTGCTCAGTATCGTTCATGCTTGCATCCGTTTTGATCAGTGTATGTGTATGTGTATGGTGGGAAAATTACTGTCCGAACAGATCACAAGCCCTTGAAGAGACCACTACTTCAAGCTCCCAGGATACTTCAACGAATGTACCACTTGAAACTAGTGAACAAACCAGGAAAGGATCTGTTAATTGCAAATACACTCAGTCGTGCCTCACGACTATCTGCTCAACGGACCTACTCCAGAGAAGAACAATTGTGATGTATTTGTAGTACGACAAAAAGAATATTTAATCAAGGATATAGAAGAAATTGACATAGTTGAGTTCCTGCCAATCACAGCTGAACATCTTGCCGATCCTCGGGACAAAACTGAACAGGATACACCTCAGCAGAAGCTGAAACATGTCTTCAAAGTTGGTTAGCCTGATAAGAAAGAAGAAGTAGCGCATGAAATCAGGAACTACTTCCAGTTCAAAGAAGAAGTTACCATTCAAGATTGTATTCTTCTCAGAGGGAATCGAGTGATCGTCCTTACAGCGTTTAGATCACTGATAGTAAGGAAATAGATGATTGGTTGGGAAAAGCATGTGATGTGCTATTTTGGCCTGGTATGTCAGCTGAAATCAATGATTTCATTGGCAAATGTGATACATGCAACAGCTACCAGATGAACCAGCAGAAAGAGCCTCTCATACATGATCACCCAAAACGCCATTGGTGTCATGTAGCAGTAGACCTCTTCGCTTTCAATAGCAAAGAATGGTTCATCATTGTAGGCAATTGGACAGATTACTTGGAGCTGAAGCAACTACCTGCCACCAATGCGGGCTATGTCATCACCTCCATCAAGAGTCAGTCTTAACGTTATGACATACCGATAAGCTTTATGGTGGCAAGGGGTCGCAGTTTTCGTCAAGAAAGTTGCAAGATTTTGCATTAGAGTGCAATTTTGACCACCATCACCTAACTACCCCCAGTCAAATGGGGAGATTGAAAATGTTGTCAAGTCAGCAGAGACTTTTACCAAGGCAAATACAAGGGGCGAAGACCCATATCTTGTCCTTACAATGCGAATGGAGAAAGAATATTTGTAACAATTACACACCGCTCTTCTTAGTTAAAGCTTATAATCGTGGTCAGCTCTTGTACGCGTATTATTGACAAACTCAAAGAAATCTGGAAAAGAGAGATGCTCAAATATGCGTGACATTATGTGGCAATACTGCTGATTTGGAACGCAGGCTCACGGACATTTAAGTTTTTCTGCAGCTCAAAGATTGCTTGGGAGACGAACAAAAGAACTCCTGCCGACGGCTGGAAAACTGCTGCAATCCAAAATCGTGGAAAGTACTCAAGAGGAGTTAAAAGAAAGTTGAATCAAGAACACTACAGATTTTACTTATTTACTTTAATTACATAGGAAGTCACTTTAAAAACGTTCATTTGGGTTTTATAAGCTTAATATCACTTTGAATTTTAACAGATTTAACACTGTTCAAAACTATAGATTACTTACCTTAAATGCATAATTCCTTGGAGCTTATTGTTTCACATCGAACGCAACAGCAACGAGCGTAATGCACGCGTAACGCTCTAAAAGGAAAGCAGACCTATTTCTTCATGGCGTCCGGTCAACCTCGTTCCCAGGATTTCTCTTTCCCCTGGGAACGAGGTTTGCTTTCGGTGTTGTTCGAATGCAATCCGATTTAGACGGCCCCATCTGAGTTGTAACATAATGACGTCCCATGATCTCATATGGTGATATCCTCTCCAGTCTGGATGCGCTGTACTGGATTTCGCTAGTTGATATTATCACGCCAACCCACCCCCGCCCGAACTGAACTTCTGTTTTGTAGGCAATTTGCACTCAGGTTTTACAAGCCATTCAAAATTTCCAATTAACAACAGGGTTGTACTATATGCTCAAATTAATTGTGATGGTTGACGTTATTTTCTCTGAAGGAAATATCATGTGAGTAAAGAATTGTTTTGGAAGGTTCGAAATCTGGAAAATCCTGTCTTCCCTATCAATTTAACATAAGAGCTGTATTAATTCCGGGGTCGATTTTTCAGAAATCTAATTTTATTGTTGCTGTATTAGTCCCACCTAGGATAACATTACCTCCTTCAATTGTGGAAGCAATACCTGGCTACAGACTTTCATGTTCAGCAACAGGAACTTCTCCCATCTACACAGCACTGATTAAGAATTCTTCAACTCTCATAAATACAACTTACACTGCCACCATCACTTTAAACGAGGAAGGAAACTACACCTGCGCAGCCACCAGCAAGTATGGGACCGACGTGAAAAACTTTCACGTCGTTTTCATAGGTAAGAATTTCCTTTGCTAGGAACATTTCTCGCTTTCGTTGATTAATGAGACACTGCTATTCTGGAGTATAATATATTATGGCCACACCCATACATGAGAGGGGCAGATCTAACTACCAGCGAGGATGGCCACACAAAAAGGAAAAATATGGGTAACAACATTGCAACCCCTCCCCCCCTTCCTATGCTGGGTAGATGCAAGAAACAGAAAAATTAAAACACCTTTTGAAGTGGCACCACATGGGTAGTAGGGAAGGCAGAGTCTACCTCCCCTAGAGTAGCGGCGTCTCTAGGGGAACCTATGTTAGGAGGTGACATAGGATGAACCAGAAGAGGGGTGCCCTTCTGGGAGGACAATAGGTCAGATGGTACGATGGCACCATCCTGGAGAGATCCGGACCTATTCCCAAGGGTGGCCACAGCACTTACTGTGGGGCAAAGTGCAGCCAAGGTTGCACTTACCTGCCCACTGCTAGCCTGAGAAGGGGAGGGGGTAAACACAATCACCCCAAAGTAAAAAAAAGTAAAGCAGACCTTCATAGAAGTAGGAGGTTGCCATCCGAAATGAGATACAATAAGCATGGCTTATAATGACTAATACTAACTTACTTTACTGAGTTATCCAGCAATAGATAGGGTAGTTAACTTAAATAATTGACTCTCTCAGCCCAGTGAGCATGCTACATTGAAATTTGAAAGGAAGAGGAAATAATAAAAATAATAATAAATTGCGCCATGACAAAAGACAGGAATGAGGCCTTGGGGAAGCAACTTTTGCAAACAACTAGTGTTGGAGAAAGGGGAAGCCAGTGGGGAGAATATGCATGTTGATAATAGGGCTAAAACGGTTCAAGCAGATCTTATAGTTGACCTAAATTACGACATTAGAATTATCAATAGTTAATTTCTTAGGGATAGCTAATAGTGTTTCTGAGGAGTTCTAATGTAGCGTTCATAACAGTCTGAGCACCAGCAGTAGCTGCACCAATACGAAAACTGTGTGTAAAATAGTGGTCAGCAGGTAGGCCACAACCTTGCAGTGCAGAACGGGGCTCCTTCATCAGAGAGGCACGGGAGAGCCACTTGCCATTGGCGAAGGTAAACAGAGGGCCTGTAGCAGCTGGTTTACATTGTAGCAGGTAGCCTCTCATAGCCATCACGGAACAGATAGAGGTAGTGGACCTTGCTATGGTTAAGGTACAGCCTTGGCGAAAGGGGTCCGTTTTAGATTGCTTAATGGAAACAAGCATGTGGTTGGGGGATTCAATGTAGGGTTGGACAGCAGGGTCAAAACTACTGCTTTTACAGGTAGAAAACCAAACAATGCTAGGGTGAAGGTAGCCCACAACATCATGTGATCTATGTTGTAACTTTGGGGAGGCTGGAAATAATTGTAAATTGAATCCAAAATTTGAATACTTATGGGGTGACGATTTAATTTGGGAGGAATCTGAGACCGTTTAATGCCGGTGAGGACCTTTTGGAGGCGATACATTTTTGATAATTTTAATGGGAAGTTATGTTGCCTATGGAGATCTTGAACTGCAAACAGGTAAAGTTTGATTGTGTTGTAGCATATGGTTTTGGCCAGGTGGGCAGCAAAGTAAATTAAAGTGATTTCGGATGCAGGGAGAAGAGGGGAGGAGAGACCAATTATACCTTGCAGGAGGCAAAAGGTAATAAAATGATTCTGGCCGACACCATATGCTCGATAGGTATTTGAGGCAAGCGAGGCACCAAAGTAGTGGTAGATGGATGCTGTTCAATAGCCATTGCTGATTGAGGGATGGTACAAGGGGTGGGTGAGGCATTGGGAGCCAGAGAGTGGAAGCGATCCATCTGAAAACGGGACAGAGAATCAGCTATAGAGTTGCCCAGCCCTGGGATTTGTTTGGCAGTGAAGGTAAAGTTATATACCGGAGTCAAAAGGGTAATGGAGCGGACAAGTTCCATGATCCTGAAGGACTTGGAACGTTTTGAATTAATAATGGTGACAACGGGTAGGTTGTCACACCAGAGAGTAATACGTTTACCCGACCAGTGGGCGCCCCAGAGAAAGCAAGCAATGTAAATAGCAAAAGGTTCCTGCAAGTCAATACAGATCCCAGTAACAGGGTTAAGGGAGTGCTGTGGGAGCCAGAGGCTTTGAAACCATTGTCCATTAAGATACCCCCATAACCGAGAGACCCGGAGGCATCCATAAATAACTGGAGATCTGGGGAGGAGAGAACAGTGTCCCCCAAGTAAAAAACTAACCCCATTCCAGTTTTCAAGAAAAGCCAGCCACACGGAAACATCCTTGCAGAATTCTGTATTAAGTTTGATGTGCCATCTAGGGTTAGAAATACCCCTTAGTTAGACTAATGGTGTGCTGCAGAAAGGCTCGGCCTGGAACCACAACCCTACAGGCAAACTGAAGCGTACCAATCAGGGACTGAAGTTCTTTCAGGGTTCTTTCAGTAGTGGATTTCTTATGAGACCACTCATGCAAGGCCTTTTTGGTCCTGGTTAGCTTGTCCAGTGGGAGGCGGGCTTCCATTTTGCTGGAATCCTGGAGTACACCCATAAACTCCAGGGATGTGGTGGGAGGGAAATTTTTACCTGTGGCGACAGGGATATCAAGCTCTGTAAACAGACAGAGGATGCTACAAAGAGCTGTGAGGCAGTCAGACCGTGGGGGTTTTATAACAAAAAAGAAGTCATCCAGGATAGGGATGGCATTAGGAATACCCAGTTTGGCATTAATACCCATTCAATCATGCAGGGAAATTGGTCAAAGAGGTAAGGAGCACTCCGTAAGCCGAAGGGGAGGACGGTGTCGAAGTAGTATAGGCCCTGCCATTTCATGCCTAAGAGTTCCCAGTCTGATTGGTGGACAGGAATGTTGCGGAAGGCAGACTTTATGTCTAGCTTAGACATAAAACACCCCTGACGAAGGTTCTGGGTGTTCGACATGGCATTATCTACTGTAACATAATGTAGAGAATAATTATTGGGGCTGATATGGGCATTGACACTTGTGGAGTGATGCTTGGGATATGAAAGATGGAAAATTGTACGCCAATCAGAGGAGTGTTTCTTTGGAACAACCCCAATGGGATAGGCCTGGAAGTTGGGAAAGGGAGGGGATATGAAAGGGCCAGCTGTGTGGCCCAATTGCACCTCTTTTAGAATATTTTTGCTGATTATGGAGGGGTTATCCCTGGCAGACAGGAGGTTAGAATATTCTTTGGGAGTCGGAGGACCTTGAAAACCAATTCTAAACCCTTGTGTGAGACCTGTAAGGAGATTGTCAACGCGGGTGCGGTCAGGATGATCATTTAGAAGGAAAGCTGAGGGATATTAATGGGAGTGGAGGGAGACAACTTTGACAGGTAATCAGGTACGAGTTCGGAAGGAATGGCTAGGGCGGCTATCTGACTTTGGCTGGGATCCTGAGTTGGACAGCTGGTGGTGGTCCTTTCCAGAATGGGCTCCTGAGCATCCAGGTTTGTTGCACTGGTGTCTGTAGGGGCAGGGGGTGCGGGTACAGGGGACCCCTTTGTTGAAATTGTAGCACGGGTCAGCACGGTTTGGGCCGGGAGAGTCCTTGGACCTGAGAGAGAGGGGGCAAGCATCCGTAAGGTGGTCACTACTGCTACAGGACTTACAAAGGATGGACTTTGGTAAGCCTGTAAATGTATCCAAGTAAAGCTGAACATCCCGCTCCCCCCATTTCGTTGAGAGGTTGTGGACAGCCCGGCGCCTAAATTCTTACGTCCTAGACGTACCAAGCCAAACCCAATAATTTTCTCGCTGATTCGCGGATCAGCTGCTGGTAAGAGATTAAGGCAACCCCGCAGGTAGGGTAGGAATATAGCATGACAGAGGAGTATATGGCGAAAGCATCAAGCCATCGATCGATGCCAGGAATTTTGGGGCGTTGGGCGGGAGATGGGAGCGGGATAGTAAGGCCCT
Source organism: Catalaphyllia jardinei (assembly GCA_022496165.2). NCBI lineage: Eukaryota > Metazoa > Cnidaria > Anthozoa > Scleractinia > Caryophylliidae > Catalaphyllia > Catalaphyllia jardinei. The sequence continues at coordinate 10,186,818 of CM042754.1, forward strand.
CGTTTCCCACCTGGAGCTTTAAGTTAGAATTTACTCGATCGCGTAAAAGGGAAGAAAAAGGGAGAAGGCTAGCAAGGTCCACATACTCACCGTTCGTGATGGCCGCTATCTGGTTATTGGAAAGGTGGCTGGCGACCGACGGAAGCCCGTAGTTCCTGTGGATGGAAGCGACATCTTTCGGATTGCCGAGGTCTAAAGCAGCTGGCCCGCCATCTTGTCCGCCATTAAAAGACCGCGCGGGAGGAAGAGTGGGGACGACCGACGGCTCCTGGACTGGAACGAGACTTGCAGCGGCTGCCAATGTTGGCTGCGTTGGCGAAGTTTGAGCCAGTTCTATTTCAGGCGGGACGACCGGTTCAATTGTGGGCCTGTAGTTAAGATTACTCAGTTTGGCTTCCACTATGGAGGCTATCATCGCCGATAACTGGCCGGGAACCTGCGGCGCAGTATTTGTAGCCGGAGAGTCGCTTTTTTGGAGGCGAGTGATCAAGACGCGACGCGGACAGGTTTGGTTTAGATGTCGTTGCGACAGCATAAAGCGGAGAGTCTCCGTGGGCATGGCTGCGTAGTTAATAGTCAGATTGTTGGCTGACATTTGCAACGGTCCTGCGCCAGAGGCTTAGCTTCTGGGTCCGGTTAAGTTTGCAGCGGCTTGAGAGCGGTGGCTGCGAGATTTACGTGGTTTAGGCATCGAAAGCGGAGAACAGCCTAGCTTGAATAATAGCTTACAACTGAGACAGAGTCACAAAACAAGGGGATTACTAAGTGGGGATTGAAGGAGTTGGGAGGGGCTATAGCATGCTCAAATCACATGAGAGCATGGCGGAAAACTACTGGGAGCTTTGTCGTAAGATCACCCATGTGGTAAACGAATACGTTACATTGGACATTGACCTAAAGCCATTGCACAATGGCTAAAAGAGGGAAGATAACAGAACTAGTGACATCTTAAGATGACAGCTATGATGTAGACTATAGAGCTCATTAAACACAGTTTAAATGCTTAAACTTCTAATTAAAAAAGAGCATTTTGAATCACACCTTCAAGTATCGGGAACCATTTATGTTATTCAGTGTTTACATGACAGGAAAACGGAACATGCAATAAAACCGCCAGTGATTGGAGATTCATGATCATGCTAAATTTATGCTCTCAGTCATTCAACCTATCCCTTTCTAACCATAGTATACTGATCTAGGTTCCTTATTAATTTTGTGCTCGTGATTTATCACCAGACTGTAAAGCGCAATGTTCCCACAAATGGGAGTATGTTGGAGGAAATACTTTTTTGTGTAGCAACTTTTCAACACCTACAGAATTTATGAAATGTGCCCCTACTGTCACTGAAACGATGTAAGTTTGGCTGACAAGAGCTTGATGCATTTTTGCGTACTTATTTAGTACATTTTTGAGGGCGTAAATATGTTGTTGGCCTGAGTTGAGATCAAAAAGAAGCCTAAGAGGGGCAAAAAATGTATGTCAGCTCAAGGAAAATAACTATTGTAAAGCTAAGTAATAGGAAGTATGAATATGCATTTATGAGATAGGATTACAGAACTGATTTAAGGAGATGCAGGTCATGTAGTAGGTACATTTCGAGGGGGTATCTATAGATATCGGTGGGTAGGTTAATGAGATGTAGAGAGAGAATTATTGGTTAGACATACATGCCTATGAAGTATAAAATAATTGCTGCTTATTTGAATGGCTTTTCAAAGTAAAGAAGAATGACACTTTCCTTTTTGGAATATCTTTTTGAGTGATGACGTCATAGGTGAAAAATAACAAGCAAACTGCGGTTATAAACGTAACGAGAAAACGCATGTAGTAAAAACATTCATTTATGAACTCGACGTTTCGTATGTTCCAACATACATCTTCAGAAGTAACGGTAACCAAAACTACAATTAAATTTAAACACGAAGACTAATACCAAATAAGGAAAGTAATGACAATGAGAGAGTAAATGAAAATTAACAGACCTAAATCTGCCGGAAAAAATATAAATGGCTAGTAGAGAAGTTTCTCACTGCCAACATTTTCGTTAAGCGCGGGTTTTAAATCGCGAATCAACAAGGTTTCCTTAATTTTACAGTGTATATCAGACTGTCCAGTGGCTAAAATGTCAAATTGATCCCATTTAATCCTTGGCCTGTTTGGGTCATGCGGTCAGCAATGGCAGAAGAATGGCTGTTACTTGCAAGCGCTTTAAAATGTTCCGTTTTCCTGTCATGTAATCGATGTTTTGTTTTCCCAATCCCAGCAGCTAGCCCTATAAACTACTTTAGACTTGAGGGAGCGGCTGAGTGTCTTTATAGGGGGAAAAAAGCCTTCATTTGGGGAGTGTTTCCGAAACTAACCTTAGGATTAAAACAACCATAGAACTTGGAAATACATAATTTAAGCCGTTGAGTAACAATTTTACTTTGAATTCCTAGACAGGCTAAAACAATGAAAATTTCTTTTTTGGGGGACTGTATTGATATCCGTAGGTTTGTTTTGGTGTTTATTGACTACATCACGGGGGTACCCATTGCGTGGCAAATGCCTCTTAAGGTCATCTAAGCCAGACTGTAGCAGACAGGACGATGAACAAATTCGGAGACAACGATAAGTAAGTGTGCGGATGCGGTTAATTTTGTATTTTCGAGGGCGTGAAAGAACTCCATTGAGTGTAGAGACCAGTGGACGTTTTTTTTCGGTAGATGGAAGTGGAAAAGGAGTTGTTAGGTTGGCGTTTGATGAGAACATCAAGAAAAGAAATCTTGTGGTCCTGTCCAAATTCAGTGGTGAATTGAATGTTCTTGCGCCGGCTATCGAGATAAGAAAGAAATTGAACAGCGGTGTCTTTATTGTGAAATAAGGTGAAAGTGTCATCAACATATCTAAACCAGATGGTTGGAAGAGCACCGTTATTCATTACCCATTTTCCCTCGTATATAAAAATAGATGGTTATAGGTGGTCATAGGTGGTCATAGGTGGTTCCACTAGAACAGTACAACACTCAATCAAGCGGAATATCTCCAGAATTATTGGAGCAGTTTCTTCAAACTTGGCACAAGAACTGTACATCACGACGCCATCACTTTCTTCATTTACATAATACAAAAACGTAAGTATCTCTAAAAATAAAAGATATTCCAACGTATCAAGAAATGGTCTATGCTCAACATCGCACGTTAACCAAAATTTAATAGCCCTTTGTTCTTGGTAGTCCTGAGGGACTCTGTCCGAAGCCAAGCCAAAATTGTCGTCGTTGTTCGGAAAACGTTCGGCACAACAATTAAGCTGCACTTGGGGGTGGGCAGCGTAGTTTTTTTTCTCGTAAAATCAATTTTCACCGATTAAAAAAGCCATTCTTCTTTACTTTGAAAAGCCTTTCAAATAAGCAGCAATTTTTTTTTACTTCATAGACACTTTAAAGATTATTGTTGTTAAATATTGCATGATTTTTTAGTAGGGATGGGGTATTACTGCGCTTCTGCATCTGGACTTTAGGAAAAAGTCAAATAAATTAAATGACACTTTCATTTAGAGATAAAACGGAGACTGTGATCATTACGTACACTTGAAAACTGCATACACCATTTTTTTTTCCCGTGTGAACAAATTAACCTCGTTTCGTAAAATAAATCGATGAGAACCACGAGCATTATTCAACTAAAAGTCCGGTAATAAAAAAATAAAAGCTTCCCCCTAAGAGCCTTTTATTAAAAGGCCCATTGGAGACAATTTAATCTTAAAGTTTGTTTAATCGCACGTTGAGTACTTCCAGGTATGGAAATCTGCGATTCTTCACTTAGTTTTTTTCCTCCGCAGATGAAATCAAGTAGTGTCATTTTTGAAAAGATGTCATCAGTTTTATTCGTCATCGCAATTTATTTCTGAGAACATCGTATTATTAAAGTTCCTGTAATATTAATTCGCTTGAAATCAAAAATATGTTCGTTTGGCCATAAAAGTATAACACCTTAGCCTTGAACAAGTCAAATGTCAAGCAATGATCTTACACCTAACATTTCAGGAGAATCTCCTCGAGCAACTTCTCCAATCTTTCAGCTGAAACGTTTTCGTCTCTCCTTTATCTGCGGGATATGTAAGTCTAATACATATTATAGATATGAAACGTTGTTTGTGTCGTATTTCTTATTTCACTTTCAAAAATAATAGTACACAGAACACTCAATCGCATTTTGGTGTGACAATCGCTATTTATTTTGAGCAATTAGAGCATTTCAGCAGAAATCGAGCATTGTTGTCCATTGACAAAGAGTGTTGCATGCGCAGAAAGGGGGTAGCTTTAGTTTTACTGGGTCAAAACATGTATTCCAGAATCTTATGCAACTCTTTAAGCTTTTAAATGTGCAATGTCTTTCATTTAACCATAGTTATGATTTAACTCGCCCCAGCTTACTCAGAATGCAAGAGTCCTTGATTTCACAGGTTGTGTCTGGTGCACCTCACCCATTAGTATAGCGGCTCGATTGCTTTGTTATTTACAGACCCGCACGAGTTTTTGCATTTTATACAGCGTATTATCTCATGCGAGACATTGTACATGTCCTCGGTGAGCTCTATAGTTATGCATACCTCCGCTGACGTAGACCCCTTAAAAACGGAGACAGGTTCAGGAGTTTCCTGAGCGGAGGCAGTACACTGGTGACGTGCTGGCTCGTTAATAATTAGTGACAATAACTATTCAGAATTTAATTAGACTTAAATTAGCTCTTAAGTGATTCGTTCCACGCATCCTTCAATTTTTAATGGTGTTTACATCTTTTGCAGGGATTTGTCTTCAAACAATATTTCATTTCTTCCAGACAATGTGTTTGTTACACTAACTAATCTAAGGAGGCTGTAAGCGCAAAGTAGCTTATATTTAACAAATAGATTCCATGTTGCTGTGCGTCTGTTCAATTGCCACTTTATTAGATCTATTTTGAAGTCGCACAATTTTATCACCTTAAATTTTAGATTTTGGCGTATTGGCTCCAGTAGCTGGTTTGTTAAAAATAGCGGAAGCGGACTCGAGTTTGCATCTCATTTGCTATGCAAAACGATGCCAAGTGACGAGAACTCATTCGAGCATGACAAAAGAAGAAGCAGTTCCGAAGTCAGAAGGGAAAAGGTCTACTTCATGCCTGAAGTTCAATTTTCGTCGCCTGAATCAATGATGGAAGGCCTTTTTCCCTCTGTAGTTGAGACCGGGACTTCTAGTTGTCTTTGGGGAAGGAATCTGAAGGTTCATCCTGTGTAATTCTGCTATAGATTTCTTTTGAGTTGTTAAAACACGATGCCTAGTGGATCGTTTTTTTGAATACCGTTCCATGAATTAATCGACCAATCGCTTTCAACGGACCAGACTTAAAACATCATGACTGTATAAGATGACTTCTGCTCAGGTTGTCGAAACGTCAGTCACCAACAACAGTTCCTTTCAGAACTACCTCACCCGGACGACTACACAATACGAATTATTACATAATACATGTTAATGCTTCTTCGCTACATAGCGTTCTCCAGTCATCTCAGCGAAGTAAAACTCAACGATTACGGCGATCACCCACTGAGTGATCAGTTGAGAGCTTGCGCGAAGTAGTGATAGTAGTTTAGGCTTTCCAACTTTGAAGCTAGTTCGGGCAATCTTACTACAAGCTCCTTTCAAATACAGGTCAGCATTTTTGCATTTTCATCTATAAGGTTTGAGCTCTTTGTTTTGTAATTTTCTTTGAGAAAGTACCCTTTTTAATGAGCCGCAATGCAGCCGGATTCCTCTGAACTAGAAACGTTTAGATCCTTATTTTTAAATCAAACTAAAAAGCGAACTTTAAAGGGGTCGTTATTTTTCTCTCGAAAGCCACTTGAAACCAAAAGTTTAGCTGAAGTTCAGATTGTGCTTGACAGCAGTTGTCTCATTAGCCAATCAAATTATTTGAACAATTTAGGCAATTTTAACAAGGATTGTGCTTGGTTTCTTTTTGCGTGCCTTTTGAGCGGGTGGGCGTTGACCCCACTTTTCTTCGTTTGTACAAATAAAGTTTGGTTTGAAAAAATTAGCTGACTGTGCTCTGTTTTGTTGTAAAGCATTTAGAAAACAGTAGAGGACTCAAGAAGTGTTTCCCTATACCTCTTTCGTGCTATGACGTAGTTATGGATGTTATAATATCTTTGTCGTAGGGTACTGTCCTCAAATGCTATTTCAGTTCTTCCCAGTGGAGTATTTTCTACATTGAAAAATTTGTTGCGTCTGTGAGTAAAACGTAGTATAACCAGTTCATTGCAAGAAGTTACACCTGACTGTCACAACTTGCACAAGACGGCTGTGCCCACACGATAATAGCCCTTTTCCTCGAAGCTATATCAAAAACCAAGATAATGCTAAAGTTGCCTTGGCCTCTTAGGAATTCCCGGTATAATTTGACAAGGAGCAACATATTTTGTTCAAGATAGCAACACTGTTATCTCATCTGGTGACACTCGATGAACTACGTGCGAGTCCCCATACCAGACGCCGGCGATCCATTTTTGACGCCCACTGCCACTACCACGCCCACTACCACTGATACTCCTACTCCTACTCCTACTGCTGCTACTACTACCAATACTAATTTCAGTACACTGACGTCAAGACAGTAAAGATTTTCCCGCCTACTAAATCATGATTGGTCAATTGGAATATCAGGTGCGCCAGCGATCTGCAAGGAAGCCTCTTGTAATTTGTGAGTTGTGCTAACGAGGTATTTAATCCCTTTACAGGGAGTTATCATCAAACGCTATCACTAGTCTCCCAAGAGGAGTGTTTTCCACACTGAAAAGTTTAATATGGCTGTAAGTAAAAAGTACCGTAAATGGCATTTCGTGAAAATTTACACTAGCTTATTAATAACTTTTGCCAGGAGACACTACTACCGAAATCACTAAACTGTTAGCACCCCGGAAAAAATGATCGATAGCATTTGAATTTTGGACTTGCTCACGTGACCAATTGGAGCGCCCAGATTGGTCACGTGACATTTTTGCAGGTTGGGTTCTACTTTCGCTACGGTCATACCAAGTAAAGGTGTATTACGGCACAGATTTCCACAAATGTAGAACGTTTTTCACTTCTTCAACAGAAGATCTCAAGTTTTACGGATTCAGAAGTAGAGTGAAAGATATAAAAAACAGTTCACGATGTAAGCGTCGATCAAATTCGTTTTCGATATTTTGACAATGAAACTGACTGTCAGGTGTGCGGGAGATGTTCCTACAACAGACTGGAAGAGAATCAATGTTCAGGCTGAGGTACCACCGAAGAAGAGAAAGAAAGAATTTGAAACTGAGATTCCACGTCCACCAGCCACTGATGGCGAACGCTAACTTGATACCACATACATCGGTGAACAAATTTATCCCTATACTTCACTCGTTGAAAATCTAATTCTGTCTAAAGAAGAACAAATTCGAAAACAAGAAGCTGAAATTGCAAGGAAACTCGTGAAACAGGTTCACTTCAGTAGTCCTTCTCACGGAGATCCATAAGGCGCGTTCCATTCGACCAAAAGTTCCGGAAATTCCGGTTCAAAATCGAATGGAAATTTGGAAATTCCGGAAATTTCCTGTTCCATTTGGCATTTCTACCTGGTATGAATCGGCCCCAGTTCATTTAGTCCTGAAACTGAGCTACAAGATGGCGGCGAGTCTTTCGAGTCGACACTACACTGGATACAAAATACTTGATGCACATGGGAGGTTTGCTTAGCACTCAAGTAGCTAGAGTCGCACTCGGCTATCGCCTCGTGGGACTCTTACGATTCTTTCGTGCTTAGCAACCTCCCGCGTGCATCCATAACTCAATAGTGCACGCTATGGCGTTTACCACTCTTTAATTAGGTCGGTCTAACTTATTTATATTTGAAATTGCACTCAAAGCTAAAAAAGCAGCACAAACTTCGAGGCTTCCCGGAGATTTCCCTGTCTTTCATATATACTAATAGCCACAGCAAAGAAAAAATGGCACTATGGAGTATATTTTTAACTTGCGCCCGAGACTGAACTCAGGTCTGTTACGTTTTCCTAGCGTAACGCTCGAAATTTCTATACGACTATCTATTGGCAAGCAGCAAGTGAAGTCTTTATTTCTCTTTTTTTTTAAATTTATTTTGGGGGTAGTCCGAAGAGGGGTCCGTAGCGGTAGTCCGTGGACCGGACCGTAGGTAGTCCACGGACCCGGTGCGTATTGGGGGTCCGTGGACCGGGGCTCAGTGTATTTTGGTTACCCAAATTTTACTGCGTTGAACAGTTTCAACGATTTCAACCAGCCCCGAGATTTGTCAGATTTATTCGAAAGCGAGTTGCTAATTTTAGAACCGTGGAACTACAATTTTAACCCAGCAAACTTTCAATATTTTTGTTTTATTTTCAACATAACTGTACTTACTGAAATATTTGTTGTTTACCAAATAAAAGTGGTCTGTGTTCTGCGAGAAAATAACTGATCTGTGCTTGAGGTCTATGAAATTAAATACTCTATTTTATTGATTTAAATCGTTAATGGGTTTTTTCCTTCGATTGACAGTCAGCACTTACCGAAACAACAACATGAATAAAACTGAGCAGCGCTTACCAAAACAACAACAAATGAATAAAGCTAAGTGAATAGAGCTAAGTGAAATGATCCACCTGATACTCAACATCAACTTCTGTGTATAAATTGAACCTGCATTCAATACTGGTTAACTATACAGTGTTCAAGAAATGAACAACACATCTGTGTGTTTACATTGCAAGATCACGTACGTTTACACATTTTTATATTAGATGAAAAGCACACTTCAATAACCAACTTGATTATCGGGGTGAATGTTTCGCCTGCTGGCCTCATCATCTTTTTCCAAGTCATTTTTCCTTCTGGTAAGCCGTCTCGGACAGCACAGCCTATTGTAGAAATCGAAGCTCTTGCCGTGGAGTGCGCCTTGATCAACCTCGTTCCCAGGGTCTCTCATCTTACCGCCCCATTGAGCGAGCGAGGAGAGGCCCTAACACACGCTGGTCGCGTGACAATTGAAAAAATCAGGCAATTGGTCGCGTTGGGCTTCGTCGAATTCAAAGTATCGCGCTGTACTGTAGCCTGCGATCATACCCTCCATCCCTTTATTTAGACGCGTTTCCTTCTCCCTTTCAATGAACGGGCAAGGGCCAATTCCAAAACACAACATGTTCACGATCAGCAAATGTATTACTATTACCAAACCATAAAGAAAGTAAATTCCTTCAAAGAGCGAAAAAATAATAGTTACAATACAGAAAAACTACTTTAAGGCGACTGCAAAATGAAATAAATGAAAAAACGATGAAAACAAAGCTGCTTACCAAATGCTGAGGAAGACAGGGTTGGTGGTCAGGGCCACCGAGGAAAAAAACCTACTTCGACGAATGTTGTTACACTAATAGCTCCGTAAAACTGGTAATAAAATAAGGGCGAGATAATAAACTATAACGAAATTTACATACACCACGTAACAAAGGAGCGAAATTAACGAAATACCGGAGTGAAAAGAAAAAGAATACACGATAAAAGTAAGTGAGAAAACGAAAAACAAAAGGAAAAAAAATCGCCCCAACAAATGCTTCTAGAAAAACGTGTAGCTTTCTCGAAGTAAAGCTACGGCATTTTCTGAAGAAAACCTGGACCAAGATAAATACGGTATTCGCGAGTAAGAAGCAACACAGTGTTAACACACTGTGCTTGCAGTTCAAATCAAATATCCCGTCCCGGTGTCACGCGCGGTGTTTCTGAGAAGCACTTTATGCCGCCGTGTTAGGAGAAATGGAAATTATAAGTAGAGTGTAGTCGTTTGACTGTGTTATAGCATATAGTTAGAAGTCATAGGTCTGTATCGTTTCCGATGTTAACTGCACGTCGCTTCTTAGAGTTTGACACCTGCATAATTTGCCATGCCGTGCTTATACTTTGTTTAGGCTCGTTTCTACTCTAGTTGCAAGATATATTGCTCAAAGTATTGGCTCTAAAGGGACAAAGATTAAAGTATTCTGTGAAAATAATGCTTACTTTGATTCTATATTAGCTTATGTTGTGACACCGGGACCGGATATTTGATTTGAACTGCAAGCACAGTGTTTAAACAGTGAGAATAAAAAAACTATCACGTTTCCATTACAGTGCAGTTGCGTCACGTAGTAATTATGTTTATCATTGTTTGAGAGAGGTAGTTGTACATTTTACAGCGTTTGTTCATTCACTATTCAATGGCAGTTCATGCTCTGCCGACAACAACTATTTTATGAAAAAGGCAAAATCAGCGACCGTGACTTTCTACACATTGACTAGTAATTGATTCGAGTATTCAAGCTTTAAAACCTAAAAATCACACAACTCAGATATACTCTAGTTTTAAAACATACCTTCAAAATTGCTGCTACGTTTTTGCAGCCCTCGCCTTTGAAGCCATTCGGCCACTTCTTTGCCTTTAAACTTCTCCATAGCAACGAACCCTTGAACAATCACGTGTATTTCGCTGGAAGACTTGAGATTTTTGATTCATATACCTCACCACCGGAAAGGGCTTTTGCGTCAAATTCCCATCTCCCTGGACACGGACGACAATCAAATGTCCGGGGATTGCTCGGGGGCTTCCCGGGGGGTGTTGAAGCTTCTAATTGATCGGCGCATTACTGGTTATACTGGTACCTATTACCTTTTACAGTTTCATATTCTTTTTTGTGGGATTGGTGCTCATAATTTTATCTCAGAAAGGTATCGCTACATCTCATCAAATAGTTCAGTTAACAAAAATAACATAGGGTAGTATATACTCATAGAAAGAAATTATCCATTTCCACAGGGATTTGTCGTCAAACGTTATTTCACGTCTTCCTGATGGCGTTTTTTCCGCATTAACAGAGTTGAAGTGGCTGTGAGTCAGACTACTGCATTTGACCACTGAGTCATAAAAACACGTATAGAAAGTAATGGCTAAAGTAAATTATTAGAGAATGTAAGGTGAAAGATATTTTTGGGGGACACCAAATGTATGTTTAAGCATGCTATTTCTCTTGTTATGTTCTTATCAACTAACATTTTCAACTGATATTTTCTGTAAATGTGCAGAGAAGACATATTACGAAGAAAATAAAAGTACACTCAAGAATTAAATCGTCACTCACAGTTCTTAAAACAATACTCATGTTTGCAAGTTTCAAAAAAATTATTTGACAATGGAATGGGTTTTCCTAGTGACAGCGGTGGGGAAGGTCAGGTTTTTCTTCCTCGATCTTTAGCTCAGCTCATCCTATCGTGCTAGTCTATTGGACACTTTGAAAGACTTTTATCTTCTACTTTAGCTGACAATGAAAACATATTTTGTCTAAAAGGTTGACGTTATTGTTTGGACCATCATCCCACGTCCCGGATTTCGACGTAAAAGTCAGTGCCCCATTACGATGCGCTACTTCCCATCGAGTAACCTGTTCGATTGCTATTTCCACAGGTATCTGTCTTCCAACGCTGTTGCACTTCTCCCGAACAGAGTATTTTTCAACGATTCAAAATTGTTCGTGCTGTAAGTTAGATACAGCAAGCAGTTTCACTCCGCCTTTTAAATCGGGAAGTTAGTAGAATCACGAGTAAAAACCTGAAAGACCAATATACTATATACAATGTCTGTATATATTTAGGGTGAAAAGAGTCAAGATCAAAATACATAGCAAGTGATAGAATTGTTCAATGTATTCAATCTCCACTCGCGCAAATCCCCATTATTCCTGTTTACATATAGTTAGAAAAAAGAACAGAAAATGTGATAGCTTCCCAATGAGTACAGATTATTAATGGAATGACCTGATTGATTTTAAAAATTCACAGTTGCAAAGAAGGAAATAAGCGATATAAAAACTTGCTAATAATAATTTTTGGAAATTACAGGGTAAATTGTCTCATGTTAAAGTATTTTCGTCCTTTGCAGGAAACTGGCCTCAAATGATATTGAAAATATAACTAGTGAAGTGTTTTCAAGTCTTTCATATTTAAACTATCTGTACGTCTGAAGCATTTTAAAGTGCACATGGCCCGCAAAATAAGTCATTTAAAAAATACTTTCATTTAAAAGGCGTTTTTCTTTTTGTGATATCTTTTTCGGTTCCAGAGATATTCCTATTATGCAAATTTGATCACTGATGACGTCACCGGTTGTGCAAGTACAGTGGTGTGACACAAAATTAAGAATATCTCCGCCAATGCTATTGAAATTTGGCAGGGATGTTGCACCTTACGAAATATACCAGATCGTACACATTTTGATGTTGCTATGGCAACATGCTCGGTTTTAGTCTCCTGCCATTACCATTTGCCACTCAACAATCCAAAATGCGTATGCCAATCTCACCTTCATTGGGTCGCCTCTTTAACATTTTTAGCTGTATCTTATGACCTTTGCAGCTACAAATGGTAATATTTGATTTTAAAGAGGAAGGACTGGAACTGAGCATGTTGCAATAGCAACATCAAAATGTAAACCATCTCGTATATTTCGTAAGGTGCAACGCCATTTTACTCTACATTCAAAAGCCTTTTAAATGAGTGTATTTTTTAAATAACATATTTTTCGGGTCATATGCACTTTAATTATTCATGTTACATTTATCAGAAATGCAAGGCTTGTTGCCAGCGGTAGCTCCCTTTCTTGGGGCAGGTACGTAGTGTATGGTGATCTGTTTTGTACCGTTCTCTATTTTACGTTCTTTGCATACTTCAAGAGCTTTGCTTACCTAAGGTGATTTCCTTACTTCCAGTAGTTTGCTTACTTGCAAAGATGTGCTTACTTCTGGTGATTTCATTACTTGCAATAGTTTGCTTACTTGGGGTGCCTTCCTTACCTAAGGTGCTCTGCTTACTCGAGGTGCTCTCCTTACTTGAGGTTCTTTGCTTACCTGAGGTGCTTTGCTTACTGGGGGTGATTTGCTTACTTGAGGCGATTTGCTTACTTGAGATGCCTGGCTTATCTGAGATGCTTTGTTTGCTTAAGGTGATTTGAGTACTTGAGGTGCTTTGCTTACTTGAGGTGTTCTGCTCACTGGAGGGACGTGCGTACTTGAGGTGATTTGCTTACCTGCAGTAGTTTGCTTACTTGAGGTGCATGCTTACTTGTGGTTCTTTTAGTTACTTGAGGTGATTTGCTAACTTGAGGTCCTTTCCTTACCTGGGCTGCTTTGCTTACTTGAGGCTCTTTGCTTACTTCAGGTGCTTTGCTTACTGGAGGTGATTTACAACAGTTTGATTACTTGATTTGCTTTCCTTACCTGAGGTGCTTTGCTTCACTACATTTCCAGGAATGGCTATCTACCTAGACTACCCAAGCCACAAACAGAATAAGAAAGAAAGACTACTTATTAAAAGCATTTAAGGACGTTCGCGCCCATTGCTACTGCCTATCTCTAGTGCGCACGCTATTCATTGGTCACGCGCGTACCACGTCCTTTTCAAGCGCGCGCACCGAGTCGAAAACTCAACAAAATATAGAACTGATGACCTTTGCGTTAACTTTGTGTTAAAATATTTTTGTTGGATGCTCGGTGACCCCCACGTTTTTTTCGGCAGATCACTTCCTTTTTTGATTCTTTCCATTATACCAAAAAGCAAAAAATATCTGTACGTGGGAAGTTTTAATTATTTCGCATATATTATTCAAATAGGGTCGAATTGGTACATAGATGCAGGTGTGCGTAACTTAGAAGTTGTATTTTTTAAGGCTAATTCTAGCTGATTTAATGATATATGTAGCAAAGATCTATGAAATAGGCCTATATAGGCTGTGTTAAACACACATAACTTAGATATGATTCTTCAACTTAAATAAATGCCGATAGTAATGAATCCGGCCAGAATCGCCTCAAATGACTGGAAATCCTTGAAATGCTATGGTCTGTGCTACGCCTTATCTCCAAAACGAGCTCGGTGAGTCCCGATTTTTTCACGTCTTTAAACTAATTTTATCATTTTCTACCTGCAGTCAAAGTTTAAAAAAAATCTGTGCGTGGGAAGTTTTCGGGCGCGAACGTCCTTAACGATTGGGGTACCCTACCTATTGCATTTAAAAGATCAATGTGTGACATTATTTTTAAAAGACATTGGAAAAGTTTTTAGCAAATAGGTTTTAGCTTGATGTACGTATTTTAGTGGACTTTAATGCCGATGCTGGTTTTCGTCTGAAATTACATTTGTGGATTTTAATTGCTATTTTAGCTTTTGAATTTGGCATTTTAATTTTATAGAGAACCCTCCTGAAAACTCTCATAGCTTATAATGACGATGGCCTCCTCTTAAAATATGTAGTTTATTATTATTATTATTATTATTATTATTGTTGTTGTTTACTTGAAATGCCTTGCTTACTTACGATTTCCTTACTTGCAGTGGTTTGCTTACTTAAGGTGCTTTTCTTACCTGAGGTACTTTGCTTACTTGAGGCGATTTGCTTACTTGAGATACATTCCTTACCTGATGTGATAATGAGTTTTTTGGCCTGGGACAGCACTTCTGTAAAAACCTGGTGAAACTCTCTGGCTACCGGGAAACGTACTGGATCTGTTACAGGGAATTATTTTGAGAGACGTCAACAGCACTCAAAACTTAGGTTCAGCGATATCGTTTTAATCCAAGAACACAACCATTGCGGGATAGTGGTATCCGGTATCCCGACCATCATTGGGGGCGTAACCGAATAACAATTTACAAAACACCTGTTTATCTGCTAGACTCTAAACAAATGATCTAATATTTCGTTTAGTAATGTTAAAGCGCTATTGGCTGTCAATGAGCTAATTATTGTTCTAGGCTATTCCATCATAGGCAAGTCAGTTCTTCTGCTCGTAAATATTAACTACTTACAATTTCAGGTAATTCTCACTACAAGGCGTTACCCAATAATATAGATAGACAGGTGCTTTCGTGGTTAATGGACTTTCAGCTAAACTAACTGTTGCTTTTTTGTGGTTAAAAATATCAGCAAATTCTCCCCTCACACTGAGGTGCTTAGCTAACTAGAAGTGATTTGATTAATTGAGGTACTTTGCTTACTGGTAGTGATTTGCCTACTTGAGGTGACTTGCTTACTTGCAGTAGTTTGCTTACTTGAGTTGTTTTTTTTTTTACTTGAGGAGCTTTGCTTACTTGCGATGCCTTGATTACCTGAAGTGCTTTCCTTACTTGAGGTGGCTCTGCTTACTGGAAGTGATTTGTAGTAGTTTGCTTACTCCTGGTGCCTCCCTTACCTGAGGTGTTTTGCTTTCTTGAGGTGATTTGTATGCTTGAGGCGATTTCCTTACTTACCGTTGTTTGCTTACTTGAGGTGATTTACTTACTTGAGGTGATTTACTTACTTGCAGTAGTTTGCTTACTTGAGGTGCTTTGATAAGTTAAAGGTGATGCGTCACGGTTAAACGGTTTGAAAAATTTAGCCCAAATTTTTCAATTTCGTTGTTTGTAATCAGTGTCAATCTTCTCCATCCTTAACCATCCTTGTTCCTTTATGGTTTATTATTACCTTGTTAGTGTTTTCTTATCTTTCTAAAGTATTATTTTCAGGTTTCCTTCAATTTAAAGGTGATTTTAGAAATAACTTAAAATACCGTGACGTAGCCCCTTTAAGCCCCTTTACATGACGTTCTTTTCTTACTTAAGACGCTTTGCTTAGTTGAGGTACTTTGCTTACTTGAGATTCTTTGCTTACTTGCAGTAGTTTGGCTATTTGAGGTGCTCTGCTTAGCTAAGGTGCTTTTCTTACATGATGTTCTTTTCTTACGTAAGGTGCTTTGCTTACTTGAAGTAGTTAGCTTACTTGAGATTCTTTGCTTACTTGCAGTAGTTTGGCTATTTGAGGTGCTCGGCTTAGCTAAGGTGCTTTTCTTACATGATGTTCTTTTCTTACGTAAGATGCTTTGCTTACTTGAGGTAGCTAGCTTACTTGAGATTCTTTGCTTACTTGCAGTATGTATGTATGTATACGTAATTGGCCACTCCCCATTGGGGCTTTTCAGGACCAATGCAAACGAACAATGATGAATAAACATAGAACCCCAACTGGCGGGAGGCAGACCAGCGTAGCCGAGAAGTTGAACTCAGGGTTACCGAGAACAACATCAGTTAGCGGTCAGAACGGGATTTGAACCCACGACCTACGGATTCCAAATCCGGCGCTCTAACCACTCGGCCACGCTGCCTAGTTTCTCTATTTGAGGTGATTTGCTTAG
Organism: Catalaphyllia jardinei; assembly: GCA_022496165.2. NCBI lineage: Eukaryota > Metazoa > Cnidaria > Anthozoa > Scleractinia > Caryophylliidae > Catalaphyllia > Catalaphyllia jardinei. The sequence continues at coordinate 10,203,065 of CM042754.1, forward strand.
TTGAGGTGCTTTGCTCAATTTAAGTGTTTTTTTCCTGAGGAGCTTCGCTTCCTTGAGATGCTTTTCTTAGAAGGTGCTTTGCTCACTTGAGATAGTTTGTTTACGTGAGGTGCTTTGCCCGCTTGAGGTGTTTTGATTTTGGTTAATTGAGGTTTTGCCTCTTACTATTGTATTGTGCATCCCTACTGCGCAAGCTTTTCGCGTCCCATGATTACGTGTTCGCAAAAGGAGGTACGAAATTTCTCTTCGAGAGTCGAAAAATAGATCACAATTTAGCGCAGTGAACGCGAACGAGTGACATGGTTTTTAAAGCGGGTGAATGTTCCTCGAAATACCATACTTTTTTAATATGAGGATATTTAACAAATTGGTGTCCGTTTTTGATACGTCATTTTTTTATTGATCTAGAATTTAGTTCAGTGTAGCTGTGGATCTGCAGACCACTTTGACAGTGTTATGACGCAATTCATTGTGAATAAGAAGGCAGAGGCATGAAATACTGACTTCAATTTTTTTTTTACGGCAAAAAAAATTGTCGAATTGTTCGCCCTCGCTCGTTGACGCATTGCATAAATTATAAATTCATTTGTCCGTTCGCTTATTGACAGCCAGTGAAAGTAAGTCATTGAGTGCGCAAAACTTCTGCGGTCATCCTAAAACATGTTTTCGAGCAAAACCCCGCCCTTTATTGCGTTTTTTATTTAATAAAATGATATTCTCAAGCGAGATGGAGCAAAAAAAAAGGACAAAAAGCAGCAACAACAACAAGGGCTGTGGGAACTTAACAAGACGACGAAAATGACCAATAATTTTAAACTAAAATAGACTCACTGCCGTCGACTTACGAATATCGCGGTAGTCGACCGCTAAAATAAATTAAGTTTATATTAGGTTGCCAAAAGGTCG
>CM042754.1:10208970-10228970 GCA_022496165.2 Catalaphyllia jardinei
TGTTGGACCAGGGAAGCCTAGAACTTTGAACCCTCTAATGCAAAGGGCAACTTGTATAGTATGAGGACCTCCGTGTTTTTTCAATTCAATTCAATTTATTTCCTCTTGATGTAGTTACTTATTAATTTTTATAGCTGATAACACTTACACTTAAAGTAAAAATAGTTTTCATCATCATTTGCTTCAATATCCTTTAAATGTTCATCTTGCAGAAAAGTCTTTGCATGTTTCAAACTTGTAGGAACAGAATGGTTGTCCACACTTCCCATCCTTTTACCAGAATTTTCTATGTGCTTTTTCATTTCCGCTTTGGTCAACAAAGGAAGCTTTTCAAGAGTTTCCCCCAACCAGTAGTTGGGTATTTAATATCAGTAACTTCTTTACTGTGGGATGAAGATCCTGGAAGGGAGATAGAGCGACTCTGATACAAGCTCTGATACACATTTTACACTAATTTAAAATGTTTGGATTGCTGGATTGTAATTCGCCAATATATCACTGCAACCTTGCGTACAGCGGCGTACTATCTTCAAAAATATTAAATTTTGGTTCAAAGCATTCGTTTTCTAGTGAAAAAAATAAAGGATTTAATCTCTTCTTTAAAAACAGCAAAATTCGATAAAAACATACCGCTTCACTAATTGTGCTTTTACGGTCACTCCTTTACATAAATCACCCCTACATCGCAGCTAAAACAAAAGATCGGCTTTATTCATCTCTGCTGGCTTTCTTCCGTGAAGACTAGCTCCAGGAATATCATTTTTCGTGAGTAAAACCGGCGCTGTAAACATGTTTTCTCCATGTCGCCATATTTATTTGAGTTTGTCCTCACCGGCTCGTTTCCATGTTCTCGTACCGAGGCTTACCCGAACCGTCCGCCATTATGAATTCGGTCAAGTTCAGTGATTGTACCCACTTCCTCTGTTATGTTACCACGTGCGATATATGAATAATTTCATAGATGTGAAAATGCGTATAAGACTACTTCGGCTGTCCATCCGAACATAATCCGCGTCACAGAATTGGCTATTTCTAGCCCTTGCAGCTGGAACTTTTGAAATCGCGGGAGTGATGTAATAAGAACAGGGGAAGGATTGCCTTAGGGATACGGTCTATTTGGGCGATTAACCCTTCATCCTTGAGATTTTTTTTTCAAACAAGAAAACTAAACCTTCTCTATAGTTAATTAGCAGTTTCACCTGATTAGATCTCATAGTAAAAAATGTACGCATGGGCTTGTACTGTATTCTTTGTAACTTGTAAAACCAATGTCACGCTCTTTTTAACTTGTAGATTTCTAAGCAGCAATCAATTAAAGAAAATTCCATTTCGAGCCTTCTACTACTTAGAGGATTTAAAGATAATGTGAGTATTGAAAGGTAACAGGTTGTCAGAAGAAGCGACGTACTTCGACTAGCAAATTAAATTACGAAGTTCTTCGGATGATATAAGCAACGAGACCGAGAAAGCTTGCTCAAAATTAAAACAATTTACAGCTCAATAGTCCTTATTAACGATGACCACCAAGATGGGTGACATGTGGATGCAGTTATTTCTACAAGAATACATACAATACTGAGTAATCCAGTTAATAGGAAATCATCTGTCTAAGAAGCAGCGTGTATTAAGCACAACACCTTGTTTCGTTCAAAATGACACTGTCTGCCACCTCATAAATTATGATAATATGAAAATCGTAAAGAACTTCCTACTTTTGACTAACGAACGAGTATGTATATATATTATTTTCTCATTCCAGTTATCTATCCAACACTTTTATTATTTCGATCATTAGAATGTTGTCGGACAATCCTATAACTACAATTGAAGCAGAGGCATTTAGACTTAACCATAAACAGCTGAAAATGTAAGCTTGATCTTGAAGAATTATGACTGTATGATTGTATGAATGTATGTTTAATCATTAGGTCTTGACAAATACTGCTTTGTTCGACCCAAAATATCACAATCACCTGACATTAGAAAGCACTCGGAGACAAAGGCCGTTTTCCATTTCGCAAAACATGTTGTTCGGAAATGTTCATGGATGAGGAACACGTTCCATCTGACACATGTTTCATTCATTCTCAGGTTGCCTTCTTCCGTTTCCCATCGCGCATGTGACTTCCAAGTTGTGACTATCAATCGCACATCAGCGTCCCCATCTTTTGACTTAAACGTCCGAAGGCTGCACCTGAAACAGCTGATGTGAAAATGTGAATACCAAACGACTTAATTTAATTATAGGCAAAAGATTGTAGGCGGAAATTACTCAGAACACTCACAGAATCTGAGGGTGCAACAGATTGTTTTCTTCGGTAAATGTCACTTACCATTGAAAAATATGTGACTGATTAATGTTTGAAAATCTAGCGCCGGACCATGCTACACCGGTAAACCGGTACACCAAGCATTCGCAGAAAATGCTATGCGAGATGACGGGTCGGAAGACACCGAGGAAGTTAAGGAAGATATGGACGTGAAAGGCCTAAAAGTGGCAAAACTTGTAAAGCCCTTCGGAAAAGTTCCCAACGGGAAAGCAGTAGGTCCGTTAATTCCAGAATTTTCTAGTGGAACGGACCAGCAACGTTACATTTACATGCCAACCTGAATTTGTGCAATCTCTGTGGAAATGGAAAACACCTACTGCGATCTTACCTTAATACACGCTGTTTTGTCTGTATGGAAAAGAACTGTGATGAGAGGTGCTATTGAAACCTCCTAATAATGCTTAGGATTGGTTACGATAGACTAGCATGCTATCCAGGTCCCAGTAGCATGCTATCCAGTAAAAAAAAAACATTATCGTTAAAAGCGGAGCAACGATTGATTAAATATGCGTTCTAGACCAGTGGCCCGTCAAGCTGGCGTTGCTCTTAGAAACTAGGATCACTTTAACTCCCCCCTCACCCTAACGCCGCTCTCTGGATTTGACGTTATTTTTATCATGTTGATACGTTATTTTTATCCTTGGGTTATCCTCGGTGTTGAATTCGCAGGTATCTGGAGAGAAATTGTATCGTAGAGGCACCATGAGAGTTAAGTATCTGAAGGAAGAACACCACATTGCCTTGGCCAGGGTTCGAAGCGAAGTCAAGCTCGTTAACTGCTTCTCCTATTGGCTTAACGCCACATAAAGCAGAGTTAAGGAGGGTCTTTCTGGTGCCACACTTAAGTTTATACACAAACCTTACCTTTCCATGGCCTCTTAATTAACCCTGACACTACGTATTGCACGTGGCCTCAGCGACTCATATCGGAATTAGTGAAGTAAATACGTATACATAGATATAATTCGAAAGAGTGGTCCTCTTAAATTTTACAACACTGATTCCATTATGTTTATCCTTGTCTTTTATTACACAATCCCTGCATCTTAATGTGGTTTATTTCCGATGACCCTGTTCGGTTCTTTTTATCTCCGGCAGGTTTTTGTCACGGACAAAGTTGAAGATGTTGAGCCTGAAGTCCATTGTTTTCCAAAGTATAGACTTTAAAATGTAATGTAGGAGCAAAATGTATACGATAACCGCAAACAATTTACAACCCCTATCATGCACCCATGCTCCATCCCCAGACTGATGAAACGGAAGACCCAAGAAACGTAATTAAACTGAGCGGGCTACTCTTGAGGGGGATAAGTGCTGGAATCCTCTAAGTATGTCACTTAGTAAGCATGTAGGCCATGCCACCTCCGCCACCTCTTTAATAGAGTTGCCTTCGAGGCATTACAGAAAGCCTTCGAACAATCTTCAAACAAATATCAACCGGGGCAAAGACGTACAGACACGTACAGGAATGAACTTAGGTAGTGTTATTCCTGTTTTCCTGATATTCCTTTATGTTCGTTATTTCCTAAATATAAGCACCGACAGTAAGGTTAACACGAGTCAGTTCACGTTGTTGTAATCTTATCGACATGCCTTTGTCTTTTTCTCTTTTTTACCGTCTTTGTCACAATCTTTCTTGCAATTGTTTTTCTTCTTGTATACATATTATTACAATTTTTAAAATTAAAAAAAATTGACTTTAAGAAAAACTCTTCGTTAGCTTCCCATTGATTGTAAAGAGGCGATTCGATTAGACTTCGTATTTCGGCTTCGTATTTATTTTTAAGAGTTCTCTTGAAATGACTAAATGATGGTTTAGCTCTTTTTGCCTGCAACTCCGTAAGAAATCTTTTCTTTAAATTATGAGATAATTGACCAGATCTATTTCCTCCACTCCATAAGTGGTTGGTAATGACGCGTCCAAAAAGGGAGTGAAAAAGAACAGCTAAATAATAGACGGTTTCCAGTTTCTGTCGTGTCTTTTGTCGTAACAAAAGGAACAGTTAGGGCTTAAAACATACTCAACCTACGTTACAAACGATGTCGTTGATAAAGAGAATGAAGTTCAATACTTTACACTGACAGGATCTTAAAGTAAAACTAAACCCCAAATTTGTTTTCCTTTAATGAAAGTTTTCCCGATTACATCCACACGATTATGCAGGCGTTTAAAGTTGTATTTCTGTTTCCACGACCGTGTGTTGTGGGATCTGGGTCGGGCTTCTTGTGACCTCATCGAAGGACATGGCTTAAAACACTCAAGAGACGTTTGGTTCATGTCGAGCGCTGTGAAAACATATCTGGGGTATTTGTGCTTCGTATTTGATCAAAATGGACAAGACTTTTAAATGAAAGAACTGTATCCTTTAGCAATATAATTTGGAGTCTCGATTAGCGCGGCTACGATGTACCATGAACGCATTTTTTTTCGATTTCGAAGTGCCGGTCGCCATTTGAGCCCGCCACGTACGCTGTACGTCACGATCGACAGTTTGCAGGCCCACATGGCTAATGTACTAATCTAGATACAACGCTTCTTTTAGTACTCTTACCGAACGCTTGATAGTTCATAACGACGAGAGCATATTTTTCCACTAATTATTAAAAATCGCCGAAAATTTCTTCTCTTCGTTTTGTTATTGCCGACCGACCGTATGTATACAAAGTCAGTTAGTATGTACGAACGTAAACATTGATTACGAGTTACACAAATCTGCATTTTTTGTACTAGTAATTCAAAATCCTTCAAGACGATCTTGAAAAGGTTCAGTATGGTATCAGTTAAATGAATACGTCTGGATAAAAGCAGTGTAAGAAAAACACGACACTCCTGAGTTTTACAGACATGTTTCGGTAGTTACCCAACTTATTTAGAAATTGCAATAAAACTAGCTAATGTGTGGAAAAGTATATACACTGCAAATACATATAGAGATGAATATTATACAGTAAATAATAGAGTTCATTTTTGGTAAAATTTCTTTAAAGTTTTGTTTTTAGTACAGATATACTTTTCCGTCTCAAATTTTATTTTTATCGTAGTCTTAAAACCAGCAATAGTTGGATGTATTTGTGATCTTCTGCAATCCCACAAGTATAGTTTGGCTATTAACAGAAAATAGACTGTAGTAAGGGGCATTGTACAGCAATAATGCCTAATAGAACATCTTGCAAGCTAAGATGAAGTAGTTCTTTTGATACAGAATGGTATTAGAGTTCAAAATCTTTCCAGAAAAGCTTGGAATATACGCAGGTGAAGAAAAGGTGGATTAAGGTTTCTGATTCAGACTTACAGAAGGTGCATTTATCCTCGACAATATATCCTATTTTACACAATTTAGCATTAGTATATAGTATAGAGCTCACGACCTTATATTAAAAGGCCTTAACTTAAGACTCAAAACATACAATATGTGGCAAAAGAAAAACTTTATCTAGTTGATCTTCTGTCAGGTTGAAATCATTTTTTTAAACTAAAGCATTTTTAGAAAGTTGTGCTCTTCTCCTTATCGACAATGCATAATAGTCTTTTGATTTTTTCGCTTAAGTATTGAAATCATTATTCCTGATTATCATAGAGGGTAGCATTGTTAAAAAGGTGTGATTAAGATTTAAATACGGTGGAATGGCAAGTATGAGACCTGCCCGTACTGTTTTCAATCTTTTTAGGAATTATATTATATGACTCAGTAATATTCAGTAAATCAATTCGAAGATCAGATACAAGAGTAAGACCGGAGATGAAAAATGTTTTGTGGTTCATCATTTACGTGAATGTTCTTGTTATTCCAGATTATATTTTGATACACTTCCTCCGAAGAAAAGTCTTATTTGCGTCATTTAGTTGATAACGCAAATAATTTTTCCATGTGTCGTTGTTTTCACTGAAAATTCTCTTTAGCCAAAATACTCTTAAGGATTTAACCTTTGTTTCTAAATCAACCATTCTCAAGCCACTCTTTTGGTAGTCGTTTATTGTTGATAGACGTGTGTCTTTGTCCAAACCTCCATAAGAATTTAAAAATCAATCTATTTAATTCTTGGATCATCCCCTTGGGGGTGGATAATAGTGATCCTAGGTAAACAAACTTTGGAATAACCAAGGATTTTATAACAGTTATCTTTCAATATAGTGAGAGACCTTTTGCAGACCATATATTTATAAGTTTTTTAACACTGTCTAGTCTTTCTATGAAGTTTTTCTTGAGCTGTGACTGGTTCATTTGTCCATTTAATTCCAAAGGGTGATGATTTATTTTCTCTTAAAGATCCACTCCACATTCAGTTTTAGCAGGATTTACGGCTAAACCTGAGATCTTCTCAAAATCGTCCAGCAACCTGAAAAGAGTTTGCGCTGAGCTAATATCTGAGAGGATCGCTGTTGTATCATCAGCATATTGAAGTAATTTAGTTTCGTTCCTTGTATATGTAATCGCATGGGGCTGAGGGCAATTAAGGATTAATTTCACGAGTATTTTCAAAGTTTTCACAAAATTGCCCGAATCGCCAAGCGACGAGGGCAATTTGGAAGACTTTGAAAATACAAGTGAAATTAATCCTTAATTGCCCGAGAGCACTTGCGATTACTTGTTTATCACATAAAGCGAATGATACACGGTTCAACATCGTTCAACTTTTGTTGATCGACAAATGCTGAACAATGTTGCGGCAACTTGTTGAACGGAATAGAGCCATGCTCTATTTTCGTTCAACAACGTTCAACAGATTTCAACATGTTGAACGGCATATTTCAACATTCAACATCACATGATACACTGTTCAATATTTGTTGAACAGAGGCTGCAACATTTGTTGCGCAACAAATATTGAACCGTGTATCATTCGCTTTAGGACAAAGGACAATTTCAAGGTCTTGCCGTCGCGTAAACAGGTTTGCCGGTTGTCATTATTTAACAGGGTAGCAGTAGCACTGGAAAGCCTACTATAATAGTAAGTAAAACACAGCAAGTTGGTTCAATTCACTTAAGGAAATTTCTTTACAAACAAAACTTTAAGCAATCTAATTTTATTCACCTTTCAGTGCATACCTGCCAACCCCCAGAGTACAAAAATCTGGAGACGTCTAGAAATATTTGCATTGTGAGAATGTCATTAAATACAATGTCCAGGAATAACCTCCGAAAATCACCGGGAGATTTAATGAAAAACATGGAGACTCCCGGGAAAACCGGGCGAGTTGGCAGGTATGTCAGTGCGAAGCTTGCAACGACGTTAAACTACTTCATCGATCGATGAAAGACGTAAACAAGTGTCCAAACGAACATTAATAACTTCTTGAATCCAAAACTGTTCTTTCCACTGTGAAAACTTCACGTACCAACACAATTTACGATGTTTTTACGTCGATAAGGCGAGCTTTGATATTACTAAGGCGACGCGAAGCAAACTTGACGAAGAAATTACTGTCAACCCCCAGAGTACAAAAACCTGGAGACGTCTAGAAATCTTTGCATTGTGAGAATGTTATTTAACACAATGTCCATGAATAACCTCCGAAAATCACCCAAAAGGCATTTTGAGAGACCGGGAGATTTAATGAAAAACTTGGAGACTCCCGGGAAAACCGCGAGAGTTGGTAGGTATGAATTAACTTTCAGTTTGGCGGCCATGAAGTTCTGTACTTCTGTGCTTCGTGCAACAACAGCCGTCCACACTCAAACTTTTTTCAGGCTGCGAATCGATCCATTTTTAGTCGGAAAAATCCTTTCGCTTTTCCACCAAAAGACTGCGCTTTGTTGCTTGTTGATTCTCTTTCACGTTACGATGAAATAACCGTGTTTAGATCAAACTCAGAAAGCGATGCGTTTCAATCCGTTGAGTTGAAGCGGGAAACCAACTTAATGCAGGCGTGCGTGCTTAGCCAATCAGCATCAAGTAATCATGCCCTCTTGATTACCAAAAGTGCCCTAGTGATTAAGAAAAAAAATGCCCTCTGTCTCAGCCAATCAGCATTCAGTAATTTTGCCCCGTATGTGATAGTCAATAATAATACTTTTTATCATTGTTTTGTGATATTGTGACTTGACCCTTACCGTTTATAACTCCAAAATGTTGTTGTTAAATTTGCGAAGGACTTTTAACTCTGACCAGAAGGTCGTAAAGAGACTTGTCCTTCCTGTAGGTGACAATTGCCGGTTCAAGATATATTATTTGACCGAGTCTATTTTTCTCAGTTATGTTTCATAAGAACCTTTCTTTGGTTCTTTGGTTAGCTGGGTTCAAAGTCGAGATAAAGGCAAAACATTTCTGGATGTTTTTGTTTTGTTTTGTAGAGCCTCGTTTTGTGATGAGAATTTAACTTCGGCTAAAATATTTTCGGCGAGTTTTCTCGCTCGAGTAGGCGAGTTAGAAATTATAGCTTTCATAACTCAAAAGTTTCTTCAACCGAGTTTGTTCTCAGTAGACGCAAAGTTTCTCTTTTAATATAGAACCCTTCTTAATACTGAGAGGGTGACTTGAAGAGAAGTGCGTATATGGAAACGTTTATGTGGGCTGTTAATGTTTTTTGAACATCCAAAGTTTTGCTATCAGCGACGGCGAAAGTGGCGGCGACTAGATCGCCTTTTGGAGTGGCCATCAGAGTTCTGATAAGAACTAATTGTTTAGTGCAATACCGGTTTCGGAAGCAGAGTGGCTTTCCTTCGTCAGTTGCATTTTGTTACAGTGCTCAAGTGGTTGTGAGCAGTTGTGAGCAGTTGTGGCCAGGGCTCGCGAACGCGCAGCTTTTATACACTCAGTGAGACTGGTTCTAAATAATCTGACCAATAAGGAGTTAGAAATTTTGATCCGTTACGCATGGTTACCGCGTCTTAATGGCTGGTTGTATGTAAATCACACATCGGAAAACAACTTTGAGTCAGTTTATTAAGCAACTGTCAGAATACTGAAAAATTATCAGTAAACTTTAATGTCAACAAGGTTGTGGCTCATTCTGAACATGAGAGGTCAATGAAGCCTGATAGTGGAGTCGGGTTCATACGGTGGCAGTGTAAAGTTAAAAGTCAAAGTTTTGTGATATTGTCACTTGACCCTTACCGTTTATAACTCCAAAACGTTGTTGTTAAATTCGCGAAGGACTTTTAACTCTGACCAGAAGGTCGTAAAGAGACTTGTCCTTCCTGTAGGCGACAATTGCCGGTTCAAGATATATTATTTGACCGAGTCTATTTTATAAATGCAGTCCAAGGCTTTTCTTGAGCAGTCGCTTTCTCAAGAAAAGCATCTAGGAGGCCTAAAACGCTACAAAATCACAAGAAATGACAAGGAGACAACATCGGTGAGTTAAAAGGAAAACTTTATTGCAAATTTCATACATTTTTAAGCAACAGGAATATTCTCCATACAAACTCTTATAACGAAGAATGATTAATTATTAACTTTACAACCGAACTCCCATATGGTGGATGGTAAGGCCTGATATAATGATGGTCGATCCCTTACATAATCATATCAGTTGTCAAACATTGCTTATCTGAACCGCACTTTTCGATATTAATATATGCTCAAATAGTGAGCTTGGGCTACCTGTGGTGAATTCATCAAGAATCATGTTTAATATGCCAAAGGAGCTAGCTATCAACTGGGCCATCGACTCTTCACCTTGATAAAAAGCATCTTCAGAATCGTCATCGTATTTTTAGACGTGTCCGTGAACCAAGAAGGAACCCAATACGAACTCATAACGTCTGAACAACAAGAGCAGAAAGGTTACAGAATATGTTTCTGTTGTTTACGAATATATCTGTTCGAGTACACCTAAGTAAAACGCTCTGAGAAACTTCGTAACGTGTAATAAAGTTAAAATCTCGAACTAAACGATATTCTCCTGTTATTTTCTTGTAACAGAGGTATGTGTCTTTCCAAGAATGAAACCCATGTAGGGAATTATTGTTCATTTAAGATAAAAGAAACCAATGTATGAGTTGACCCCAGCAAAACAACTCTTGGATTGTACTGTCACGCAATCCTGAAGCAATAAAAAAAATTATTCGAAAACCATTCAGTGGATAAAGTCAAGAAATTGTGATGTTATAGGAGAATAATAAAGATTACACTTCTCTAATTTTTAAATCTGCGTTTTCCCAAACCTGAGATATTCCTCGAATTATTTTGAACAAATTTACAGAGCCCAGGGTGGCTCTATGTCACGCACAGCCATTACTCTGAAATTCAAAATGTCTCTCTCGTTTGAGAAATGAAAAAAAAAAACAAACAAACAACAACAACGGTAAAGGCTAAAGCAAATAGACTGAAACGTTCATAGGCTGATGTAACGATCTTGACTCATTTTACGTGCTAAAGGTTTCTGCACGAGTAATATGCTATCAATCGATTCCAAGAAATGCAATCGAAGTCAGAATAGCTTGAGCACATTGATTCGATTGAATTTCGCACGACTTCAAATGCAGAACATTTAAGCTCAATTGCAATGTAGCTAGTGCTTCTCAGTATAACGACTGCCTGGGTACACGCAGCAAAGCGTCTAGTTTAACATGATTTCGTTTTCTAAATTCAAGAAGTACTTGGTACTTTTCTCGCCATATTCATGCCAGCGCGCTCGTGCTCGAATAATTATTCATTTCACTTTTTTTCATAGAACAATTCCAACATATCTTTAGCAGCATTAAGAAGATTTGCAAGCATGCTGTACTATGAATCCCTCCAAAAACTAATCTTCCTTGTATTCTGCAACGATGTTGAATCTCACTATGGCATGTTCGCATTCATTTTTCATAAAAGTAAAGGTCATGGTCTTTCGATGACGTCACTGCCAACTCGCCCCATTCTTCGCTATTGCTCGGTCATGGGGCTAGTTTTACGGACTTGAATAACCTTGCCTAGCATAAATAAGAGGTGTTATAAAATAACTGAGCCACTACGCGAGGGCTCATTGGTCGATAGGTGCATTTAGATGAGAGTATGTAAACACGGTTGTGACGTTTCAGATTTGCGCGTATTTTTAAGAATTATTTTATGAAAGTAATAGAGCACTCTTTCCGTGTTTACAGAGCCTCATCTTAACACTCGGAGGGTTGGGAGAATTCTCACAGACTCACACACTTTGTTTCAAGTCAATTAAAAACTAATACAAATGTTAAACTGATCCTCTGGTAGCACTATGCACTACATTATCCTGTGTGTATAACTATTATTGACCGGTTGGTTGATTGTTTTATTGATGTATTATTGACTTATTGATTGACCTTTTTCTATAGACTGATGGCGAACAGAATGATTGTTGCACTGAAATATCTCCTTCGCAGCAGGAATAGCTTTACAATATATCTGTCAGTAAATTTACCCTTTGCACATAAATTCGACTAAATAAATACATGTCTTTTTCAAAGAGGTGAAAGCATTGAATTCGGACTAACGAGGCCAGAAAAACTTATGGAATAAAATGTCCTTGCTCCCATGTCAAAAAGAGACGGGTATTATCTGGCAAAATATTATCTAATCTCCTACAAATGATATTCCACAGATTTCATATGGCAATGGAAATTTTTTAATACAGGAAAGAAAAAGCGTGTTAGTTGAAAAACAGTGGGAGCTTTGTTGAGAACAAGACGGGAAATGTTCCTTGCATAGAGGAAAGCACGCGCGTACGGGATTTTCACGAGTTGGTGAAGTATCTGAAATCGAACGAGTGATTTTTGATGAACTCTTTCAAGCTAGTCTCTATTAAACTTAAGTTTATATAATATAGCTTTTTTTTAAAACACCAGCTTCATTTGGTAGTTTCCCGAAAACTAGTTTTGTGGCGTGTTCACCTCATTTTTCTTGTAAACAAAAGGAATTGCTCTATTCTAGGAATTACCTCGATTCTAAGGAAGGAACTACCACAATCAAAGTTGACAATCTCTTTTCACTTGGGAGTCAACTCTTGGCTACCGCTCTGTTGGCATCTGGATTCAGACAAGTACCTGACAATGATAGCTACTATGACATATATTCACCATGTCCCGTGGGAACGTTTTACAACTCTTCCTCTAACGGGACACAAGGATGTACACCGTGTCCTCCAGGTATGTTGTTGGCTTCTCTATATCCAGTGCTCTGAAATGTAGCTAACATAGAAAGCCTTTTGCCAAAATGGGAGTAATTCTTCTGGGGATACTTAATACGTGATTATATATTGGAGTGAGCGAAAGTCTTTGTCAAGACCTCAAAACGCAACTTAGCTTTTCTATAGGTGAGGCCCTCTTTAAAAAAACGACAGCTTTAGGAAAGTTCTACGATAGTCTTGTTTTCAGTGAGCTTAAAGTGGTACTATCTAACCTATACCTCGTTTCTTAGGTTGTCCTTCCTCTCTAAGCGAATCCTATTCAAAACAAAGATTTCAGTGGAAATAATATTCACCATTGGGCGTCGTGCAATTTATGAAAAAAGACAAAGAAGGGTAGCAGTGATTTTAGCAGACATAGGAAGGGCTTTACCCAGAGTTGCTGGAGATTTTAGTTGCTCTAAGGGCTCTAACATTTTTTTTGGATGGAGGTAATGACCAATATCACACATTAAAGAAATTAATTATTTTAAAATACGACAAAGTAAAATTTTATTCTGCTTATTTCAAGGAGGTTTCTACTCTGACGTCATCGCTTACGTGGCCAAAAGTTGTATGCTTTGTCCAAAAGGTTCTTTCGTTGCATATGATAAAGCACCAGGAACACAAGTTCAAGATTGCAAGGCTTGCCCTGAAGGTAAACATTGAACGCGGCTATTTGATTTTAACTCCGGCTTTTGCAAAAAAAAGGCGGTAGATGCATAGAGTTTTGTCTGTTGGATAGTGTAGTATGCAGTCGAAAGACGAATTTGACGAAGAGGCACTTTTAATATATCTGGATTGTGGTTGCAAGATGGTTATCCACGGTACTACATCAGAACATGGAAAAAATGTCTCTTGACTCCCTCAGCTAGGTTGATCAAATCAGAAATTCTGGAGTAATTATTTCACAAAGCAGCAATAAGTTTGAGCCAAGGGATGATAAAGGGCAAGGGAGTTTATACCTCACAGGACTTAATCCCTTAGCAGTTATTTGTAGACGAGGTATTCTTCGTTTCGAAGATGTTTCCTTGGAGGATGAAAATACGTGAGACTGCTTGGGACTGTCCATGCTAGCAAAATAAGCGTCACATGATTGGGTATTTCTATACCCTCTCGGGATTTCTGAAGCTCGGAATGATCTAAAGCTAACTTCAAAAGGTTTATTTCCATTTACATTGAGGACTAACTCTACCATTCATCTTTTCTTTGATCAATCCAACCAACAATAATCCTTGCAGGGGGTAACAAAAATCTAATTCGTTCCTTTTCTCTTTAAATATTTCAAAGGGACAGAAACTGATCTTTTAGCTGGATACCGTGCTTGTCGATGCTTGAGTGGATTTTATCGAACCCATCTGTTCAAGGAGTGTCGTAAGTGTGGTCGAGGACTGGAATGCAAAGATGAGTTTGTTTCTTTGAGAGGTGGTTATTGGTGGAAATGGCAAAACGAGACTCGCAGAGATCGATACATCCATTTTATTGCAAATCTACTCGATGCTGCACCAGCCCTGGATATTTTCAGTGTACAGTATCCTCATCCACTACCAACCCCTTACAAGTGTCCAGTAGAAGAGTCTTGCAAGGGTGGCTTAATGTCTCAATGTGAGATTGGTTACAAGGGTTCTCTGTGTGCAGTCTGTAGCTCCGGTTATTATAAACAATACCAAACATGCAAAAAGTGCCCTTCAAAATTTTTGATGCTGGGACAGCTGTCAATTATTGCGGCCATTCTATTGGCGATCGTTGCTATTTTGATATGGACCAGCAAACGAAAGACAAACATAGACCAGGGATTTTCTATAATGGACATGTTTTTATCTAAGCTTAAGATTGTGATTGGCTTTTATCAAGTAACTTATGGTTTACTGGAAACGTTTTCCTACATTGACTGGCCAGATTCACTGGAAACTATTGGCAAGTATTCAGGAATACTCCAGATGAATATTCTTCAGCTAGCACCCGTTCACTGCCTTTTTCCCGGGTTGCACGTGAATGCATTAGGGAATTTGATTGTGACAATGGCAATGAACGCTGCTGTGATTGGCTTTTGTGGCATTGTTTACGGAATCAATAAATTGGTCATCAAAAGAAGCAGTATCCTGGAGGACGAAGAGAAGTCAAGGAAGCTTTCACAAACTAAAGAGATTGTGTGCAGAAATTTGTTTTTCTTCCTGTATGTGACGTACCTCAGCACCTGTTCAAAGACAGCTAATGTTCTGCCACTGGCATGCAGGGAACTTTGTCGAGATGAAAAGGAAGAGTTGTGTGACATTTTCATGAAAGCAGATTACAGTATACAGTGCCAGGGGTCAACGTACAACCACCTACTTATCTTGGCGTACGTTTCCGCTGCCTATATAGTTTTTCTCCCTGCAGCTTCATTCGTTGTTCTCTTGAGACAACGTAAAGTAATGTTACATCCAGTGGAGGCAGAATCATCGCAGGATTCACGTTCTGGCTCAGAGATTATCGCGGGATTACGTTTCCTCTTTGAAAATTATAAATCAAGTTCGTGGTATTGGGAACTGGTTGAAATGTCTCGTAAAGTTATCCTTACATCCGGTCTGATTCTTGTAGGACAGGAGAGTAGGTCCTACATTGGCTTGGCATGGGTTATGGCGGGAATGTATGGAATGCTTTTCTCCTGGATCAAACCCTTAGAAAACGGAACCGAAAACAGATTGATGGCCACTTCCCTTGCCGTTACTGTTGTCAACGTGGGTGTTGGAGCTGTGAGTAGAATTCCCGTAGAGGACATATCAACCTCACGTTACAAAGATATGGAAACAGTCTTATTCAAGGTGTTAGTGCTTGGTGCAAATACAATGGTTATTGGCCTTCTAGTTGGTAAGATTATACTGCTGCTACTTTAAAATTAAATAAGGAAAAAGAAACGTCACAAAATACTGTCATTATACCAATGGATGGTAATTAATTAAATTTATACCCAATGTTAAGACATTCTAGATTAAAAATATAGAACAAACAGCGGTGATAAACATAATAAAAACATGCATTTTATAACCTTGAAGTTTCGTATGCTAGTCAACATACATTTTCAAAAGTATAACTATTATAAATTTTTGGAAAGCTATTTATACTGTAACTAGGATATCTAAAAGATAGTAATGCTGTGGCACATTCTGTTGATAGTGACATATTTTACGTTCCAAGTCTTAGATTATAACCTTTATTTCTTCAAGTAGTGTGAAATTGTGGTGTGTAACTTAAAATCTGTCCTTGTATGCATCAACTTCATGCATCATGACGCATCGACGGTGAGGTGTCACAAGAGATCGAGAAAATAAAGCACATACACATACACGTAGATGTATATCTACTTTCCCTTAACCAGAACATCGAAAAGATGAAAATCGAAAGATGTGGAAATTGCAGGAGAGGAAATCTCACTTAAAAATTCTGCACTGGTACGTATTAAGGTATCAGCCAACCCAAAATTAGTCGTTTTGCATAATTTTGGATTTTTATATGATTCGATGAAACTTAGGAATAACTTTCGTTTAAAAAAAATCGACAAAAAAATGTTACTCGTACGGGAAGTTATAAAGCGAAAACAATTTTTCCATCTTAAGTATTCTAATTAGCCGCTGACAACTCTTGTCATCGCGTTGTTAATTGAGGAGAGGTTACGTGACGGCTAAAGCACATGTGTGTTTGTGTTTCGCAAAACACACGCGATTCGTCATCTTGGATGCTTTCAAAGTTAATAATAATAATAATAATAATGATAATAATAATAAAACGATCTTTAAGGAGGAAGCACCCGTCACGTAAATAAGTGGTTTTCAGGGAGGTCCTCCATAAAAAATAAAAATTATTAAATTCTAAGATAAGAAATACAGATTTCACAAAAGTTGTCGTCTTGTGAGATGTTTGAACGTCTTCGAAAAAGAAAAGATCATGCCCTTTTCTTCGTCAAACCCAAGAACAAAGAATAGCTGGCTGTGAATCGGCAGCAGACCTCGCTTCGAGCGACAAAAGGTCTTTCTACAGTCAAGACGAATGCCTACAAGAAATCGAGCAACGAGAACGCAAACCAGATACTAGTGAAAAGCAGTCGGTTGAAATGAATGCAAGCCGTTCTAAAATTCGGTTACAACAAGCCGACGAGGAACAAGATGTTGGATCGTGGATTGTTTCTTATAAGCCCATGAAACAACAGTTGCGAGTTCACAAACCTTCCGTTTGCATCGTTGCCGATGTTGGCCTGCGCCGGACTGTTAGCTGCCGGTTTCGACTGCCTTCTTGTCCAGCAATAATTAAAGATAAAGTCAACATGATGTTTTCACTGCTGCGTGTTACTGTAATCTGAACTATTTGAGAAGACAGCCGGGCAAGTGATTTCTCCAGGAATAAATTCTTTGGGCCGGTCTTGGAAGCGGCTTTTTCTCGACGACATAGTTTCCCGGCCGCCGCGAAAACTTATCTGTTTCTTGTTCCCTGTCAAACTACTGTTGTTCAAGAAAGCTGATACTTTCTTTTATCGATCAACACTTTATTTGACGCCTAGGTGTCGCTAATCTCATTACGGTCGAAATTCTATTTTCCTTGTTTTTCGATATGAAAATATGGACGAGTTGTGCATGCATTTTGAACTCCAAGTCGGCAGCCTCTGGACCAATACACCATTTTGCTAATGATCAGTTCCCTTTGAATTGTGGGTAGATCCAGTCCTTTGTGGGGGAAAACGGCCAGTTTAGGACATAATTTGAAATTGTAATTTTGCCCGTTTGCCCCCACAAAGGACTGGATCTACCCACAATTCACCAGGAACTGATCAATAGGAAAATGGTGTATTTGGCTGAAATTTGGCCAACTTATTGTCAGATAGGTAAACTACAAATCAGTGTCTGCGAATTTTAATTCTGCGTTTCATTTCAAAGTTATAGCCTATTTTCCACTGGCGGTGGCAATAATTTCACATCCCCCAATATATTTACTTGTAAAAATGAAACGAACGCACATTCCAGAAACCTGAGACACGGTTTTTTAGGCAAGCGTGTGAAGAAATGAAAGCCGTATTAATTGTTTTCTTCCGTTTGTTTTTGGTGAGCGTGGAACTTCATGAATGAAAACTCTTAGGTCTGCAAAAACCTCCTCGTTTTTTAAGGGCATTTAAGTTTTATACCTTTTAAAGGGAATTAGCTGTAATCCTGATTATTCAGCTTAAAAAAAATATACGGTCCCGGTGGGTTGGCTGATACCTTAAATATCCAGTCGCCGAATGTCTGAAAATGCTAAAATTTAACTGAGCCGGTAAATTCATGATTGGATGAAAAGGAATGGATCGTAGCATATATGAAATAAGTGTGTTCTACAGTTGATGACATACTAAGTTTAAAACTAATAGTAATAAAGGATTATGAGAGTGCGTTCGACGATGTAACGTTAATACAGATACCTTAAATGATTTCCCTAGCTGACTTTTAACCTCTGTCCGTTGCTAAAACATTTTTCCATCAACAACCGGGGTTTTACAGAAAGATATTTCAGAGACAAAGTCCATGTCAATCTGATTGAAGAGGTTCCGGTACAAACTAGGTTGCGAGACGCCACTAGTTTCCGTAGATTCACAAGTTTAATAGGACTAAAATATTTACATCAGCCTTCAAATTTCGTGCTAAATCTTCTCACATTAACTTGTAAAGTTTAAGCGTTAAAAGATAATTTGTAAAAGTATATTTTTAACGAACGTTTTTCTGAGCAAGAAGCTCAAATATAAGTGAGCATTTGCAATCGGGTGCTCGTTCATCGTAAACAAACTCCGTTTGACTGATTTGGGTATTTCCCCTGGCCTGATCAACAAAGTACACAGTATTTACATTTCCGTACCCTGGTTCAGGTTCAGTCTTATGGATAATATTCGACCGGATAAGACTGACCTTTTCTGTCGCGACTGGAACTAAATTAACAAATGCAATCAAATACAGTTGTTTCCACGGTTCACCCAGATTTAAAAACTTCCACGTACTGCATTAAAAAAAGCAGGAGTTGACAAAGTCCATCACGATCTCCTTCACATCGTTGTACAGGAAAATCAGAGTAAAATTTCTCACTAAACTCCACGCGAAAAGACGGTATCACATCGTCGTGCTGATCGTGGCACAATGCACTCTGGTAAAAAGTGATGAATTTGAGAATTCGTACTCCCTTTATATATTCTTCTTAAATCCTGATTATGTTGCTGCTCGCTCGCTACGCTCGCTCCGCAGCAACAATGGGGGTCTGGAACCTAGACAGAAAACATCTGCAATAGAAAATCAAACGGAAACTGTCTGAAAAGGGACACAAAGAAGAGGCTTTCTAATAGAGTAAAAGCTTTTCACTGCTGATATTGGCATTTAATGCTGGCTGTAACTCTTGAATAAACACAGTCTCCTTAAACTTTACAGTGGTAGTCAGTCTTGCTGGAAGCCAAATAGGGCTGCACATAAGTTGCTCAGCAACTTTTAGTCCTTCGAGCAACTTTTCGGATTTCGTGCAATTGTTTTTTTTGAATAACTGCTTGCTTTTTTTTTCAATTCAAGTTCTAATTCAAAGTATCGGTTGCTTTTATGCATGATCTTGCGTAAAATCCATTTTGTAAACAAAAAACACTATTTCCCTAGTGGTTTGCCTGTGGTAGCAGCCTAAGGTGGTCAGCAGTTATGCTTAAAAATTCAAAATGGCGGAGCCGAGTGATAATCCATCCTCGAGTGAAGATGATGAATATTCAGATCCTTTAGAAGTAGCAGCTAATGCTGGAGCTAGATTAATAGGCATGCAAGTGAAGAATGATCGTCGCAGTAAATTTTTCCAATTTAAGCAACTGGAAAGAAGTCCATGACCTCCACGATACCGGTGCGATGTTCTACCAACTGAGCATTGGGAGCAATGTCAATTTATTGAGTTCATATCTCCCGTGAGGAGTGAAATGATGTGAAGCATATATGAAATATTTCATATTTGAACTGCGGTCATAGATGCAAGTGAAGATTGATCATCGCAGTAAATTTTCCAGTTTAAGCAACTGGAAAGAAGAAGCCTGAAAAAATCAGGGCTTCAACGGGATTCGAACCCATGACAACCGCGATACCGGTGCGATGCTCTACCAACTGAGCTATGGAGCCACACATTCGCAGCAAGGAATATTTACTGCGATAACCATTCTTCACTTGCATCTATAAGCGCAGTTCAAATATGAAGTATTTCATATATGCTTCACATCATTTCACTCCTCACGGGAGATATGAACTCAATAAATTGACTCCCAATTTGTGGCTTCATAGCTCAGTTGGTAGAGCATCGCACCGGTATCGCGGAGGCCATGGGTTGGAATTCCGTTGAATCCCTGATTTTTTTTTTAGCCTTCTTCTTTCCAGTTGCTTAAGTGCCCCTGTGACAAAAAATATATATTTTTTTTCCTTTGGATTTCAAAACTGTGTTAACTAAACACTAAGTGACCCAAGTTTTAATCCTTGATTTAAAAAAGGCACCTGTTTATTTTAAGTGTAACTTTCCTATTTAATGATCCGCCATTACTAAATTTAAGTTCTTGAGAGAGCTGGATCGAGGAGAAAATGACGTCAAAGGCTCACCAGTTT
>CM042754.1:10236470-10238970 GCA_022496165.2 Catalaphyllia jardinei
GAGGCAGTGCGTTCCATAGTTCAGTCGAGGCTACGGAAAATGATCTTGAACCATACCTGGTAAGTTTGTAACCAACGTCAACCAAACGATGGCCATTGATTGATCTTAAATTGTGTTTGGGCATATATTTTGTTATAAGATCGTAAAGGTATGGCGGCGCTAAGCCGTTCAAGCCTACAAAAGTCAGTAAAAGAATCTTGAACCGATGCGCGCTTCAATTCGCAACCAGTGAAGTTGACAGAGTACTGGTGTTATATGATTACATTTACTCGTATGCGTAACAATCCTGGCTGCTGTAATAGACCCCAGTCATACAAACGCCTGTAAATTTTTCAATTTTTACCTTACATTTTTTCAGCTGATATTACACCTGAAATGCTGAAACTACGCAGGGCTACCAAAGTAAAGGTGTTCTTTCTAGTGCTGGTATACGTTTTTAATTGTGACTTTTTTGGATTTTCGGCCGCCATTTTGGAGAAGGGTCTATTGCATTTCGCCGAACTGTTGAGCGCAAAATTTTATAGAATCAATTTATTGCAGAACTATTCCTTGTATATAAAAAAGCACAGTTTCAAGATTTCTCCAACGTCGAGTCAGTCGGTCGGTTAAAAAAATTGTCATTTTGATAATGTGTCATATCTCGGAAATCCAAAATATTTTAGATTCAAACTATACTAAGATGGGTCTCTCAAAGCTTGTAAAGTTTAGTTTGGGCAAATGATTAGGCAATCATCAAAAAGTTCTGAGCTTTGTAAGTGTTTGAAGACGTGTGAGGACTTGTCTGAAGAGAGATGTTCACTGTCGCGTTTGTAAAAATGACGACTAGTTTCGACGATATAGCTGGCATTCTAAATCCCTAACGGTTTTTCAAATATTCTTCAACTGGCGATGATGTTCGTAACATCGAAACATGTCTTATAAATTAAAAAAGTTCCGTGATCTTCTTAAAAATCATTTGTACCTATGACTGCCGTCCATTTAGTGTATTTGTGATCGTGCCCGTGAGCCTGACAGAGATGAACATGGCGGTTTTATAGTAAAGAAGATTTTTCCACTACAAAACCAAATAGGCTTCGCGATTGCTTGGCTTTTCTAAATGAGCATAGAATAATCTTAAGGTGTTTGAATATGCTTTCATGCCATAAATTTTAGAAGTGTGAATCACGTCGCGATTTTTCAGTATATACACCTTGGGATTTCCAAATAAACATAGAATACTATTAAGAGGTTTGAATAAGACTTGCCCTCCAACCATGTAATTAATTTAAGATCCAACTTCCCAACATGTAGCCTCCCACGCAGGCGTTGTTAGGCTTGTCACGCGTTCCTACCCACGAGCGTCTACTCAACGGACCGGTCACATCCGTTCGTTGGCGGATAGCCAATCATAGCTTCTCTGCCTATTCGTGGAAAGCTGGACTTTGACCGACTTTGACCCAACGCTTCAGCAGGAGAAAAATGTTCAACACTCTTACTTACGTACGACTTGCACCAGCAACTGCAGACGTACATATTATTTTAGAAGTACCGACAACTGATAAGATCGATAATAGGGACGTTGAGATATGGTACGGCGAGGCTGCAGTGCGGCGGCAAATGGTGAAGATCACTTCCGGTGACGTCATGTCGCGTGTTCCACTACGGTTTTCCCGCCGTAGTCTTGCTTTCTACTACGGAAAAGTGCCTGGTTTCACGTACTTTTCGCTACGTGAGTATACGCCTGCTGTTTACTTTTCATTTTAACGCTTTTTTCACTGTTTGAACAGCCTAGTTGGAAGATAAAGTACTCAATCATGAAAATCCTTTCGAAGATAACTGTTTCTTTGTCATTTGTACAGAAAATTTGAACGATTTTAACACCTATCGTAAGCGACAGTCATATTTTATTGACTGGTCCGAACAGCCGCAGACAAGATACCTTTGTATCTACCAAGCTGAGCTATTCAAAATGTACTTTATTACAATGGAAAAGCAGTATACTTTAGGACTTATCATATTCTACAAACACCCTACCCGTCCTGAAATCTAGCTTTTTATCAGTGTTAAGCTTATTTTGTTTTCTGGTTGGAGTTACAGCGGCTCTTAAAGCAGCTGAGAGGCAAATCTAAGTTTTGGGAGATGTAAGATCGACACAAGAGAAAAAAATCATTGTCATTGATCAAGCCTTTGTCGTATAAAACTAGAATAAAGTCGAACGTATCCATTTTTGTAAGGACGCTTAGATGCTGAACACCCCGTTGCCTTATATTTAGAGCGAAATCTTAATCTGTTTGAGGTTTGCGGAGGAACGGTGTTGTCAGTCTAGTCCCTCACGGCCGAAGTAGCCGTAGTAGCAGCCCGCCGTAGTGTATCTTAAAGTCCCTATTGAGGACCGGTACGGTTTGCCTGAACTAAGTCAAACAGTGGGATATACAACACGCAAAACAGTCAACTGATTCGCACGTAAACAGCTACATTTTAATTATGTGGTGTCAGAAGGGACAAAAGGAGCAATAAACCT
>CM042754.1:10241470-10249519 GCA_022496165.2 Catalaphyllia jardinei
GTCAGTCTTGATTTCTAGTGGTGGAAATGTTTCAAAACAGCATTTCAGTGTGTATTAGTCCAGGTTGTAGTGGTATTATATGTACCAATATGTTTTATATTTCAATGAATAAGAGACAGTCATAATGACTATGTCAATATCTAAAGTGAGTTGGCTGAAACTATGATGATGAGCTACAAATTGTACATCAGTTATCTGCTGGCTAAATAAAGTTGAAAGAGTGCAAGCTTGGTTTTCGAAGGAAAGCGTTAAAGTCTGATGGAGTCCGTTTGCCAAGACAATCCACTCTGCACTCAAAGTATTCATCATCATCAAAGTTCTTGAGTTGTGATTGTCATTATTCATTTGACTCGTGTATCATTGTTTATAATAATTATGTATTACTTTTTTTATTATTACATAACTATTATGGGTAGCCAGGAATAATCCAGTAGCTGTAACATTAACTGCAGCCCCTGAAATTAAATAGATAAAAAAGATGAAGATCTAAATGAAAATAATTTGGAAGATACCAGAAATAGGGCACACCCCTTTTTAGTTGACCCTTGCCTAGCAGGACAAGAGTCTTGAGTGAAAGCCAACACACAGCCGATAACTCTGATCAGCTCTGTTTCCAGCAATCTAAGATACTGAATTGATTAGTTACCTGCATTTTAACCCCGTTTGGCTGATTAAAATGGTCACCAAAAGTTACACAGCTTTTAAATTTGCCACTTTTGGTATCATGGTTAGATTCATTAAACCTGATGTCTTTTTTTGCCTGATCGATCTGGGTCTACGCGTGTAACACACGAGCGACGATGATCAGAAACGAAGTACAGATACCATTCCACTTGGTATCCTTCGCTCCATGACCATTTTGTTCAAAAGCCACTTCGTTCCATCCTTTGGTCACATCGTTCCACCAAATAGTCACTTCGTTCCAAAGAATAGTCACTTCGTTCCCAGTGTAAACTAAGCGAGTACACTTATAATCTTACAAGACTAGTGAACGGTATACGCCGTCTAGCTGTGACGAAGGCCATTTTGAAACTTGTGAAACACGGGTCGTGGGATCTGGGACTACCTGAAACAACTATACATTGAGAGTTCTTCATTTCAACATCACTTAACTTTTAATCAGATTTGAGTAAATGTGAACTGGCTTCGATATTACTAACCTTACTTTACTTTATATATTAGTTTGAGACTGATGAACATGCGAAATCATGTTTAGATTGAACATAAAGGCGAAAAGACGTGAAACCACGCGTTGATCATAGCAACCAGAATAGAGTAGATGCATAACCACGCTTCCATTGTGGCGAGATCTCACTTTGATAATTTTCGATTATACGACGCCGCCGATTATACCAACTTCAGCAGACGCATGACCACGCTTCGTCATGACAACATCGCTTAACATTTTCCCTTTTTCTCATTGTCATAACAACCTCGTTCAACTCAAATTCGAACAAACCACGAATTGATAACGTTTTAATAATTTTTTTATTATGCGACACTTTGATCATAGTAACCCGACTTAAGCAGACACATGTCCACACTTTGTAATGACTTTTTTCCCTGACTTGTGAAAAACGCTTTGATGTCATTTTTATTCCAGTTCAAAGGTGTTGTTCTCTCATAGGTCCGCCTTGTGACAAAAATGTGCGTTTATGGAAGCAACAGGCAACTAACGTTAATTAGTTTAATTGTTTAGTGTGCTTTTTTTGTTAATTCAACCAATCAAAAGGTGAGACTGATTTTTGGATCCTATGCAACTGCATAAAAGGTCGATTATAAGTTTCTTGCGCAGTCAAATCAACTATCTTCTCAATCATCAATTAGTCAAGCATTCGCAATCGTTGAAAAACATTTTTTTTAAAAAAAACTTACACCATAGATTCCTGCATCGTGTGCGATTAGATCGTTCGTCCTCGTCAAGAAGCCCTCCTTTGCGCGGACGGATGTGAACGGTGGCAGCACCCTACCTGCCAAACGGGCATCAGTCAGCTGGACTATCGTAGAGCAGTCCGTTCCGGGAAATCGATCGATTGGCGCTGTGTAGAGTGCGAGGGCCCCATTATGAACAATACTCCAATGCTGTTTACCGTTGATGAACAGGAGCAGTCCATGGTACGTAAATTGATATTAATTTGGTAACTTATACCTTTATTCGCTGTCACTAAACTTAATTCGCTTTTGCTAGATACTATTCGCTGTCGCTAAATTTTATTCGCTGTCACTACACTCATTCGCATTCGCTAAAGAAATCATTGTCGCTAGAAATTAATTTACATTCCCTAAATTGTATTCACTTTCGCTTTTGGTAAACCTTATTCGCTGTCAAAAAGGTGGTCACGATTAGCGACAGCGAATGGAATTTAGCGACAGCGAATTGAAGTTTAGCGACAGCGAATTGAAGTTTAGCGACAGCGAATTAGATTTAACGAATATTGAAACAAATGGACGACCATACCGGTGAGCGCCAAGACACACGACCTAAGTCTGGTGGGTAAACAGTTGAAGGGTCACTAAAATGCCTGTGGTTCCCCACCCTCGTTAGGTATTGTGAATAAGTCATTGTCTAACGTCGTCCAATCAGAAAGGGGCAATCAGGGGGACGGTTTGTGGCTGGCACGTAAGGATCTTGCTACGCATTACAGTCGCTCGAATACTGCCGTGGGATTTTGGGTGAGTTTCTTTAGGAAAATCCAAGATTTTCTAGATAGATCAATCCAAGATCTTTGGGATCATGGTGCGTCAAAGGAACCGAAGAATCCACTTCCAGAGTGGATTCTACGGTTCCTTTAACGCACCGTGATCCTAGAGATCTTGGATTGATCAGTCTAGTAAAGAAACGCAAAATCCGTTTTTGGAATCTTTCGGATTTTAGAATCCAATCTTGGATTTTTATAAAGAAACGCACCCTTTGATTTTCTTCGAGGGCTAGCTCCGGGCCGTTTGGATGGATTTTCGATTGGAAGGTACGAGAAGAATCGTGAATCTTTTGACCTTTATGCTGCGACTGGGTTCCATAATAATTCAAGAAGGCGGAGTTACTCGGTCGTTATGCAAATACAAAACAAACAAAACAAACTTAGCAGTCATTGTTTACCTTCAAATTGTCTGAAAAATATTACATTAGAAGTTTAATCGCTTAGTTTACACTTGGAACGAAGTGACTATTCTTTGGAACGAAGTGACTATTTGATGGTCCGAAGTGACCAAAGGATGGTCCCTTGTGGCTTGGAACGAAGTGACCGTAATTCTTCCACTTTATGCATTTCAGGATATCATCTGTTACTGATATTATTCGACTTAGGGCCATTGTTATAACGCAAAAGTAGTCATTTGGCATTTCAATGGAACTAGCAGTTTCATAACGTTGTAAATATTACTGAATGGAGCTTTATAGCAATTGTCGCGCAGGGATCGTAAACCTGGCGATTATTTCTGGACTCCTAGTGTGAGACGGACTTCAGTTTAGTTCTGGGTCGTTTCGATTTGACGTGTGCGCTGTATGTTTTGCTCAAAGCAAATTCAAACAATTAAAGAAAGCAATATTTACTCACCAGAAATCGCAAAAGCTGGAAATCAAAATCCACAATGGCTGCCTTGAGCTGAGGAATTTGCACTCATTGAGCCCGTAATGGAGGCCGACAAGCACGACGAATCCGACGAACATCTTAAAACAGTTTGGGCTCCACAAATTCTAGAATTTTTCAACATTTTTAACCAAATTCACTCTATGTATCAACTAAGTATACATCCCATCTGGCGGTGTTGGCGTGGACAACATTCGTTAAAATATGGCTGCCTTCTCGGGCACGTAACACGAGATGGAAGGAAGGGTAGATACGCGAGCTCATTTTCGGAGAAAAAAGAAATATTTAAAAATATATATAGATATGTTTTGGACTAATTTTATCTACTGAATGTCTACATTTAAGAATAAAAATGAAGGTGATGTTTGCTATTCGTGGCAAGTTGGCTACTTGGTCAGCGGCTGCTCAAATCTAACCAATTTGCTACGTCACTTCCGCTATTTTTGCTAACGCCTCACATCCTTCTACGCAGATTTCTGCTAACGCCGTTTTGCCCCTCTCCACAAAAATTCATCCATTGCTTCGCAATGAATGAGTTAAAAACCAGACGTGGGTAAATATGATATGCGTGATAAGAAGCAACATACGTTCTACTTACAAATAGTTCTAATGAAGCAACCGGGCCCAGCGCCACAATATTAAATGCAAGTAAGCAACATTTCGCGGAAAAATCCTTATTTTCCACATTTTGCCCCTCAAAGCAAATATCGTGCAATGTAAATGGCAAACAGCCTGGCAAACAACAGAGAAGTCAACATTAACAAAACAGTGGATTGGTTCTTTTGAAACAAAGGCTAACCGCCAGTGAACGGAGGTGGCCTGTCCGTTGAGCAGACGTTCGTGGGGAGGAACGCGTGACAAGCCTAAGAACGTCTGCGTAGGAGGCTACCCAACATGCAGAGTAATCATGAACGTAAGAACTTGATATATAAAGGTCTTATTTGAACCTTTCCAATCATCAGAACCTAAAATTTTGTTGGGCTTTAACCGCCTCTTGTTAAAGTTTAGTGCCATTTTGATCAAGTCAGTCCTCCAAAATGTCACCACAGCCATCCGCACCGAGCACAATTCGTTTATTGACATTCACCAATTCAGAAGTTGCCTTAACATAATTACCGCTGAAAGACGAGCTCAGGGTTGGTAAGTACTTCATGTATCCCTTATTATAGTGTATTTAGAACATAGTGTAGTACATTTATCCCTATTATAGTTAACAATTATTCTAGGCGAGGCGAAGCGAGGTGAATATTGTAGAATATTCAACAATATTCACCGAGCCCGAGGCGAATAATTGTTTTAGTATAATTTCAGAGCTGAACAACAGAAAATAACGGACACTTTCCACTCCTCACAATTCAAATGGCGGAGATGACGACCCACAATTGCCACCAAGGATGAGCCTTAAAGGCTCTAGTCTGTATAGCTACATGTGGTTGACATTTCAATGGATAGAGCCAAGAGAAGAAGGAAATTATTCTGGTAAGTTTCCTTTCGTGTTCTACAAAATTATGATAGCAGCTGTTGCATTAAGTTTGTGGGCAGCGATGGGCTTTGAGATTTTTAATGTGCTTAACGGTTTATCAGCCCTTTTGGCAAGTACAAATACTTTCACCTCAATAGTGGCAGTGATGCACCGCTTGCTTTGGACGCTACGTTATGTAATTCTTCATCATCTTGGCTTGTACTTCTTTGAAGTTCATAGGGAACACATAAATGAAATTCTAACTAACAAAGGGCGCGTTTCGTACATTCAGTGGCAAAGCTGCCGTCGCCTGATCAATGATCATATGGCAGCTACAGCATTTGTCCTTCTGGCGTTGCCCCTGTTACAAAAGTTGATTCCGATTTTAATAGAACACACGGGCGGAATTCCACCAAATTGGGACGTCACTGTGGAAAGTGTGGAGTTTTTTGTTCTTGTTTATAGCCGAGTCTTGGCCATGCCAGCGTTTTTCTTCCTTGTTCTCGTGGTTGAAATTCATATCCTGGAACTTAAGAACTTCAACGAACAGATACAACAAAGTGACAAAAGTTTAACAGAACTCCTAAGGCAATTCAAAACATTGTCAAGGAGGATTCAGCATTCTTCCCAAGCATTCCAACAATTAATCGTGGCACTTCTTTTCCTGTTGGTGCTGTGGGGAACAATCAGCGTTTATTCCAGTGTGGAAATGTTTGAGGGTATTCCTTCATCACAAAGTAATTTCTATGGCGTAGTCCTCTCTGAGTGCTTAGGAACGTTTGTGGTGTTCCTTTGTGAAACTGTATTTCTTTTCTCCCTTCCACTGTATAAACTAGGGCAAGTCAGTTCGCAGCTCAGCCATTTGATTTACACCGTTACGACAATTGACTGTGATGATCAACGTGAAAGAGGATTTGCGTTCAACACTGAAGAGAAGAAAGTACTGTTTTCCGGTCTCTTAGAAAGACACCAACGATATGGAAATGTGGGGTTTAAGGTCGCTGGCCTTCAACTTACACAACTTAAGTCTAGTCTTCTTGGTCCAGTTGTTGCCTTTGTTGGAAACATTTTCCTAAAGGAGCAGTTTTAGCTGTTTACTTGCTACAGCAGGTTCGCTTAAGGAGTGTTAAGCAAGCTATTAGATAAAAGGGTTATTGACCTCAATCCCAGACAAAAGAGTTGCGACACGAACTAAGTTCCACCCTCTCCCCACTTTCAATGTTGATAATCAGGTGATTTAATCCCTTTTGATGGATAAAAAACGCGATATTCTCCAACAATGATTAGGGGGATGGATGATGCGTGATACAGCTCAAGTGTCCCAACTTCTTTTAGCCGGGATTGTCTGAAAGAGATATGCGAGAAATTTCCCAGTGGGGGTAACGCCAGCGATTGTCATGGTGTCACGATATTTTAGAATTCGATTTCGGGTCAATGACGTACACTTTGTTTCTGGAAATTGGACAGAACTTTTCTACGTTAATCTAGATTAAGGCTTGGCGCAGATAGTCGTGGAATACAACTCGTAACCGCCTGTACATGTAGCAAAATAAATTTATGACTTGCTTCAAACAAAATGGCATTTAAAGGAAGGTTAGAGCTCGTGTCTATTATTTAAGACATTTTCCAGGATTATCAATTTGCAAAGCAGCAGTGTTGTTTCACGGAATAGTGTTACATAAATAAACTTAAACCCAGTAAAATGCTTATCTGTGTACAGTAATCAGATATATCCACATTACACGCGACACGACAACTTCCGGGTTCCATGTGTTTCATTGACGCGCACGAATAACCACAACGGTTAACTACAACGGTTAACCACAACGGTTAACCACTTGAAAGTCAGAGTTTGCAACCTAACCTTCCCTGTTCTTCCCAATTGGCAGAAGGTACAAAAATTTCTCACCTCAAATTATTTGAAATGCAGAATGGAAGCAATTTGGTGGCAAAATAGTCGAGTTTGACATTTGAAATATGGTTAACCGTTTACTGGAGACATTAGGGACTTTAAGATATGGTACGGCTTGGTTGTACTACGGCGGCAAATAGTGAAGATCACTTCCGATGACGTCATGTCGCGTTCCACTACGACTTTCCTGCCGTAGTCTTGTTTTCTACTACGGGAAAGTGCCTACTTTCACGTACTCTTTACTACGTGAGTATAAGCCTGCTGTTTACTTCTCATTTTTTGACCGGTCCGCAGATAAGAAAGCTTTGTATCTACTAAGCTGAGCTGTTCAAAATGTATTTTATTAGAACTGAAAGCTGTGTATTTTTGGACTTATCACGTTGTACGAACACCCTACCTGTGCTGAGCTTTTTGTCAGTGTTAAGCTTATTGTGTGTTGTGGTTGGAATTACAGCGGTTCTAAAAGCAGCTGAGAGGCAAATCTAAGTTTTGGGAGATATAAGATCGACACAAGAGAAGGAAACCATTGTCATTGATCAATCCTTTGTCCTATGAAAGTAGAATAAAGTCGAACGTATCCATGTTTGTTAAGACAAATAGATGCTGAACACCCCGTTGCCGTAGAGCGAAATCTGTTTGAGGTTTGCGGAGGGAACGGAGTTGTCAGCCTAGTCCCTCACGGCAGAAGTAGCCGTAGTAGGAGCCCGCCGCAGTGTATCTTAAAGTTCCTAATAAGTTAAATACGTAACTACCCTTTCTATTTCAATTGAACGGTCAAATCATATAAACCTTCTCGCAAAGCTCTTTGTTGCTAGTTCTTGATCCCAGAAAATGTTAAATGGTTTTCCTTAATTCTTATCAAGTAGGAAAAGGTGTAATTCAAACGACATGAAGCAGTTTGGAACCAAAATGTTTGATCAGAATGGTCAATGTAGAATGACAACGTAGTTTTAGGATTTTGTTGTTATTTTTTTATTTGTAACGCGCTTTTGGACCATTGGGAATTAGCGCTCTATAAATACTGTATATTGTTATTATTATTATTATTATTATTATTATTATTATTATTATTATTATTATTATTATTA
>CM042754.1:10249529-10264684 GCA_022496165.2 Catalaphyllia jardinei
TATTATTATTATTATTATTATTATTATTATTATTATTATTATTATTAATGGTTAATCGTAAGGGTTAATCGCGTCGGTTAACCTGGTGACACTTCTGAAGCCGAGAACATAGCTCGCTTTAGATACCACAGGCGGCCCAGACGTTGTTTGTGATTTGCATACGTGACAGTATTGCGTTACGTTTCGAGCCATTTAAGAGAATGTATGAAAATGGTTCGAAAATCGCTCTAAATTCCTCTTGTAGTACAGGATTTAAATAAAAGAAGCTTACCTTAGTCTGCGCTTGAATTACTTTGAAGTCTTTGTGACAGCTGAGCCGTTCTAAAGTCGTTCTAAGGCCATTTTGACGATTTGAACTTTTCCAGGTTTGAAACGAAAGGCTGGCGACCTGGTCGGCCGACCGTTCGCACTCGAAGCTCCATAAATTCCACTAAAATGCTCGGAGCTCGCCAAAATTGCCTCACGGCAGCCGTCGATAATTCTTCTTTCTAGTTGCTTCGCCTCGGATTCCAAGGTTTATCTTATCTGCCCGAAAAACGCTCCTTTTCGAGCGCTGGCTGCCCATTTCTGCTTCGCTTCGATCCGTTCAAAATCGTTGGCTTAGCGACCGCTCCATCACGACAAAGTCGCCCTCAACCGTTGGGAGGCACAGGTCAATTTGCTCTATGCAAATTAAACCGTATCAGGGTCCCTGGGGAAATTACACCGGAAACGGCGGGAAACTCACCGCGAAGCAGAAATGGGCAGCCAGCGCTCGAAAAGGAGCGTTTTTCGGGCAGATAAGATAAACCTTGGAATCCGAGGCGAAGCAACTAGAAAGAAGAATTATCGACGGCTGCCGTGAGGCAATTTTGGCGAGCTCCGAGCATTTTAGTGGAATTTATGGAGCTTCGAGTGCGAACGGTCGGCCGACCAGGTCGCCAGCCTTTCGTTTCTCTTTAATGGAAAGCAAACCTGGAAAAGTTCAAATCGTCAAAATGGCCTTAGAACGACTTTAGAACGGCTCAGCTGTCACAAAGACTTCAAAGTAATTCAAGCGCAAACTAAGGTAAGCTTCTTTTATTTAAATCCTGTACTACAAGTTGAATTTAGAGCGATTTTCGAACCATTTTCATACATTCTCTTAAATGGCTCGAAACGTAACGCAATACTGTCACGTATGCAAATCACAAACAACGTCTGGGCCGCCTGTGTAGATACGTTCCGGAATTAGAGGGGAAAACGAAGAAAGACAATCATATCTTCATGACAACCGACTTCATCCGCTACATTGGTGTTCCATCGCAGAAAACATGCTGCTCGAGCATACCAACACCAGAGACATTCTGTTCTAGCGTTCTTAGCGAAGAAATTTAATTTTTGTCACCATGGTTCTTTGCGTCATTGTCGGATATGGCAATAAAACGGGCAAGATACGGCCCACCGCCGAAAAAGTAAGCTTTTTTTCGCGTTTCACGCGTTGTTGTTAACTGTTACGAGTTCGAATGTTTTTAGTGGTAGGTGGTTTGTAGTCCAAACAGAACACAGGATGTCGGAAAAAAACAACAAGGATATTTATTCCACACGAACGCAGTAATCCCACACAAGCCTTCACAACAAGCACACGCTAGGCTTGTAACTACACTTGGACTTCCGTCACTCTTGAGTAAACACACGGCCTCTGCCGAGATATCCACGTAACCTCTCTGTTACACTTCACGACCTCTGTCGAAACTTTTCACGCGACCTTCGTCACACTTCAGTAAACACTACTGGCTCACGAGATTATTCATTCAACCCTCCTGGGAAATAAAACCATCTCAACACTACACCGATTCTCTAATATACTTTACGAAGAAAGATTCTAGAACTTACCGGCCCTACTAAATATAGAAACATTACAATAAGATTCTATTTACAGTAACATACGCAAAAGGTTTTAAATATAATTACTGAGTCATGATGATACAGCACTAATTAAATATGCTAGAAGATTCGAGACGAAATTAGCATATTCGCGAATCTTCACTTAAGTCACGCAATAATTTTTCGTAACATTAACCAAGGAGAGTACGTAGAAGAGTTGACTGCGAAGATGAAGGTGGATTTCTGTGATAAGCAGAGAGGGCTTAATTGACTCAATTTTAGAAAATGACCGGGTTTGCAGCAAGCATTACGTTTCAGGAGAACCTGCTAAAGACTTGGATCGTTTTAACGTGGATTGTTTCCCTACTTTGTGTCTTGGGCATTCTAAACAACAAGAGAAAGACCCCGAGGCAGCTGTAATTCGGTCTCGAATCTTCCTCTATGAGTTTCCTCTCTTCAGCTGTGATCTGAATGACAACATTGGAACATGCCTTCAACAGATCGTAATACTCTAAGTCTAAGTACTTCTAGTCAAATAAATCGGAAATGGTTGATATGTTTCTGCTCTTTAAACCAAAAGTTTCAGAGAAAGGATGTATCAAACTCAGATAC
This sequence comes from Catalaphyllia jardinei, assembly GCA_022496165.2. NCBI lineage: Eukaryota > Metazoa > Cnidaria > Anthozoa > Scleractinia > Caryophylliidae > Catalaphyllia > Catalaphyllia jardinei. The sequence goes on from CM042754.1 coordinate 10,251,987, forward strand.
ACAGGCTTTGTTCAGTTTGCAAGAATTCAGTTTAGTATAAAACGTGCTTAAATCGGTCTCGTCAGACACAGGAATTGAAACTTTCACCGCCTCTTTGCTTCTTGCAAGTCCTTCGAAAATCAATATCTGAAACGGGCGCCGAGGGAACTTCTTTGACGGCCGTTGGCATCAATTAATTACATAATTTCACCTATGTACGTGGTAGCCTTTTGTTCACACAGTGTGCGAAGAGAACAGTACCAGTTTCCTCGGTGATAATCTACAATGTAACACACGGATCGTTCATTCTCCATGAAAGCCTCACTTTTCAGAGAACAATGGAGTTGTTTCCTATTTTTTGCCCTTTCACACAGCTCACAAACCCTGAAACGAGCTGATTATACGCTTGCAAACTCCGAAAAGCTTTAAATTGATCGTTGTTGTAGTAGCTTGTCTCAAGCTCTAGAAATGATAGCAAATCCATAGATTCGACCCGTGGCAAACAGTCTGAATCATACGCTTTGTCTAGAATTAAAATGGAACGTTACCAACGCAAGAAAGTTTTTCAAAGTAACGTTTCTTCACGCGGGGATCAAGGTTGTTCGCATAATCACTCAGAGGAGTTGTCACCATCTTGAAAAGTATGGAATACCAACATGGCGACTCAAATTTCCCGCGAAATTTGTGACGTCATGTGAAAACGCTCTATTGCTGCCCATAGATAAACTCCGCGAAACTGCGAGGACAAGGCGAAAATATCCACTTGCTCGGTACCTACTGTTTTTAACCGAATTTGAATCATTTCTGTTTCGCGCGAATGAACCACCTCTCTAAAGACATAGACAAGGACATTTTTTTTCAGTGCAGGAGATAGAAACATCTTTTTCAGACCCACTATCTTGTGCAAAGTTGAGTTTTACGGGCGAGCAAGTACGCCGTTTGCCCTTGCACCCGCGAGACGGTTCAACTCCCCTCTTTTCCAACCTTTGTTAGCGCGAATAGCGTGACATTCTTTAAATTCTTTTTTCTGACAATCCTAGACAAAAGAGTCGTGACACCAAGTAAGTTCCCCCTCCCCCAACTTTCAATATTGATAATCAGAGGATTTTTCCCTTTTTGACACTGATTAGGGGGAACGGAGGATGCGTGATACCGTTCAAGTGCCCCAACTACTTTTGGCCGGGACTGCTGGTATGAGGCCAAGATGGCTGGCCGATATTGGCCAAGTGCTGTCTTAGATTGTATTTTATCACTTGTGAGTTATAGAGTATTGTTGTTTTTCACCAAAATGAAGTCAATGTTCATAATGATCCAAAAAAGAACGTGACCAATATCCAGTCATCTTAACCGAATATACAGCATGTATATCTCACGCGTGAACAGCACTTTTCTTGCGGGGCTTGGCGAGCTCGACTGAGCAATTTTAGGCTGGCAGGAAAAGCTTCGTCTTTCCTGCTTGAGGGTTTTCAATTAGAGCACAGTCATTTTTTTTTCGTTTAATCTCAAAACTTCCACTGCGAATGTTTCATATCAGTGCTGTGTTGGAATTTTTCATCTCGTAGTTTTTGTCAGGGTGGTGCCACTTTTGCTTTCAATTGCGGTACGCCTACCGAATTTATTAAGGCGCAGAGAGATTGGCACAGCGATGCGTATTTAGTTTACCTTGAAGCAGTTGCGTCACGGTTAAACGGTTTGAAAATTTTAGCCTAAATTTTTCAATTTCGTGGTTGGTAATCCGTGTCAATCTTCTCCATCCTTAACCATCCTTGTTCCCTTATGGTTTATTATTATCTCTTTGGTGTTTCCTATCTTTGTAAAGCCGATTATTTTCAGTTTTCCCTCAATTTAATGTCTAAGGTCAAAATAACTCAAAACACGGTAACGGAGCCCTTTTAACTTATCGACCAAGAAGAAACTTGCCATTTCCGCTCGTCTCTCCAATTTAGCCATTTAATTATTATTATTTTTTATTCCTTTCTCTCGCTCTCTCCTTTTTTCTTTCTTTTCCCCTATCTTGGGTCTGGAATCTCTGTTTTATTCCCTGTGGTTTTCAATAAACTGATTTTTGCCCCAGATTTGTGAGTCTTATGTTATCTACTAATTTGGTTGTTTTGGCCTTGTCAAGATACTTATTAAATTAGGGACACCCCCTCGCGTGGCATTGTCTTTTGACACTCGCATCAAGTTTCTCCTTGGTCATATCAAGTTTAGCATCATCTCAGAGGTCATTTGAGGTCTATCCTTGCTAGTTTTACCCTCGCTATCCTCCCTGGGTCTCTATCTACGGTTTTCAATAAACTGATTTTGCCTGCGTTTCTGATTTTTGCGTGCGCCTTTCGGTGTTTACTAATTTAAATGGTACTATATGAAGAATGAAGATAGGCCCTATTTATAAATTTCCGCGTTCCCACATACCAATTTCGATTTCCTGCATGCTAATACACACGCACGACGGCTCTTATGAGGCTTTCATAGCTCAGCTGGGAGAGCATTGTAGCGGTAGACTTTTTTCCAGTAGTGTTGTAGCTGCGTTCGCGTCCATCATCATGTCTATATTTAGTAGACCTTTCCCGCGTTCCACTTCAGTGCGTACGAACAATAGCACCAGAGCGAGGCTGGGGTGGACATTTTCATACGTTTGCTTTATTTTTGTCCACCCAGACCTCGACCCGGCGTCCAAGGTCTATTGCTACTGTTGGACATGTATTACTGTTAATAAGTGAATTTCCCCATACTTATCAAGTTAGTTCCTCCTTGGACTTGCCCGAGCTTGCCCGAGCTTGTAAATACTTCATGATCGCCCAGTCGACGACAGGCACCATTTTTTTGTTTTCAAAATAAAATCGCGCGTACCGTTTCGCATCTCATTCTTGGAATTCGTTTTCTTACTGGGAAAACTTTTGATACTACTTCGCTTTATTCGAAATATTTATTGATCATTACTGCAACCATTAAGAAACCTTTAAAGGAACCTTAAAAGGAAATGTGAAATTTACCACGGGCGCCCTTTTAGCCTTCTTATTTATTACTTGGCTTCACATTAGAAGCTAAGTTACTTTCAAGAAAGCACTTGACTCAAGTGCATTTGAAAATCTCAAGTCGCAATTTAGAAAACTTGGCTTCACACCAGGTGATAAGGTATATTACTTGAAACATTTTCACAGTAAAATCAGTCATACATATGACAAACATATATAATTGTTCGGGCGTAAAAACGTAAACAAATGCATATAGTTGCCAAAGAGCAAAGGAACAAACGAGATCTTCTGCATTTCTGTAGAATGGCTCAACAACGCGGTTTTCGGTAAAGAAATTTCTGTAGGGCTTTAGCTAACCTGGAAAGTGCATATCCGTGTGGCTCGTTCAATGTTCTGAAGCGTTTTTCGGGTGCAAAGGAATGACCTGGTTGAAACTTGAAGTAGCAGCTGGTTTGCAATTTGCAGAAGAGTATTTGGCGTCGGATAAAAGCGATGATTTGGGCTGTTTTTGAGAATGCAATTCAAGTACGTTGTTTACCACGATCGGTCTGTTCATCAGGATTGTAGCAACGATGTACATTGATTTCAAGTTAGCTTCCATTTCCTATTGGTCAAGTGCGTTCTCAAGTGTGGTATAGACCATACTTGGCGGCGTACTTTGGCTTCTTTGATCTATGAAAGTTTTCATGGTCACTAATTAAAGTCTAGGTGAGTATATTTTACACCTTCTCACTCAAAGTAGGTTCCAGGTGTACTTACATGTACAAGCTCTAGTGTGAAGCCCAGGCTTGTTCAACAACTGACTAATTGCAACTCAACTCTAGTTTATTTTATTGAACTCTGTTATCACTAGCCTTCTTTTTTCATGACCAGAGTGAAACCATGAATCAGATGTCAAAGTAACACCTTCTAATAAAGCCTCGCCTACACAAGGAACTTTAGTGGAACAAATATATTTGATGGTGTAGATGGCATGGCAAATATCTGTCAGCAGTTTAAAGTTTAGTGCGCCAGTCATGACATTGGTCAGAAACAAGGCTAGGCTACATAGTCTTCCATGAAAATATGGCGCGAACTAGTTTTTCACAAGCAAGCTTATAACATAAATAGTCAGTTTATAAAAGGTAGGCTTAAGCTTAACTTACATTTACAGAATATCAGTGGAATGTAGGCATACCTTTGACGCTTGGCAGATCGACATCTGGCAATTCTTCTTTTATCACCTGTACTACTTCCTCATCCTCTGCCATTGTTTAGTCTCGGTTCTTGTATTCCTCGCTTTTGGTGTTCCAGAGACACTCCTTTTAACTAACCACCTCTAGCAACAGTCACTACTCGATCTGGCCAATAAATTCCTGTAATTAAAGAATCGCCAGTCGTCCTTGCCGCCATTTTGATACGTAGATAGTGCCCAGTGGGAGATTGGGACCATCCATGTTTTCCATTCGTATTTTCCACATTATATGTGACGAGTCGTCTTTATGAGCAGTTTTTATTTGTCACATAAAAACTGGCCAATAGGCCTCTTCTACACGAGCAAATAAAAATGACCCCATAAAAATTGTGACATAAAAACTAATCGTGTAAATATGCCTCTGTAAGGACTTGGGCAGTTTACTTGAATCGAAGATACCCTTGCGCATACGTTTCCTTTGCATATTATGCCTTCTTCTATTGGTGGTTTGCATCGAAAATAAAAATCGTCACCATTCAATAAATGAAGTCAAGAATCAGGTATATGATAGATGATTGATAGACAAGAACCTCGCCAAGATTTAGGTCTGTGCGATTTTTCATTCCCGCGTTATTCGGAAAAGAGTTTCACCTAAATTTATAGAGCTTTGTATGGAAACGCCATGTTGGTGCCCTTCCGAGGGGCACCAACATGGCGGCCGTGGAGCAACAAAAACATCTGTCATTGAGTTTTGCCATTGAAACGAAAAATTATTACTCTAGAGTTCTGATACATTGAAAGTAATACTTCTTCTATTGCAAGAACTGTTCAGTTAGCAAAAACGTAGGCGATAACTGCTTTTTTGACCTACACGAGATCCTTCTCGGGCCGCCATTTAATGTCACGCAACGCTAAACTTAGAAATTCAAATGTCTTCTATAACAAAACGAGGAACCCTGTCGAGCTTAGACGTCGTAAAAGGTCAAGTTATGATAGGGTCTTATATCAGGTGGCACTAAAACTTCAGTAGGATTGCTAATTTATAATTTAGGAAAATGATGACGTCACATGAAAACAAAGAATAAATAAATACTAATTAATTTACAAGTTACAGATCGAAAATTAATTTTAAAAAAACCTATAAAAAGGGTACTCTTTCATATACGCCAAAATAAAAGAACAATTTGTACAGCGCCCAACGTTTGTACAAAAGTGTACAAAGTTATATATCAGCGAAATGGATTGATATGACTACCATGCGGATTCTTAAGATGAAACCAACTAAAGCAGTCCAACATAGAAAGGTTGGCAGCCCCATGAAACTAGGTTGACTAGTTTTTTGGTCAGGTCAAAAAACGGCAACTGGTAATGTAAAACTAACTGCCAGTAAAAAGAGAATGTCCTGGACATCGATTTCTTAGAACGGTGAACAAGGAGGAGGTAAAATTTGTGTATTGCTTTGTGTCATGATAAAATTGGAATTTCACAAACATCTTTTCTAAAGAAAATTATTTTTCTATGCACGCCTACCTACTCCCCACCCCGCTAAAGTAGATCAACTATAGGCCGGTGAGGGAGGGTAAGACTCAGCCGTTTTTTAAAAAACCTTCTGCGTGCATTAAATTGAAATCTAAAGCCGGAGCATAGATGTGCAAAGATTATTTAACTTAAGACTATATACCTGCTAAGACGATAGTTAATAGAGGGGAATGGTTATGAAACCCGCCAAAGTTCTTTGTTGTAGGTCTTTGTTCGCTTTTTTGGCTTTGACGGTGCACAAAACACAATGGTTGTTTACTCCGTTCTGAGGAACTAACCAATAGAAATGTGTTAGTTACGTAACTCATGCATAGTGTATGACCGCAAAACAAAAGATCCTTCCAACCTAAATCTTGGCATCTTTGTTTCCTCCTTTGATGTTTGCCGGGCTTCATAATCAGTCCCCTCTATTAACTATGCTAAGACTGACCAGCTACACTTGATAAGAAATTGTACAACAATGTTTGCTGTGATTCAGCTAACAGTAATAAAAATAGTGATCTCAATGATATACAAGCAAATTACTTCAGTGTTTCTATATGTTTGTTTACGTAGATTAAACTTCAATCTTATTTTTCTTCCAGGTGGCCTCCTGCTACGGTTCTTCCACTTCCCTGATCAACTACTCAATAGTCGCCATGTGGTTTGTTCTCTTTTCCTTAGAACCTTGACTTTCACTTTCTTTCTCAAGACGGCAAACGTTAACATATGGTTTCTCTTCATCTGTATCTCCAGTCTCGCTTATCCTGCTTACTCCCATTGGAAATATTTTCTCTTTATGTAAAATCGAGAGTCGTTTCCTGGACTTGTTATACAAACTAGAACTATTAGACTTGTTTTTATTTTCTTTGTCACTTTCGTCAATCTGTCCCTGGCATGAATTATGGGCTTGAAGACTCGACGGACGGGCGTCACCGCTTTGTTCTTTCCTCTCTTCGTATTGTTTACCATCGCGAACTTGATGTGCATAGGGATCAGCTTCCAGGCGATCAATGGGATCAATGCTTCTTCTATTTCTATGTTTTCTTGAACACGTTTGCCATCTTTGGTTGCTATGTTTTATTTGAGGTGCATCTACGCCTTCAACTAATTCCACATCCAACTTTCTTGGTTTACCTTTCAGTTCTCTTCTGAGGCGACTGTTTGGTTCCCCATCGAAATCGCTTGAGCCAAAAGGATCTTTGAGAAATTGCTTGAAAGCCAAGCGAAATCGTTTGGTTCGCAGATAGTAAATGATCGGGTTTAGAGCGCTTGAAATGTAAAGACTGCTCGAGGCGGTAAATGCAAACCAAGAATTCACCTCTTTTAGTTCCCGAGAACCGACAACGGCATACACGATAGAAGGAACGTAGCAGAGGAAATAAGCAGCTACTGTAACAACAATAGTTTTGGTCGCTCTGATGTCGCACTGTAGTCGAGCTTCGGCCTGGAGAGGTGGTAGGTTCAAATCTACCCTCTGCATCAGAAGAAGAAGGACACAGAATTAATTTCGTGGCCACATCGGTGCGGAGTCCGCGAAATACGACCTGACTCGTGTAAACATATAGCAATGCTACTTAACAAATAAATAAGTAAATAACGAAGTAGTAAATAAGTAAATAGAGAAGTAGTAAAGCATGCAGTAGGGGCTAGAGCAAGAGAAAGTTGTGGGGGACATAGTCCCTATTTCTTGAGTGCGCTATGGTTTCCGTCATGTGTGCTTTACAACAGAACAAAACTCGAGGTTTCTTTGTTTTGGTTTTTTTTTCAAAAAAACATCCATTAATTTCCCCACGCATTATATTTTCATACCAAACCTTTTCTTCCGATTGCGTAAGCGTACATCTGAACTCTCATAAAACGCAGTAAAATAAGTCAGTCGCAATCCTTGTTAGAATTCTGCAAATAATTTGATTCGCCAATGAGACAACAGCTGTCGATCACAAACCGAACTTCAGCTAAACTTTCGGTACAGAGTCGCTTTCGTGCGAAAACTGAGATCGCCTTAGTATAATATAAAAAAATAAAGATAAGAGTTACAATAACCTACATCTGCTAAACTGACCGACCTGGTGTTACAAGACAACTTGTATGAATTTGTAACTTTTATTTGAAATTGTGAAATACTGCTAAATGGCGTGTTTGCTGTAATTTTGGTTTTTAATGATTAAGATTTAGTGATGAAAGATAAAACACAGATGCCAGAAATTGTTTAAGAAAGATATTGTTTCTTGAGTCATAGTTGATCGAGGGGAATGGTTATGAAGCCCAGCAAACATCAAAGTAGCAAACAAAGATGGCAAGATTTATGTTGAAAGGTCCACGGCCGTGCACAATCTTTTGTTTTGCGCTCATACACTATGCACGAGTTACGTAATCAAAACATTTCTATTGGCTGGTTCCTAGGTCAGTTGTAAACAACTATTGTTTTTTTGTGCACGGTCCAGGCCAGAAAAGCGAACAAAAACATACAACAGTGACCTTTGTCGAGTTTCATAACCATTCCCCTCTGTTAACTATGATTTAGTTGTAAAGAAGTAAGACTTGATGTCTCCCGCGAACGACAGCATAAGAGATATGTCCTACCACTAGATTCCTACGGGACAAATTTGAGTAGAACTGGTATATGGCTTTACTTTGTAAATAAATAAATAAGGAAAGACAAAAAAAGAAAGAAAGAGGGAAAGGGAGAAAGAGAGCCGGAAAGAAAGAGAGAAAGAAGAAAAGAAAAAAAGAAAAAAAATGTATTATAATCGTCCAGGTTTAACTTATAACTTACCCTGGAGAACGAAGTTTGAAAGTTAGGGAAAGTGCGTCAAGTGCATTAAGGAAGTGCGATTTCATCAAATGATAAGAAATGCGTTTGATTTTTGTAATCATATCTTATAATTAGACGTATTTTTATCATAAAGAATCAACATAAATGACTTTTAAACTAATTATTGACGAGAAAGTGATCACTTTAACAATAAGAACTGATCGCTTTAACAATAAGAACTTAGCAGAAGGCTAAACCAGGGTCGACATGTTCAAGTGAGGCCGTATTGTTTTATCCTCACCGAAGCGTGCTCATTAGACTGGAACTGGTCTTTGTCGCAGGAAAAATATCTAAAAATAGACTGGTGTATAAGAATGCCGTTGCATTGGCTTATTTTGAGAGTTGCAGGCTCCTAGAAATGGGCTCTTGGTATGGTGAACATGATAGAAAGCTTTTGACTCCATGAAGGGAGTATCTAGAAGTGAGTGAAAACAAGTAAATCAAATATTAAAAATGTAAACTATTCACTTCTTTTTCTGATACATTGGAGTACCTCTGCTCGGAGAGCATGACAACTTCTTTTCACTCTAGCGTCAAGGTTAGAAAGACTAATTGCTTTCACTAGTTTTACTCTCAGTATAGGAGAGAATATCACAGCAAGCTTTTAAATTAATCACTCGACCAGTGAGCGTTGTAATTGTTGTAGTTCACTTCCCTGAGATGACCAGAGATCGCTATCGCCAACGAGTGCTCATTAAAGTATTTTTTCAAAAAAAATCTTTCCGTTATAAATACAGACCTCTCCGTTGGTATTGTTCTGCCGTTAACACATAAAGCATGATTTCTGCCTTCGTAACGAACATCTTTCATCCAAGCACTCGAATTATTGAGAATTTCTTTTCATCACTACTTGATTACCGTTTGGTCGGAATATAGCAAAACGTGTAAGTTTATTGCTAGCAATGGGCTGTAGGTAGTTATAGCTGATCTATTGCAAAAAATGGCTCGTTGTGGAGTCAGAGGGGTCAAATTCGTCAAAAAGCTGCTGAAAAGTTTGAAATAGACATTTCAGGAAACCGAATGAAGTACCCAGTTTAGTTTTATCCCCTTTATTCATAGGATCGTTCAATTGTCGATGAATATATCATTTCGAAATGTGGAGTTAACGTTAACAGAAATTATATCCAGTGCAGAGTAAATCCGGTTAACATGGATCCAAAGAGGCACGGCAGAAATATTCGTAGTGTCTGGGTGTCCACCTTTATACCATATTCATCTCATTTTAAGCAATGTTGACTGAGTGTTCTCGACGATGAAAGTTAGCTAACGAACACCACTTATTTACCTGAATAAAAAGTATACAAATTTATTTTTTTTCTCAAGCATCTGAGCGGGCCGGATGCTTAAATCCTCGAATTTGATTGGCTAATCTTACACACGTGACCGGTCCAGCTTTTTACGATACGGCCCACGGGCCGGATTTTTTCCCGCTGCCCGCCCCGCTGCTTAAATTTCGCTCCTAAAAGTAATCGGTAATCGTCAATCTTTGCCTTTTTTACACATCCATCGACGATTAGTCACCGCAAGTTTGTCTGCTCTCTTTAAAATGGCAAGGGGAGTCACTGTAAGTAAATTCAGTTGAGTGTTTTGAAGTTGTGAGAGTTTGCTTGGTTGCTTGTAGCTTGGCGCTGTAATGACGCTTAATCCTGTGTTTCCCTGCCGTAGAATTTGAGTCTATTTCAGTCAAATTAACGTTTCTGATGTTGCTGTATTTAGGAGAATTTCTGCAGAATGTACTTAACGAATTGCCTCGCTTTCTGCTATTCAATTTACGGTAGAAAAGATTTCAAATGATTTTAAAAGTGACGACTGACAGACATTGTTTTTGTAGTAAAATTAACTTCAAACTTCGCACGAAATTTCACACCGGAAAAACTGTTTTGGAAAACTTAACTGGTTAAGCAAATGCAACTAACATAAAGTAGTTCGTAAACTATATGTTCTTTAATACATCTTTCTTTGCCTACTATCTGAATTATTCGCTCGTTGCCACTTCAGTGACAAGAGTTGCGTAAACAAACCCGTTAGTACTCTGTAAAACCAATTTACCGCAGGAAACAAAATAAACATGTTATTTACCGGGCTAGGTCGGTCCGTATGGGAAAAAACTGTGCCCTTGGTCTGAGTACGCCCCTTGGGCCGTACTCAAGACCTCGGGCACAGTTTTTTCCCATACGGACCTCCCGTCCGGTAAATAACATATATATTTGTAAGGCAATTTACATTTGAAGTGATAGTGCACTAACTCTAAGTTGCAAGAATCTGCCAAGGGGTATACACTGGCCCAGTAAAGCGAATAAAAATTTGTTTGTTGTGAGGTCAATAGGAAAAAAATAACACTAAAATATTGAGGTAAATTACGAAATTATTAAACGATTTAAATACCTTTTTTCGCTGCTTCTTGATTGCGTGTGACGTTAAAAAACACACTAGTGTGGCACAAATAAGAAAAATCCCCATGAAAGACATGACAAAGAGTCTTCCCTCCTTAAAGATCTCCTCTCTGTACTCCATGACATGAACATCACCAAGATTGAAACCGAATAGCGGGATTGAGGAAAAAGCCACCAACGCGATACTAATGAGCCAAGTTAGAAAAACACAGAGAAGAGCTTTCCTGTTTGTCTTCCAGACAAAGTACTTGAGATCAAAAGAAACGGCCAAGTACGTATTTGTCAACATGACGATCATGGAAGCAAGGTTGAGAAACGTAAAAAGTCTATTTGAAACAGCTGTCATGATTCCCAAAGCTTTGCCTTTGAACCAACTGGCTTCGAAGACGTAGTATATCATATAGGGCGGTAAGGTGATGGCTGCGTTGAACAGATCCACAAAAGCAAGATTGGCGACGAGAATGTTAGGAACAGTTCGTAATGATTTAAACCGCGCGATGACTGCAAGAACCAAACCATTACCCAGGAAACAAGCGCAACACAGAATGGCTGTTAACACGCCCATCACAACCTTGGCGAAAAGTGGTTTTGCTGGATGCATTTTGAATTTTTTTCTCTCACTCCATGTTAAAACGTTTTATAATTAAGCGACCGTGAGACCTTCTAGTCATGTAATTAACGCTGGCAAACATTAAATCTTTTCTGGACAAAAGTTTTTATGAAAGTTAATTTCCTGTAAAATAATCAGACAAAAAAACAAAACATTCGCCTACGCAGATAGTTTTCCACGGAATGAAAATCTCATCTGTAATAGCTTGGACGAAGTAAAATATAATTATTTTTTTCACGTTTGGTACTTTTAAACTATTTTTCATTACCAACGAAATTTCCAGTATCTTATTCTTTGATGGCCTATGTAATGTACAAAAATGTTCAGACTTTATTTCGACTTTGGTGGCAGTCAAATTGAAAATCGTCAATGCAAAACGCTTACTACGGACTGCAGACCGGGGTAAAATGAAGACTTGAATTAGAATGGGGACTGCAGACTACAGACTTCAAAAGTATATATTGTGTTGTAATAATAATAGTATCAGGCGTTGATCTTACCTCCAATTTCATTGATACGCGACCCCGGAATTAAAACTCTCGCGAGCAATTGGCATTTCTCTTCTGTCAATCATGCATTCCTTATATGGTGTATTCCTTATATGGTGTTATACATGTTGGGATACCCCTCTTGTTTTCAAACATATGGCGGCCACTACGTAGCCTGTTCGTTGAACATGGTTGCTTGTTGTTCTTTTAAGTTTACTTTGGCAAATAGTGTTTTGCTCGTGCAGGGATTTAGCATGAGCATTATAGCAAGATTTATCCATGTAGGGAAGACATTTGAATGTCAAGAATTTACATGTAGAGAAATACCTCCACGGTTGATTAGCCAGAACGGACGGGAAAACAAGATAAATGGACGGTAGGTGAAAAGAGAAATAAACTTGAAGAATAACAAGCAATCATGTTGAACAAACAGGCTACACAGGGGCCGCATTCTTTTTGAAAACAAGACCGGCATTCCTACAACACATTTCGCCATTACTAAATGATCAAACTAACTAATTGAACTGCAAGTTAATAATTGAAGATTTGACATCGTGTTAAAAACTGAAAAACTCCCATTATATAGAAAATGTCGTAATAAATACAACTTTATGAAGTTAGTGTGTGACTTCTTTGTGCCCAAAAAGAAACAATTTAAGACCTCGTTGAAAAAAGGTCTATTCACAATTCCTCGGATCACATTTGGTATCTGGGCAACCGAGCTCGATGCATGTTCACCG
>CM042754.1:10264694-10285174 GCA_022496165.2 Catalaphyllia jardinei
GCAATTCGAGTACCTTTTCAAATCGGACTCGCATCACCGAGCTCGAACTGCGTAAATTTCATCGAGCTCGATAACATCGTCGTGCTCAATTACCGAGCTTTTTTTTTTTCGAGCTCGGTATTGGGTATTGCTTTCATCGTGCTCGATTTGGAGATTTCTCCGTCGAGCTCGGTCTTGGTACCGAGCTCGGTTTGCTATTGAGCACACGCGGAGCTTCCCGTATGTACTTTGTACCGAACTCGGTTTGTTCTCGAGCTCGGTTTGCTGCTAACGATTAATTTGTATCGAGCTCGGCTTGTCTTAGTCAATCTGGAGGAGAGGGGTCTGGTATCTTGACTTGGGAGGAAGCATGGGCCGAGCGAGCGTACCAAAGAAAAAAGAGCTACTTCGGTACGGTCCTTCGGTACTTTTTGAGTGGAAACTGAAGGAGATTTATAAGAGTAAGTGTTATCAAAGAAGAGATTACCAAGTACTAGCTCATGCTCCGAATTTACAAGAAGGTGAGCATTGTGCCAGTTTGTTTATGGTTTTAACGAAGTATTATGGCAGTATTTTTTCCTTTAGTACATTTAAATTTTTTCAGTCTGTGCAGTTTTTCATCTCACTTCTCGTCAGCAATTTAAATTTTAAAGCTTAGAAAGCTAAGATAGCTCTCTTTGTTAAAAATCACCGTTATATGCACTTCAAAACTCTCTGTTGCATAAGGAATACAATAGTAATTCGTTTCAGGTGTTTTCCTGCGTTTATTGATGACTTTGCATTGAGCCATTGTCTTCTTCCCATCCAGAGGGGGGTGAATAGGTTATCGGATCCTTAAAAAGCGCACGCATTGTGGATTTGTGCGGTAAATCGAGCGGATTCGCGGATTTTGAAAACACAGTGGAGCGTGGATCAGCTATAATTATTGACGCCGATTCCAGATTGCGCCTGTCTTATGTTGGGATCTTGGGTCCTAAACAAAACTTGGATCGTAGATCTTTCTTTCAGCGTTGGTCGTAATGTTAATGTGTTCATCCAAGTTATTTCTTTTTTCTAAAGAAGCTCATTTAAATTCAGGTGTGACTCTGTTATTGGAATTGTATTGTGTTATAGTCATCGAGCATGTTGCCTTCTTTACTATTTGGCCGAAATTAACAGTAGCATTCACATGTACCAGTTTACCTTTAAATCTTTACACTTCTGTTTTCGGGTGTGGTTGTGGTTTCGGATTTGAACAAAAATTTTTCCAGATCGATGGATTTGGCGAAAAAAAGGCACAGATCGGCGGATTTGCATACCCCTATTCACCCCCCTCCATCCACCTCCCCCCCCTGCCCCTCCATAGAAGCTAACGACGAGTGTACAAAAAATAGTAACACAGGAACAAGTTAAGTTTAAATTTGTTGATAGGTTTCATTCGTAATCAATTTACATTTTTCTAGTTAAAATATGTAGTGATAACATTTTAAAATAGATTATTGACAATGAGAAATTGTTATACATTTCAACCGCTATTAAGAGGCCACCCATTTAACAGCAAACCATATTAGTTTGCCAGTAATCAATGTCTATATCAGGGCTTTCCTATTGTTTATACCTTTATTAATCAACCAACCACGTTTAAACAGCCACTATTCATTTCCCTGAGCGTGTCCATTGATAGTGGTTGGATTGTATTTAACCCTTTAGTGCCCAAGGGGACTCCCTTTGTGGAGTAAAATTGTCTGGTGTTAGACAGAGTAAAATCTAGAGTGAAATCTAGACTCATGATGTCCAAAGAATGTTAATCAATGTGATTTTAAAATAAAGATACTTTCCTATCTCCAAACAGTGATATAACTAAACAAACATTACTTTTTTATGCTGTAAATTTAACATTTTAACAATTTGAAAATGCGAAATGGTATACAACCCATTAATTGTTGCTCGAATAACAATAACTCATAGCCCCCATAGTGCCTTGGCAACCCATTCCCCTACTGAATTGCATGATCCATGCTCAGACATGAAACACACACTTTCGAAAATGTGGAATTTGTGTTAAGGTAATCAATGTGTCTTCCAACACTCCTGATTAAAATGTAGGCTACTAAGTCCTGTCACCATTCATGTAAGTTATGTCTGAACCCTGGGTTTCTCAAAATTATAATATTAATAGAGCACAACGTGTGACATGTCTCTACAATTAACTACATTTCATTCATAGGTAGTATTTTACTTTAATGTCTCTGTTGAAAATATCTGTAAAAATGAATAATTAAATTATTACAAATAAACATTTCAAATGAAGTCTAGAACATTTATCATTTGAGTGTTGAAAATCCAAATCCAAAGTATTGGTCAGGCATCATGAATGAGGCAGACAATATCGCAATTTTGAGTCAAATATATATTAACATGTTGGTAATTTAAGGAAAAGGCTTAGAAAGAGTGCTTTTAGTTCATCATCTTGATTGGTCAGAATTTTTTTTAGGCAAATTTATCCTGTTGTCATAATGCTTTGTAAAATATATGTACCTCCCCCAAGGAAAAGAATTTTTTCTATGACCCCTCCCCCCACTTCTCCAGAAATTCCAATTAAGCTTCATACATTTCTTTAAATTTTTTGGCCTTACAGACCCCCCCCCCCCCCAACCAGGAAATTCCACTCCCTGCTGTGGAGGAGTATGGATATTTTCTGGAACTTCAGATTGCTTTTCACACTCAAGTGACAACTGTTTTATCGATTCAAATTTTAAAACCTTACATAATAAATAATAAATTTAATGTGGAGCCTGCCTGTTGCATCCACCCATCTGTTCAAATCTTTGAACTCTCTTCCCTGCATTTCTCCTTCGCTGAGTGTAGCCTGCTGCAGGGAAAACACCTTCTGTTTCTCTTGGCCTGGCATCATCACCATCCTATGCAGGCAAACAATTTGTGTTAGTTTATGTCTGAGCAAGAGGGGAATTACTACGTTTTGTACCTGTTTGTACACCTTGTCGAAGACATGTTTTAAGCCTAAGAACACAATACCCCGGCCAGGGCTTGAACCCTGGATTCTTATCCAGCATGCTACTTTAAGCCTTTAGACCACCAAGCCTTCATCTGCTTAACTAGAATAGAGGAGTTTGAAATTATTGCACTGAATTTACACCCCCCCCCCCCCCTAAAGTTACCATGATAAAAACTAGTCTTGTTCAATGAATATCCTATTTTCATCCCTGCTTACTTTATCTCTGCAGTTACTGGATGTGATGACGATATCAACTGTAGATACACTCTCTGGTCTTCAGTTAAAACAGCCCTCCACCTCTGTCCTTCACTCAGAAATGCATCACTTGTCAGAGGCTGCTTTTCATCCCTCTGTCGCGCTAGACTTCCTGGAAAATCTCTGATCTCCCAAGTAAATGATACAACTTTTTCATCTTTTCCATCGGGTAACTTTGGATCATTCTTCTACAAAAATTTATCTTAGATTTTTTTTACCTTGTCATGTATGGCCCGGCGCAGTCGTTGGATTTCTGCACACTGCAGGTTGTAATGGCTGGTGGCAGCTTCACTGATGTGTCGGCTGTAATCCTCTCTCATTATTATTCGTGTACATCCAGTAACAGGGCATTCCACTGCTTTTTGGGGGCATTTTTGTTGGTGCAAATTGATTTGGTTGCTAAAAGAAAGACATTCATTTCCTAAGTTTAAGGTTTTTTCATTTTTGTGTATCAGACTTGATTTCTGTTCCTTGGCTTCTAGCTAACATAATGGTGCATTAATTAAGGCACATATTTCTTTTTTTTAGATTTTTCTGTTTCTAATTTCAATAGTTACACAGCTACCTACATTGTTTTAGAATTACATTGCATGTGGATATTTTCAACGAGGTGGAAATTATATAATTTTATGAAGTTACAAATTTTTATGGAGTTCTATGTTGTGTTTAAATAATTATCTTAACTCAATGCTAAATTAAAGGTGTTGATAATAAATTTTTACGTGGTACTGTGATCAAATTTTTCTCCTTGATATTTTACGTCTGTCACTTAGAATTCTATGAATGAGCGTAAAATGGGGTTTAACGTTTTGCAAATATTTGCATTAGTTCTGGACATATTTAAATGTGTAAAATATACAAATAAGATAAATAATGATGTCATACACTCAACCCAATGTTATCTCAAGTATATAAATAGAGTTATCAAAGGCAATATGCAGTGCATACCATTGAAACTTGGAGGCAAGGTTAATAGAAAGGAAACACATCTCTGGATGTAAGAGTTCTGCTCCCTATGGCAACTCACTCTTTTCCAGTTCCCATCCATTTGATGTTACCGATTTTCAGCTCTAAGAACAGTAAACGGGGCCACTAACTCGAATTAGCATAATTACATGCTTGCCGGTTCATGCATATGAAAATGGAATTCTCAAGGTGGCCAGAAATGCCTTTTATTTTGGGTACTTCTGTTACCTAGTATGTTGCCATGGCAAAAAGCTCGTATTGTGGAACACCCTTTGTAGGATCTTACTGTAAAGAATCAAACATTTCTGATTCTAAGTTGCTGATATTTTTTTTCACTGTATTTGATGAATATTGGGTCGAGTATATCGCGTCATCACTTGGCTAATTTGCACAATTTAGAAATGTCAATATTTGTGGAAAGAAAAGAGATATTTCAAAATAGTAAACAGATTTTTTCTTCTCGTACAGACTACTTGTTTTTTTCAAAATGACTTCAATTGAAAAGGTGCAATTTTCGTCATAGTACCACTGTAATCTTGCTGTGATAACATGCCATTCAGATGATCACACCTTCT
Organism: Catalaphyllia jardinei; assembly: GCA_022496165.2. Classification (NCBI taxonomy): domain Eukaryota; kingdom Metazoa; phylum Cnidaria; class Anthozoa; order Scleractinia; family Caryophylliidae; genus Catalaphyllia; species Catalaphyllia jardinei. The sequence goes on from CM042754.1 coordinate 10,269,465, forward strand.
ATATTTAAGAATTTGTGTCATACCAATTTTTTTTAATTCTCTTCATAACTAGTGGTTTTCATTGATCAGTCACATTATAGTTGTGATTATAGAAATCTATTCTAACTCTAACAGACATCAAAATTTTAACCATGTTAATAAGTCTATTAAATATTATGTTAAGCCCGAGGGGGGTGGATCCCGGGCATATGTGGGTCATTTTACTTTTCAGAAGAATTTTTGTTCAAAATCCTCACTGTGGGGCTGGCCCAAAACTTGGTCAAATCTGATCATATATCCCCCGTTGTTCCGTCAATTTTTATTGAATATAATACGAGTAGTAAGCAGTAGTGTGTTTGTAAATTGAATTATGCGACTGAGTCCCATTCCTCTGTTCTAAAAATGCAAGCGTCCCCATCCTGGGACCCACATTCTTAGTCAAATTCCCGAGGGCGGGGAAGGAAATGGACGTCACAGTCCCACATATGCCTGGGGTCCCATCCCGTCGGGCTTAACATTGATGGATGCATAACGCGAAATCTGCGCTGAAAACATTTGTCCACAGTTTATCAGAAAGAAGTAACCAGTCCAAACGTAACCGATCAATGTGTAAAAATCTAAACTGTATCTCGATAACAAAGCTTTCATGATACTTCTTTAATAATTAACATTACAATTGAAATTCGATTCTAACCCAGCTAAAGGCGATCTGGCATTTCTCATCGGAGTGGTTGTACTTCACTTTCCATTCTTTTTAATTTCTTGTATTCATATCCTATATATGTAGATATAAAATAGTAGAACAACCTACCGTGTCAATTGCGTTCCGCATAAGGGGCATTGTGCTACAGAGAGACCGCACATCGAATCCCGGTGGCGATCTAGGCGATCCCTTACAACAAGCAGCTGACAATCTTGGCATCGAATCTTTTGTTTGCCGCAGGAATTTAGGTGTGCTGCTATTGCCTCCCTTGCCACCATCTGGCTACATCCTTCATTCGGGCATTTTTTTTTCATTTTACGGCATTCTTTATAGTGACACTCGGCTTGGGAGTAAGCACCTTTCCACTCGCAGTCTTGGTTTGTGCACTGTACTTCGAGACTTGTGATCACGTTATCCATTGCGACGTTTAAGGAAAGTTGGTCGCTTCTATATTGCACACGGCACTGGGGACAACTTGGTGCGCGGATTGATGCCAAATTAACCAGGCAATTTTTACATCCCGAATGCCCGCAGCCGAGGGTGACGGGCTTCTTCATAATGTCCAAACTGAAAAGCAATTGTGTTCATTGTCTGAACCGAAAATTAATGGCTCAAAATAAGAAATAATATTGAAACTTCAACTCACCAAATATCGCAATGTAATCTTGGGTTCACTGTCCGTGAGAAAGTACAGTTGAATGCTGTGATACCATACATTGTAATACACTGTCGGATAAAAACTGTCCAAAACTGAGCGTATGCGAAGACGTTGCCTGTTTACGCGAACGAGCAAAAGTGATGCAGATGGTTTATTACAATGATCAAAAATGATTTTGACAGGTCATCATTTCCGGCTCGCGGAGAATAATTCCTTTTATTGGCGGATTTCACATGACGTTGATCTTCCTGTGATTTTTATTTCCATATGCATACCAGACATAACTAATCGATGATATCAAGGACATCAATGGAATCGATGAGTAATCAATAGGTAATCGATAGGTAATCAGTTGATTAGTCATTGATTATTGCCGATGATCAATAAGCAATCGATGAGTAATTGATACGGCACCAAATTTTTGTTCATCGATTAGTCATCGATTGCATTGATTAGTCATTGATTGCACTGTTTAGTCATTGATTTTTTATCCATTAGCTCAGATGCTAAGAAATCGTAACGTGTACAAATGTTCAATAGTCAAGCTTGTTATGTAACTGCCCTAAGTCGAAGTAGTTTTGTTTTTGCTGACAAAAAGCCAGAAAAATCTCGATAACCACGTTGACGATTATTGTCAGCGTACTTGTTAGTTTCATTTTCCTATTCAATTGTTATTTAATAAAGAGTTGGATAAAGTGTAATGGGATCTGCATGCAAACCTTTCTAAACCGGGTTAAAAAAAATTATCTGCATACCGCATTTTCTCTATTAAACGCCGGACCCCGATTAAGCGCCGGCCTCGTTTAAACGCCGGGTCAAAATTGCTAATTTTTAAACTGGTAATAGTTATCACTAAAGCTGCCCCCGCTTTCTTTTATTTCTGCTGATTGAAAACAATAATATTGAACGTTACTGTATGAACTAAAATTTTATATTTTTTGTAAACTATATCACCCATACTGTTCAAGTAACTTAGGCATCTTACCATTAATCTGATCCAAAGAATGAACTAAGTGAACTAAACCAACACATTCTGTTTAACTCATTCTATCACATGATATTCTTTACGTAATACTCTGACGAAGCGCATTCTGGAAAAAAAATCAAACCTCAATCAACTGTTCGGCGGCTCAGTACCCGCCGAACATTTGATTGACATAGCCAAAAACGCATTTGCAGGAAGCTACAGGTCATACGGACGAATGAAAATAGCGGTCTGGAAGAGCTACAGGATTACTGTTGCCGTTACTGCTGCCGGGAGGGTGGTCATCTCAAACTCCCTATACATGGAGGTTTAACGTTTGTAAATATTTGCATTAGTTTTGTTGATATTTAAGTTTGAAAATTGCGTAAAATATGCAAATGAGATATCTGATGCTGTCATATACGATAGAGTTATCAAAGCCACCATTGAAACTTGGAAGCAAGGCTAATAGAAAGGAAACACATCTGTGGAGAGTTTAGTTCCCTTGGCAACACACTCTTTTCCAGTCCCCAACCACTTGATGTTATCCGATTTTCAGCTCGAAAATCTCTAAACTCGAATTAACATAATTACTTGCTTGCGGAAAACTTACCTTTTCCCGTTGCCTCAGAACATAAAATGCAGTAAACTGAAAAAAATTGCTGATCCACATAGATTTAAGTTTCGTGTTATTTCTTTGGAAGTCAAAGGTCGAGTAAGTAAGTAGAATCTCCTCGTTTTAGTGGACCCCTGGCTACTGCAACACACCTTTTTCTTCTGACCCACTCATTTCATCGCCCTACTTATAAGCGCCCTGTCTAAAATCTCTAAACTTTCCAATATTTTTTTAAAAAAAAGAGGGAAAATCTTTGCAATGATGACGCCAATTGTGCGTCCGTCTGCTATTTTACGATAACTGCACAAATTCTCGCGCGCTCATTGGCTTATTCTTGTCTTCAATAAGTGGAGAGACGGCAGAATTTGTAATTTATGCGATGCGGAAACTAGCGTGAGCGGACAATTTGATCGTCTGTTGTCATAAAAATAAACATTGATGTAAGTTTTTAATTCGTTTGTCCTGTTACTGACAACGAATTGGGTCTTGACATTGTCACAGTAGTCAGCGGATCCACTTGGCTATCGCCTCCACACTTTGACAATGCTTCGACGAAATTCATGATCAATAGCAGGACAGACGCATGTAAAACTGACTTCAATTTGTTGAATAGACCATAGGCAAGAACCAATCAAAATGCAAGAATAACTTGGGTTATCATCTCTGAAAAGTTGATAAACCACGCGGGATGTTGGTAGAACACGAGATTAATTCTACCAACATTACATTCCAGTTGGTTTTTCATGCTTCTGAACCATGGAAACTGGTGGTCTTTTGCTTTTATGTGACAATTAAGAAGACGCCCAAATTTTTCCATGAGTTTACCGGCTCATTATCCAGCCGATTGACCAATCGGAACGCTCGCATTGATTTGGTTATTAAACAGCTCTCGATAATGTTCGATGAACCATACAGCGGGCCATGGGTAAAACGCACCCCCTTCCCAGGCCCTAATTGCCGAAGACCATATTTTCATAAACAGCTCATTTAAGACCGTCTTGATTAAGAAACAGCGTCTAGGGTTTTACCTTGTGTAAACGTACAATGTCGCTACATTTTTTAGACTGTATTCGGAAAAGCTTATTTGTAACAGTTTACAGTAATTGGAATGCTCTATTGAAACAAAAAATACTGAGAGTTTATTGCGTTGATAACAGGACTTCATGAATTTTCCAAAAAATGTTATAATTAAAGTTACAATTTCCTCGATTGGACTAGGTTTAAAAGACTCCTATTTTCTACCAATTTACTAGCCAAGTCGTTATCGTACATTATGTTATTCTAACAGAACTTGTAAATTTTACGATAGCGTGTTTAATAGGACTTTGTTTCATTCAATTTAGTGTGTAATCATACTCGTTATAATTATCAATTTAAGCGAATGTAATCATCACTGGTATCATAATAAACCGCATTGTACTCCGCTGTGACCTATTACCATTAAAAATACAACTTTCATCTCGCGTACCATTCTCTTCCATTGTGGATACCATTACACATTTGTAAAAGAAACTAACCAATTATAACTATCTGGGTGGCTTTAAATATAGAGGCCACCACGTTTGGGGAAATAATCTGATCAAATACTAGCATAAAATTTTTTCGTAAAAAACTGAACCCTGACTGTCATATAGTACAAAGTTACAATCATGTTTTGAAGCCGTCATATCTAATATCCTTATTTCTTAAAAGCCAACAGTACTAATTAATTGTGAAACTGATACAACTTTACCATAGCTTTGGCGAACTCCTATTCATGAACTCCTATTTTTTATTTAAACCACGTACCAAGAGTTGGGTGCTAGGGAGTGGGGGCTTGAATTTGAAGTACACTAGATCTGCATTTTTAATCGTTTTCCTTCTTTCCCGTCGTTAACAGAAAAGATCAAAAAGTTAATAATATCAGTAGACAAAATGTAACTTCTGGCCCCAGTTGTTCAAAGGCTGGATAACGTTATCCATCCGAATAAATTGCGTTCAAGTGTGTAAAGTTTATAACCTGGGCCAGGAATCTTGTTCGAATTAACAAATTTCATATTCCGCCGGCAGTAAATTTGGTCGACCTCGTAGCTGGATGGAGCAAGTGAATACAGAAAAACTTTGTTTGGTCATTTCACTGGTGTTTAACGTTGCGCGCTTGGCCCTATCTTGGTTACATGACAATGCATGAACTTATAATAAGTCATCGAAAAGCGAAATTCCAAGTAAAAGGCGTTATTATCATGAATGTCAAAGAAAGAACGCCAATTTTTAACGCACCGCTTTCGCTATGATACGCTAGAGGTTATGAATGATCGTTTTCACACTCTTAAAATACCCAGGCCCTTCTATTCGAATTCAAATCTTGGGTGCGAAATCCAGTTTCGTCCAATTTGGACTTACTGTAAAGCGTAATCAAACGCCACATTCATAACACTGTATCCTTCCCTTGTGTCTTCTCAAAATTAGAAATATTAGAGGTGAAACGCATCGAAAGTCAATAGTCAATATATAGCAGTTTGAATGGATGATAGTGTATCATGACGCTCAAATTTGTATCACCATTTTAAGTACGGTTAACTTACAAACTAAGATGATTTCTGAAAAACATTCGAGCAATAATGGCAAAAATTATGTTACCCAAAAATAAACTCCTAGCATAATAATATTTTTATGAACGGTAAGAAGATAAGATCGTATCGAGATTTAAGCTCGCAAGTTGACCCCGCGAAAGAAAATTGAACTTGAAGTTATACCTATTTCAATTAGAACGGACGTTTCGCTTTAGTTGAAAACACGTGCAGTAACACACCCATGAAGCATTATTACGAGGTTTCACATTAACTTTCTCGGAAATGCTTGGCGATTTCATCGCGGGGTCACTTAGAGAAATGTACTACAGAGAGAGGTTTAAATAGTATTCAAAAAGTTAATATTCTGCATGTTGATTTTAGTAAATAATTTTTGCATTCATTGGTCGAACTTTGAGCGGAATCCTTAAAGAGCTGCTTCGGTAACTACATACTGAGGGGGCAAAATTGCCAGAAAATTGTGCATGATTTGCACGTGATGCCCCCCTCTCCACTGCCGCCACATCCGCTCGTCAAGGTACGATTGAAGATCTTCTTTTTTAATACCTCTACGTGTCTTTTGTTCCAACTTAAGACCATTCCAGCAAGACTCTATCTCCTGTGTATGGACGCCAGTAACAGGGTCTACAAAGTGTCGAGCATGTACTACAATTCGGTGTGCTGCAACGTTGTTTACACGTCGTGCCATGCCTCTGTATGCAGCCCAGTCATCGGTGCAGACTTCTGTTCCTGGGCGGATACACCTTGAGATTATTGGATCCAGTGTGGCGATGTCCCGTCTCTCGACAACTTGGAAGTATCCCCGTGCCGGGCTAAATTCGGTAGTTACTATGCCAAAAACCCAAGCATCCCTCGCTCTTCTCCCTCGGTTGTACTGCAAACAGGCGTACACTTTTGTTACTGGAGGTCATTTTTTCTTGACCACAATATAAATTACTGCGGCATAAATTTTTTTGGGACACATAAAAAGAACGTAAAGCTAAACATCCCTCCTTTCCGGCTACGGGTCTTTGCTATGCTACAATCATAGACAAAAGTCTTGGGACAAATTTACATTTGTGGCGCTTTTTCAAACTCGCCAAACAGTCACGCGCGAATTCCTCTTCACTTGGTCAGCCCTCCCCCCCCCCCAGCCCCCCACTTACAATGTTGAACACGTGAACACGTTATTTCTCCAGAGTTTAAACATTGTATGGGGCGGGGGGAAGCAACGCAATTTAAAACGGATAAACACAGAATATTAATGCAATTACTCAAGTGTCCCAAGGAATTTTGTCCACCATTGTCTGATTTTCACGTCTCATGGAAAAATGCACAATTACGATGTTTTTTATCCCTAAAGGCATTTAGGACCCGAGAGTGTGAACATCTGAGCTTATCTTAGTGACCACCGTAACAGTTATTACCACTTGTTTCAGTAGGTTCAAATATAGTAAAGTGCTATACTCTTCGGGTAGTGACGTCAGCGTTCACTGGTCACCTCGCACGGTACTCAGCGGCGAAGAAGGCACCGCAAAGTATCGTCTAAGAAAGCCAGCGAAAATATTTTTTGGCCTGACAGTTATGGTACTTTTTGGAAATAAGTTCACAAAAGTCTTGGCACAGCACACTGGCAGTGAATACAACGTTACTCACTTAATTCTGTGTAGAATAGTTAACTTTAAAAGAATTCTTAATAATGAGAAATGAGAACCGTGCTTGCAGAGCTCAAAATTAAGTTTTTCCCAGCAATAAAAGTGTGGAAAGATCGATTGCTAAGTACAGTTGACTTCAACTTATCTCAAATGTGATCTTTTGGAAATAGTTAGGCAGATTTTAAGGTTTTAAAGTGAGTACCGTGGCCGAGAACCGCTGAGTTATGCAAACAAAAAGGGACCAACTCATTGCGCATGACATCAAAAAATTTCACACAATATCATTTCCTAAACAAATAAAGGAAAATGACTCCCAATGGCTGGAAACAACTTTCAAATACTTGGTTCGGTACCTTTTGGGTGAAAGTAGTGTTTGCGATGCACGCTCACTGCATGCATGCATCACATATTCATGCTAGTTTACCTCGAGATTTTGCTCGCTGTTCGACAGGAATTCCTGTCTTTACACCATGGCATTTTATTTTTTAACTTAAATTCAGACAATCATGGAAAAGTCTTGGGACAATTTACATTTGTGGCGCTCTTTCAAACGTGCCAAACACTCGCGCGCGAATGCCTTTAAACTTGGTCAGCCCCTCCCCCCCAGCCCCCACTTACAATGTTGGACACGCGTACAGGTTATTTCTCCAGAGTTTCAACATTGTTTGGGGCGGGGGGGAGGTTGGTAAAGCAACGCAATTTAAAACGGATAACAGTGCTTTCTTAAAACTCCGTTTTGAAAACAGAGAAAATTAATGCAATTATTCCAGTGTCCCGAGGAATTTTGTCCACCATTGTATTTTCAAGTGCTTGCTGGCTTTATTGGTTATGTCTAGGTCGATTTGTTATTATGCCTTGTCCTATCAGTTTTACAAACTTTTAAATTTTCAAGAAGGATGAGGAAAATATGAAATGTTGAAAATTTGATAGCTTTGGAAAATTGAATTGAAGAATTAGTAAACGGATACCAAACAGTCCCCTAACAACCTGCGGCTCTCATTTTGGTCAGGGTGGCCAACTCGGCGGTCTAGTAGCGTTACTAATCCATTTTAATCCTAACAATTTCCTTTTGATAGTACTTCAAATTTACGCCTATTCACGTGTGCCCCCGCCTTCATTAAAATTTTAGGATACAATTAAAGGAAGTTGGCTGGACAAATAATTTCATTTTTAACAATTATTTTAGGTAGCGAAAACCAAGAAAGCCCAAAAGGTAATAGCGACAAAAGCCGTTATCATAATCTGACCAACAGAGTTTTGTCACCCGCGATACGTTTAAAACTACTTTTGAATATTTACTATGTTTATAGTACCGTACATTGAGGAGTTTTATCTTTCTGTTCCTTTGATACTACAGTGGTGTTGATTTTGTGGGAACAAATGAATGGGCTGTAAATGGTTTTTCATCCTGGAAAAAAAGCTTATGTACATCAAAGAACAGAATAAACAATAGTCACCATCATGTCATTCAGAATGATAACATTTGATGGAATGTAGTCTGTGTTTTTGTCTTTTTAGTTATTCGTGTGGAGAGTTTCATACTGGTACGACTACCCAAACTGTACTGATTTAAAAACTAGTTTGTTAAGTTGTTTCGAGCTAACTTAGATTTCGATTCTTCGGTCCAATATCTTCGAAAATTATCATGGTTTGCATTTCTGTCTGTTTTTCTAAAGATTTTAACATTCAGTTAGCAATCTCACCTTAGCCTTGTGATTGAACTTGCTCTCGTCGCACTTAACGACGACGCCTGGTCCTCCGAATGGTACGAAAGGCCTCTCATCTAGATCTCTGGAACATACATCTTGCAGGCGTCGGTAAATTTTTGACACCAGGCCAGGGTTGACAGCTAATCTCCGTGATGCTTGACGTTGGGAATCTTCAGAGACAAAATAGTAGATTGCGAGGAGCAGCGTCCCTAGTGGTACGCGGGGAAACTCTTCGAAAAAACTGTTGGTGCGCAAGCTCCTTTTCTTCTTGCAGCCGCTGCAGCGCCTATTATTAAGAGAATAAAAAAGTCCATGTCATTCAGAATGATAACAAATCTTACTGATCGTTTAGATCCGTCCTAGTTAGAGTGGAAAATAAAGGGTTTTTTATTATTAATTTATGAAGCCACGGTTATAATGCCAATTTTCCTTGGCATTCTTACCCCAGCACTCCAATATAATGGGCATGAACGTGTATGCCGCTATACGTCAAAACTGTGTAGAATCACACTCCAATACGCCACAAGCAATCTACACTGGTCCAAACTTTGTTTTGCGAGATAATCTTACTTACCAATGGAATCCATCAACATGATTGCCATTCCTCTGTGTCAAGACCATGTCCGCGTTACACTGTGCACAACGAAGTGGATCGGCCAGCAAAAAACGCCGTTGGAGCCACTGAATCAAATTCATACGCGGACCCCGTTGCAAATCTATACATTCGTTTAGATTCATGACTGCACAAGAGGGTGATCCACAGTGAGCGAGAAGTTCAATTAAGGTGTTATAGCAGCTTTTCTCTTGCTTATCTTACGTGTTAGAACCTGTGAATCTCACTTATAACAAGTGAAAACCCACAACAAAAAAAAAAACAAGGTAACAATGAACAGGGAAACAATAGCTCAAAACTTAATGATAAAACTATCAAAACTTTTTTTAAATATCATCTTTGGGCTTATTTACTAACAAGATCGCTTTTTTTCTTTCGCGCGACACTAATTGGGGCTGCCGTAACATGTAAAGCGAGACAATTTTGTTAACAAAAGGCCTTGTTATGCAGCTCGAAACTGACATAACATGGCCATCTTTGAATAATGGCGGCGGCAGCTTTGAAATACTCAAGGGACTTTCAAAATTTTTCGGACGGGAAATTTGAACGTTCCTGAAAGCGAAGAACCAACAAATTACCCCCGGGGGAGGTATTCGGCGGGTACAATTTGTTGTGAGTATTGTTTCGCAGGTGCGGCTGGTGGGGGTTGTCACTGAGGACATCGACGATTTCACTATTGCTGACATTGTTGTTTGGTTTCACTGTTGGAATATTAAGTGTGAGCTCCTTTTATCCCCCTTAAACTTTGTGATTGGAATGTTCAAGGAAATGGTGTAAAATATTTGCAGAAATTGGAAGAAAGATTAGACCAGTTAAAATACTTTTAGTTTAGAATTTGTTCATTTTCGGGTCATTTTTCGTTGCAAGCTGGTATCGGAAGTGTACTGTCGCCTTAATTAAACTGTTTATATTCATACTGGACAAAAATTCGATTATCCTCAACAAGCGACAGATTTTGCGGTTGTTTCACCTTGCTGCATTATTCATTCACCCAAAAGATTTCATGTTAGCACTTGCTTTCACTATGATAGCCTGCGTAGCTGGCGGGATGCGAGAGGGGGCAAGCGGCGGTGGAGCCGCCATATTCCATCGCGGGCGAAGCCCGGATAAATCGTTTTAGTAAATTCTCAGCTCCGACTGTTGTATCTCTAGCTTTTCGATTGGCTAAAACACTCCGACTATGAGCCAATAGTCGGAGTATTACGTCATATGGATAATAGTGCGCCAAGTTTAAAATTTTTCGCTTTGTAAAATTGTGGGAATAAAAATCGGCGGCAAAACCCGGTTTTGAGAATTTACTAAAACAATTATTCCATTCGCCCTTGTTGGATATGAAGTGATTATAACCAACTCGCGCTACGCGCTCGTTGGTTATTTTATCACTTCATATCCAACGCGGGCTCATGGAATAATTGTTATATATCCAGCGGATAAGTGATTTGTCCGCTGGGTTCGTGTTATCCCCCTTTAGAACAAGTGGGACCCCAAATCGATATTTAAGGCAGTCGTTATTACCGACACCACTCGAGGGCGTTTTTCAAAGGCCCAGCTATTTACTAACTTAATTGGCCGCGGCACGGAACTGGTTAAATTGATTTAAAAAATATCAACAACTCCGATGCTCAATAGACCCTAAAAACTTACGACGTATAATGAAGGCCTGGTCTGAAGGATTCGCCCCTTGCGGCAAAGATTAAAAAAATTACTCGCTCAATATCCGGATGTTACACTTTTTTTCTATAAGAATATACTTCAAATGAATATCGAGGCTGAAATTTGCGAAATTTTAAGAAAGTTTAAGAATTTTTCAAGAATAAAGCCAAGGCTGAGATTTTGACTGGTTAACAAAGAGTTTACTGCAGTTATTACACTTAGTTGTCCTTGATATAGTTGAGACAAAATCAGTTACTTTATTTTCGTTTCCATCATGCTATTTCTGGGCGAAAGGCTTTTTTTACAGCCAAAGCGATATAATAGATTTATTCTAAAACAATTAGATTATTCGTGCTCAATTCCTTTGCGTGACAATCGACTAGCAGCGATGTAGCCTGTTCCAATATGGTTAGTTTTTACGGTCGATATTAAATACTAAGTTGGTAGTAAAATGTCTATGCCCAGTTTCCTGTCTTTAAAGTTAGACAGTACACATCTCTCTTCTGACATCACAAACAATACACTCCGCGTTTCCTGAATACTAAAATCATAACATCCGGCATATTTTGACAACAATGGCTGGTAACAATAAGGTGACAGGCCTGCGCGAATCCCATCCACGTGTAAAAGCCACTTAGCAAGTTTAGCTCAGCTAGTTTTCAAAGATCTTCAGACATGTAAGCACTAATTCAAACAAGATACTGATAATAGCTTTTATTTCCACCTTCGTAACAACTGTAAATAGGACTCCTACCCAATTCGGTTTATTCATGACAAAAACCATCAACCAATTCCCGCCTGTCATGGCTATTAAATGATTGTTTGATTTGAAAGCAGAAAGGAACCGTGGGAAAAAATGCAATACCGTGGCAAAGACACTGCCATTTTGTTGCTTGCTTTACATTCTTCTCCAAGGATTTCCGAGGAAAAGAGACACTGTTCGCAGTCTAAAGAACTATAAAAGACAGCTCTATGGTTTGACAGTCATCTTGTCACGCACTAACTTGCGAAGAAAAGTCCTTTGTAGTTTCCTCCCTTATACACCGCCGCGCCAATAAAGGCGTTCAATCTACCAATTAACTGGCATCAGTTTTCAACTATTTCGGACATTGACCTCGGGCCGGTGTCAAACACGGATTTCTCCTTGGTGTGAATAGTTCGTCCTCGCGTGGTTTATCAGGCAATTTTCTAGAGTATACCGGGCAATACCCAATATAACATGAGCCACGCCACTCGTTCCCTTTCCAGAACTTTTGTCCTTTTGGACAGAAGGTTGATTGCTGTTCCAAGCCCAGCTGAATTGAGTCGGATGATGACTGCGGGAAAAGTAAAGGAAATTTCCTTTACGAAGAGCCAGAACGCAGATGTCATCGGTACCAACCTCACGGCAGAATTTCCATCCCTTGCGGGGAAAGACTTGACAAGGTAGGTTCAATACTTCGTAACATTCTAGAAACGTAGACGCACACAGTTAATTGCCATGGGTTATGCCTATGACACCTAGGCATTTTTTTTTTAATCACGCTTCAAACACGCAATGTAAAGTTACATGTAAGTCTATGACGCGTGGCGTAGCAAAAGCACATGTGTTATAGCGCTCGTTTAGAGGGGACACTACAGCATTTTCGGGTTTTAATACAGCAGCTTATCAATCAAAGTTATTCCATTAGCTCTTTTCCGAGGTACAGAATGGTAAGCAAAAGAATTGAGAAAAAGTCTCTGATCAGTTCGAGAAACAACAAAGACAATCAAGGTTCAATGACCTTCAATGCAGCAGAAGTGGCTTGTTATCAAAGTCTGCAAAGTGGAAGCAACATTGTATCTTATTTTCGAAATGTGTAGTTATCTCGAACTACTTGAGAAAAAGGATGTTGCCTAGGGGAATGTGGTTGGTTCGAATTTGGCCTCACTGGAATGTACTCTCCTCCCCTGGGTACGCTTTATAGTTAAGCTTCATTTAAAAATTTAACCCAGTACAGATAACGTTGATCAACTGATTAATCAAACGTGGCCTTTTACATTGGGTTAAGTTTTTAGCTATGTAGTAAGACTATGCAATACAATGTTGATAAAATACTGTTCTTCCCTGTCTGCATAGGCCTTAAAACTTAAACCGGAATTGAACTGTTATTTGGTCAGGGGATTGCTTGCTATGAGAACAGGATTATTAACTGAAATTACTTTAGGCAGCTTTCACCATGGCTAAGTTAGAATTCTCCCACAGGTATGGTTCTCGAGATAGACTGGTCACCCCTTTAAATTTTACACTGAATAACAACTGGGTTACCTGGGTCGTCCGCACTCGTAGCCTGGGCGCCTCAGGCGATCGGGCACCCGTTAGACGGCAGCCTTGCCCAGGAAGACTTCATAAGGATCCACCGACAACCATGCCATATCTCAAATAACTGGAAAATTTTCAATAAGAAAAACAGAATTACACATTTCAAAATCATTAAATCTACAGCTATCTATAATCTACGAGGAGTTAAAATATAACATCAGACCATTATTGTCCTAAATAGGAAACATTCAATTAAAGGCCAATGCTTATTTGATGGTATTGTTAAACTCAACTTAAAATAATTACAAATGTTGTAGCACAGGGACTGCATGTGTGTGTGCATGTAAGGGCGTAGGGGGTAGGGGGATGGAGGGAGGGAAGTGGTATCAAATCTTAACTAAACGATGTACCATATTAAGGGGGTGGGAGGTACTCCCTTATATGGGCTACATAGTTATGTCTAGCCCCACAGGGTATGGTTTTTCACTGTGCCGTTTTGGCCATAAATAGGGTATTGATTTTGGCCATTTTTGGTAATAAATTGGGTATGGTTTTTGTACACTAACCTTGATATGGAGATGTTTTTAAGAAGAAACCACTTTTTCATCGATATTGATAAGAAAATCAACCAAAGCCCTTCACAAATTAAGTTTACAGTAATTAAACAGTGGACTGAACTGGGGTTCCAATTATAATGCAGGTCTAAAACAGGATTTTGATGTAAGGTTCAGGTCATAAATAGGGTAGGGAATATCACAGATTTTGGTCTTAAATAGGGTGAGGGTTTTCGGTAACAGGCCCCACACACCCATCCAATTTTTCTGGGAGTACACTAATCTTTGCCGATTGCATAGCCCGCACAAAATGTTGTACTTTAATGCCATACCTTCAGAATGCCAAAAGTGTTATTTTGACCCAATTAACTGTATTTTCACTGTTGTGCCAGCCTCAAGTTACCCTGTGTGCGACACTCAGTTTTTCTACCCTGTTTCTTGTTCAGACTTGAAGTAATCAAATCCTATTCTCGTGGCCATGCCATGATGAAGGTGGCTGATGGGCTTCCATCTGGTACTCAGATCTTAGAGCATTTTGGAGGAAACAGGAAGAAGAAAGTTTACCTGTACCTTACTCCAGGTAAAGTACATGTTTTTTTAATTCCAAAAAATAAGAGCACATGTTATAATGAGATAAAAGCTAGACATTTCTTTTGTTATACAAAACTAGTAAAACTTATCACCCAAATGGAAAAATTCAAAGTGCCAATTGATGACGCCACTTCTCTAGAATAACCCCACTTTAAATTCCTTTATTCTCTCAAAAAGAAATATTTTTGAGAACAAAGAAGTCACCATGGCTATCTTAAATGTTATTATTTTGCTTCATCTGCAGCCAGCACGGCTAATTCAAGTTCAGCTTCTTCAAGTGGATGTACCTTAACAAGTTAATAACACATTCTTTCCAAATAAATTATGGACTAAACTAGCTAAAAATTTCAACCCATGGAAAAAATTCATTGTATCAACTGTTGACCCCATTCTCCCAGAATTAACCCAATATAAATTTCTTTACTCCCTCAATAAGAACCCTTTTGAAATATTTTTAAGATCATATCATTGTTATCACCATGGCTACCTTTAATGTTACCATTTTGATTCATCCATAGCCAACACAACTTCATGCTCTTCAAGTGGATGTAAGTTAACACTTTGGTTGACCCTTTGACACTTTGGTTGACCCCATTCTCCCAGAACCAACCCAATATAAATTTCTCTACTCCCTCATTAAGAACCCTTTTGAAAGATTTTTAAGATCATATCATTGTTATCACCATGGCTACCTTTAATGTTATCATTTTGATTCATCCATAGCCAACACAACTTCATGCTCTTCAAGTGGATGTAAGTTAACATTTGGTTGACCCTTTGACACTTTGGTTGACCCCATTCTCCCAAAATTAACCCAATCTAAATTTCTTTACTCCCTCATTGAGAACCCTTTTGAAAGCTTTTTAAGATCATATCATTGTTATTACCATAGCTACCTTTAATGTTATCATTTTGATTCATCCACAGCAAACACAACTTCATGCTCTTCAAGTGGATGTAAGTTAACACTTTGGTTGACCCTTTGACACTTTGGTTGACCCCATTTTCCCAAAATTAACCCAATCTAAATTTCTTTACCCCCTCATTAAGAACCCTTTTGAAAGATTTTTAAGATCATATCATTGTTATCACCATGGCTACCTTTAATGTTATCATTTTGATTCATCCACAGCCAACACAACTTCATGCTCTTCAAGTGGATGTAAGTTAACTTTAACATTTCAT
>CM042754.1:10287582-10321088 GCA_022496165.2 Catalaphyllia jardinei
TTGTATTTTTAATGGTAATAGGTCACAGCGGAGTACAATGCGGTTTATTATGATACCAGTGATGATTAAATTCGCTTAAATTGATAATTATAACGAGTATGATTACACACTAAATTGAATGAAACAAAGTCCTATTAAACACGCTATCGTAAAATTTACAAGTTCTGTTAGAATAACATAATGTACGATAACGACTTGGCTAGTAAATTGGTAGAAAATAGGAGTCTTTTAAACCTAGTCCAATCGAGGAAATTGTAACTTTAATTATAACATTTTTTTGTAAATTCATGAAGTCCTGTTATCAACGCAATAAACTCTCAGTATTTTTTGTTTCAATAGAGCATTCCAATTACTGTAAACTGTTACAAATAAGCTTTTCCGAATACAGTCTAAAAAATGTAGCGACATTGTACGTTTACACAAGGTAAAACCCTAGACGCTGTTTCTTAATCAAGACGGTCTTAAATGAGCTGTTTATGAAAATATGGTCTTCGGCAATTAGGGCCTGGGAAGGGGGTGCGTTTTACTCATGGCCCGCTGTATGGTTCATCGAACATTATCGAGAGCTGTTTAATAACCAAATCAATGCGAGCGTTCCGATTGGTCAATCGGCTGGATAATGAGCCGGTAAACTCATGGAAAAATTTGGGCGTCTTCTTAATTGTCACATAAAAACAAAAGACCACCAGTTTCCATGGTTCAGAAGCATGAAAAACCAACTGGAATGTAATGTTGGTAGAATTAATCTCGTGTTCTACCAACATCCCGCGTGGTTTATCAACTTTTCAGAGATGATAACCCAAGTTATTCTTGCATTTTTATTGGTTCTTGCCTATGGTCTATTCAACAAATTGAAATCAGTTTTACATGCGTCTGTCCTGCTATTGATCATGAATTTCGTCGAAGCATTGTCAAAGTGTGGAGGCGATAGCCAAGTGGATCCGCTGACTACTGTGACAATGTCAAGACCCAATTCGTTGTCAGTAACAGGACAAACGAATTAAAAACTTACATCAATGTTTATTTTTATGACAACAGACGATCAAATTGTCCGCTCACGCTAGTTTCCGCATCGCATAAATTACAAATTCTGCCGTCTCTCCACTTATTGAAGACAAGAATTAGCCAATGAGCGCGCGAGAATTTGTGCAGTTATCGTAAAATAGCAGACGGACGCACAATTGGCGTCATCATTGCAAAGATTTTCCCCCTTTTTTTTAAAAAAATAGTGGAAAGTTTAGAGATTTTAGACAGGGCGCTTATAAGTAGGGCGATGAAACGAGTGGGCCAGAAGAAAAAGGTGTGTTGCAGTAGCCAGGGGTCCACTAAAACGAGGAGATTCTACTTACTTACTCGACCTTCGACTTCCAAAGAAATAACACGAAACTTAAATCTATGTGGATCAGCAATTTTTTTCAGTTTACTGCATTTTATGTTCTGAGGCAACGGGAAAAGGTAAGTTTTCCGCAAGCAAGTAATTATGTTAATTCGAGTTTAGAGATTTTCGAGCTGAAAATCGGATAACATCAAGTGGTTGGGGACTGGAAAAGAGTGTATTGCCAAGGGAACTAAACTCTCCACAGATGTGTTTCCTTTCTATTAGCCTTGCTTCCAAGTTTCAATGGTGGCTTTGATAACTCTATCGTATATGACAACATCAGATATCTCATTTGCATATTTTACGCAATTTTCAAACTTAAATATCAACAAAACTAATGCAAATATTTACAAACGTTAAACCTCCATGTATAGGGAGTTTGAGATGACCACCCTCCCGGCAGCAGTAACGGCAACAGTAATCCTGTAGCTCTTCCAGACCGCTATTTTCATTCGTCCGTATGACCTGTAGCTTCCTGCAAATGCGTTTTTGGCTATGTCAATCAAATGTTCGGCGGGTACTGAGCCGCCGAACAGTTGATTGAGGTTTGATTTTTTTTTCCAGAATGCGCTTCGTCAGAGTATTACGTAAAGAATATCATGTGATAGAATGAGTTAAACAGAATGTGTTGGTTTAGTTCACTTAGTTCATTCTTTGGATCAGATTAATGGTAAGATGCCTAAGTTACTTGAACAGTATGGGTGATATAGTTTACAAAAAATATAAAATTTTAGTTCATACAGTAACGTTCAATATTATTGTTTTCAATCAGCAGAAATAAAAGAAAGCGGGGGCAGCTTTAGTGATAACTATTACCAGTTTAAAAATTAGCAATTTTGACCCGGCGTTTAAACGAGGCCGGCGCTTAATCGGGGTCCGGCGTTTAATAGAGAAAATGCGGTATGCAGATAATTTTTTTTAACCCGGTTTAGAAAGGTTTGCATGCAGATCCCATTACACTTTATCCAACTCTTTATTAAATAACAATTGAATAGGAAAATGAAACTAACAAGTACGCTGACAATAATCGTCAACGTGGTTATCGAGATTTTTCTGGCTTTTTGTCAGCAAAAACAAAACTACTTCGACTTAGGGCAGTTACATAACAAGCTTGACTATTGAACATTTGTACACGTTACGATTTCTTAGCATCTGAGCTAATGGATAAAAAATCAATGACTAAACAGTGCAATCAATGACTAATCAATGCAATCGATGACTAATCGATGAACAAAAATTTGGTGCCGTATCAATTACTCATCGATTGCTTATTGATCATCGGCAATAATCAATGACTAATCAACTGATTACCTATCGATTACCTATTGATTACTCATCGATTCCATTGATGTCCTTGATATCATCGATTAGTTATGTCTGGTATGCATATGGAAATAAAAATCACAGGAAGATCAACGTCATGTGAAATCCGCCAATAAAAGGAATTATTCTCCGCGAGCCGGAAATGATGACCTGTCAAAATCATTTTTGATCATTGTAATAAACCATCTGCATCACTTTTGCTCGTTCGCGTAAACAGGCAACGTCTTCGCATACGCTCAGTTTTGGACAGTTTTTATCCGACAGTGTATTACAATGTATGGTATCACAGCATTCAACTGTACTTTCTCACGGACAGTGAACCCAAGATTACATTGCGATATTTGGTGAGTTGAAGTTTCAATATTATTTCTTATTTTGAGCCATTAATTTTCGGTCCAGACAATGAACACAATTGCTTTTCAGTTTGGACATTATGAAGAAGCCCGTCACCCTCGGCTGCGGGCATTTGGGATGTAAAAATTGCCTGGTTAATTTGGCATCAATCCGCGCACCAAGTTGTCCCCAGTGCCGTGTGCAATATAGAAGCGACCAACTTTCCTTAAACGTCGCAATGGATAACGTGATCACAAGTCTCGAAGTACAGTGCACAAACCAAGACTGCGAGTGGAAAGGTGCTTACTCCCAAGCCGAGTGTCACTATAAAGAATGCCGTAAAATGAAAAAAAAATGCCCGAATGAAGGATGTAGCCAGATGGTGGCAAGGGAGGCAATAGCAGCACACCTAAATTCCTGCGGCAAACAAAAGATTCGATGCCAAGATTGTCAGCTGCTTGTTGTAAGGGATCGCCTAGATCGCCACCGGGATTCGATGTGCGGTCTCTCTGTAGCACAATGCCCCTTATGCGGAACGCAATTGACACGGTAGGTTGTTCTACTATTTTATATCTACATATATAGGATATGAATACAAGAAATTAAAAAGAATGGAAAGTGAAGTACAACCACTCCGATGAGAAATGCCAGATCGCCTTTAGCTGGGTTAGAATCGAATTTCAATTGTAATGTTAATGATTAAAGAAGTATCATGAAAGCTTTGTTATCGAGATACAGTTTAGATTTTTACACATTGATCGGTTACGTTTGGACTGGTTACTTCTTTCTGATAAACTGTGGACAAATGTTTTCAGCGCAGATTTCGCGTTATGCATCCATCAATGTTAAGCCCGACGGGATGGGACCCCAGGCATATGTGGGACTGTGACGTCCATTTCCTTCCCCGCCCTCGGGAATTTGACTAAGAATGTGGGTCCCAGGATGGGGACGCTTGCATTTTTAGAACAGAGGAATGGGACTCAGTCGCATAATTCAATTTACAAACACACTACTGCTTACTACTCGTATTATATTCAATAAAAATTGACGGAACAACGGGGGATATATGATCAGATTTGACCAAGTTTTGGGCCAGCCCCACAGTGAGGATTTTGAACAAAAATTCTTCTGAAAAGTAAAATGACCCACATATGCCCGGGATCCACCCCCCTCGGGCTTAACATAATATTTAATAGACTTATTAACATGGTTAAAATTTTGATGTCTGTTAGAGTTAGAATAGATTTCTATAATCACAACTATAATGTGACTGATCAATGAAAACCACTAGTTATGAAGAGAATTAAAAAAAATTGGTATGACACAAATTCTTAAATATAGAAGGTGTGATCATCTGAATGGCATGTTATCACAGCAAGATTACAGTGGTACTATGACGAAAATTGCACCTTTTCAATTGAAGTCATTTTGAAAAAAACAAGTAGTCTGTACGAGAAGAAAAAATCTGTTTACTATTTTGAAATATCTCTTTTCTTTCCACAAATATTGACATTTCTAAATTGTGCAAATTAGCCAAGTGATGACGCGATATACTCGACCCAATATTCATCAAATACAGTGAAAAAAAATATCAGCAACTTAGAATCAGAAATGTTTGATTCTTTACAGTAAGATCCTACAAAGGGTGTTCCACAATACGAGCTTTTTGCCATGGCAACATACTAGGTAACAGAAGTACCCAAAATAAAAGGCATTTCTGGCCACCTTGAGAATTCCATTTTCATATGCATGAACCGGCAAGCATGTAATTATGCTAATTCGAGTTAGTGGCCCCGTTTACTGTTCTTAGAGCTGAAAATCGGTAACATCAAATGGATGGGAACTGGAAAAGAGTGAGTTGCCATAGGGAGCAGAACTCTTACATCCAGAGATGTGTTTCCTTTCTATTAACCTTGCCTCCAAGTTTCAATGGTATGCACTGCATATTGCCTTTGATAACTCTATTTATATACTTGAGATAACATTGGGTTGAGTGTATGACATCATTATTTATCTTATTTGTATATTTTACACATTTAAATATGTCCAGAACTAATGCAAATATTTGCAAAACGTTAAACCCCATTTTACGCTCATTCATAGAATTCTAAGTGACAGACGTAAAATATCAAGGAGAAAAATTTGATCACAGTACCACGTAAAAATTTATTATCAACACCTTTAATTTAGCATTGAGTTAAGATAATTATTTAAACACAACATAGAACTCCATAAAAATTTGTAACTTCATAAAATTATATAATTTCCACCTCGTTGAAAATATCCACATGCAATGTAATTCTAAAACAATGTAGGTAGCTGTGTAACTATTGAAATTAGAAACAGAAAAATCTAAAAAAAAGAAATATGTGCCTTAATTAATGCACCATTATGTTAGCTAGAAGCCAAGGAACAGAAATCAAGTCTGATACACAAAAATGAAAAAACCTTAAACTTAGGAAATGAATGTCTTTCTTTTAGCAACCAAATCAATTTGCACCAACAAAAATGCCCCCAAAAAGCAGTGGAATGCCCTGTTACTGGATGTACACGAATAATAATGAGAGAGGATTACAGCCGACACATCAGTGAAGCTGCCACCAGCCATTACAACCTGCAGTGTGCAGAAATCCAACGACTGCGCCGGGCCATACATGACAAGGTAAAAAAAATCTAAGATAAATCAACTCGTATTGTAAGGGACTATGCATTAAAATAATACTGCTGAGAAACTTCTCGTCAATTTTTGTAGAAGAATGATCCAAAGTTACCCGATGGAAAAGATGAAAAAGTTGTATCATTTACTTGGGAGATCAGAGATTTTCCAGGAAGTCTAGCGCGACAGAGGGATGAAAAGCAGCCTCTGACAAGTGATGCATTTCTGAGTGAAGGACAGAAGTGGAGGGCTGTTTTAACTGAAGACCAGAGAGTGTATCTACAGTTGATATCGTCATCACATCCAGTAACTGCAGAGATAAAGTAAGCAGGGATGAAAATAGGATATTCATTGAACAAGACTAGTTTTTATCATGGTAACTTTAGGGGGGGGGGGTGTAAATTCAGTGCAATAATTTCAAACTCCTCTATTCTAGTTAAGCAGATGAAGGCTTGGTGGTCTAAAGGCTTATAGTAGCATGCTGGATAAGAATCCAGGGTTCAAGCCCTGGCCGGGGTATTGTGTTCTTAGGCTTAAAACATGTCTTCGACAAGGTGTACAAACAGGTACAAAACGTAGTAATTCCCCTCTTGCTCAGACATAAACTAACACAAATTGTTTGCCTGCATAGGATGGTGATGATGCCAGGCCAAGAGAAACAGAAGGTGTTTTCCCTGCAGCAGGCTACACTCAGCGAAGGAGAAATGCAGGGAAGAGAGTTCAAAGATTTGAACAGATGGGTGGATGCAACAGGCAGGCTCCACATTAAATTTATTATTTATTATGTAAGGTTTTAAAATTTGAATCGATAAAACAGTTGTCACTTGAGTGTGAAAAGCAATCTGAAGTTCCAGAAAATATCCATACTCCTCCACAGCAGGGAGTGGAATTTCCTGGTTGGGGGGGGGGGGGTCTGTAAGGCCAAAAAATTTAAAGAAATGTATGAAGCTTAATTGGAATTTCTGGAGAAGTGGGGGGAGGGGTCATAGAAAAAATTCTTTTCCTTGGGGGAGGTACATATATTTTACACAGCATTATGACAACAGGATAAATTGGCCTAAAAAAAATTCTGACCAATCAAGATGATGAACTAACAGCACTCTTTCTAAGCCTTTTCCTTAAATTACCAACATGTTAATATATATTTGACTCAAAATTGTGATATTGTCTGCCTCATTCATGATGCCTGACCAATACTTTGGATTTAGATTTTCAACACTCAAATGATAAATGTTCTAGACTTCATTTGAAATGTTTATTTGTAATAATTTAATTATTCATTTTTACAGATATTTTCAACAGAGACATTAAAGTAAAATACTACCTATGAATGAAATGTAGTTAATTGTAGAGACATGTCACACGTTGTGCTCTATTAATATTATAATTTTGAGAAACCCAGGGTTCAGACATAACTTACATGAATGGTGACAGGACTTAGTAGCCTACATTTTAATCAGGAGTGTTGGAAGACACATTGATTACCTTAACACAAATTCCACATTTTCGAAAGTGTGTGTTTCATGTCTGAGCATGGATCATGCAATTCAGTAGGGGAATGGGTTGCCAAGGCACTATGGGGGCTATGAGTTATTGTTATTCGAGCAACAATTAATGGGTTGTATACCATTTCGCATTTTCAAATTGTTAAAATGTTAAATTTACAGCATAAAAAAGTAATGTTTGTTTAGTTATATCACTGTTTGGAGATAGGAAAGTATCTTTATTTTAAAATCACATTGATTAACATTCTTTGGACATCATGAGTCTAAATTTCACTCTAGATTTTACTCTGTCTAACACCAGACAATTTTACTCCACAAAGGGAGTCCCCTTGGGCACTAAAGGGTTAAATACAATCCAACCACTATCAATGGACACGCTCAGGGAAATGAATAGTGGCTGTTTAAACGTGGTTGGTTGATTAATAAAGGTATAAACAATAGGAAAGCCCTGATATAGACATTGATTACTGGCAAACTAATATGGTTTGCTGTTAAATGGGTGGCCTCTTAATAGCGGTTGAAATGTATAACAATTTCTCATTGTCAATAATCTATTTTAAAATGTTATCACTACATATTTTAACTAGAAAAATGTAAAATGATTACGAATGAAACCTATCAACAAATTTAAACTTAACTTGTTCCTGTGTTACTATTTTTTGTACACTCGTCGTTAGCTTCTATGGAGGGGCAGGGGGGGGAGGTGGATGGAGGGGGGTGAATAGGGGTATGCAAATCCGCCGATCTGTGCCTTTTTTTCGCCAAATCCATCGATCTGGAAAAATTTTTGTTCAAATCCGAAACCACAACCACACCCGAAAACAGAAGTGTAAAGATTTAAAGGTAAACTGGTACATGTGAATGCTACTGTTAATTTCGGCCAAATAGTAAAGAAGGCAACATGCTCGATGACTATAACACAATACAATTCCAATAACAGAGTCACACCTGAATTTAAATGAGCTTCTTTAGAAAAAAGAAATAACTTGGATGAACACATTAACATTACGACCAACGCTGAAAGAAAGATCTACGATCCAAGTTTTGTTTAGGACCCAAGATTCCAACATAAGACAGGCGCAATCTGGAATCGGCGTCAATAATTATAGCTGATCCACGCTCCACTGTGTTTTCAAAATCCGCGAATCCGCTCGATTTACCGCACAAATCCACAATGCGTGCGCTTTTTAAGGATCCGATAACCTATTCACCCCCCTCTGGATGGGAAGAAGACAATGGCTCAATGCAAAGTCATCAATAAACGCAGGAAAACACCTGAAACGAATTACTATTGTATTCCTTATGCAACAGAGAGTTTTGAAGTGCATATAACGGTGATTTTTAACAAAGAGAGCTATCTTAGCTTTCTAAGCTTTAAAATTTAAATTGCTGACGAGAAGTGAGATGAAAAACTGCACAGACTGAAAAAAATTAAATGTACTAAAGGAAAAAATACTGCCATAATACTTCGTTAAAACCATAAACAAACTGGCACAATGCTCACCTTCTTGTAAATTCGGAGCATGAGCTAGTACTTGGTAATCTCTTCTTTGATAACACTTACTCTTATAAATCTCCTTCAGTTTCCACTCAAAAAGTACCGAAGGACCGTACCGAAGTAGCGTCTTTTTTCTTTGGTACGCTCGCTCGGCCCATGCTTCCTCCCAAGTCAAGATACCAGACCCCTCTCCTCCAGATTGACTAAGACAAGCCGAGCTCGATACAAATTAATCGTTAGCAGCAAACCGAGCTCGAGAACAAACCGAGTTCGGTACAAAGTACATACGGGAAGCTCCGCGTGTGCTCAATAGCAAACCGAGCTCGGTACCAAGACCGAGCTCGACGGAGAAATCCCCAAATCGAGCACGATGAAAGCAATACCCAATACCGAGCTCGAAAAAAAAAAGCTCGGTAATTGAGCACGACGATGTTATCGAGCTCGATGAAATTTACGCAGTTCGAGCTCGGTGATGCGAGTCCGATTTGAAAAGGTACTCGAATTGCTTCTCGAGTACGGTGAACATGCATCGAGCTCGGTTGCCCAGATACCAAATGTGATCCGAAAGAACTAAAAAGGTTTTAAAATGGTTTGAAATTTCATTGAGAAAAAAAACTCTTTGTTTCACACTGAGGCGTGACCATAAAAATGCACATTAGCTCTGTTTGGTTCTCGAGTGGCGCTTTAATGTTGATTCCGAGAAAAATGAGGGGATTAAAAGCTCTACCTGTTTCCATTTTCATCCTCATAGCTCTTGGCAACGTATCATCTAGGGAGATATATCAATATCTTTGTTTAAATAACAGGCCCCTGAAAGCACGTTAGAGAAAACTTTGCAAAAGCCCAATTTTGCGTTATACATCGTCAAGTTAACATAGTAAGACACACCTGGCTGCAGAAACTATTCAGGAGTAGAAGAACAAGAAGCATTGCTAAGGGAAGGATTTTTACAGAAGTAAAATGTGTTCTAACATTTTTCCGTTTTTAGGCAGTAATAAAGTTGGTGAAATCAAAGTTTCTGTCCGGATTAAAAATACAGTACAATAGAGTCAAATAAAATAGAAGTTTATTTTATTCTACATTTATAGTTATATGTTACATGAAAGATAAAATGACTTACCGACTAATTTGTAGGTATTCCAAATAAATTAAAATTATCTAATAATAAAAAGTTTTGAAAAACATTTCAGAATAAAAAGTAACGAGATAAAAACATGGCGTTTCGGCGACATGCCCCCATTATCATTTGAAGTTTGAAACGCGATAACGAGCTGGACTTGTTCAGCCAACTTGAAAAGTTAAGCATAAAACAGATTAACTGTGATGGAGCGATTGGATTTCTCCGCCTTAGCCAAAACTTTGGCCTGACTCCTACTTTCGTGAAGCTCGATGAAATGAAGGCTAACAATTGGAAACAGTCCTCGGAACGGTTCACTGCAAATGTCGTCGCAGAGGAACTACGCGCCAAATTACAGCACACCACATCACTGAAGAAGCAGCTTAGTGAGGATTACAGCGAAATCCAACAGAAGTGCTCTTCTTTCCGTTACCTATGCATCTTGAAACAAATTGCCTTTCTACGCAAGAAACACTACCAGAAGATGTCAAGACGATCACGCGTCTAAAATCTCCAGGTTATTAACAGAGATATTGATGTTGATGAGCACATTCAAAATATCTCATCCTATCGCATCACTTTCTTTGATAAGCTTGTGCTTAGCCGAAATTTGAAGTTTTCGATTCCCCAGCCTCGAATATTTGCCATGGAGATACAAGCCGCTTTTGAGAAGGCTTATTGGAAATGGGCTCTTTGCACGATCCGGTCACATGGTGCATAGTTACATATACTGGTGAGCAAGTTGCGCAGTGGGACTTCCAAAACAAAGGCAGATCCAGGTAAACTGGTACGAGTTGCATTGTTTTTGGAAGTCCCACTGCGCAACTTGCTCACCAGTATATGTAACTATGCACCATGTGACCGGATCGTGCAAAGAGCCCATTAGAACCAACGCTACCCGACGACAAAAGGGATTTAGCCGCAGCGACCCTTCGCTCGATCGCGCTCAATTACATCGAAAGAAAAGGGCCTAAACCACTTAAAACGCTGCTGAAATCTATCAACAAACTCAAGAAACGGGATGACATAGTGATCAATAAATCACACAAGGTTTCCGGCGTCGTTGTCATGGATAAGTCCGATTATGTCGTCTGCTTTGTGAAGCATCAATCAACGACCCAACCAAATTTACGCTAATCCGCTAGTCGGATTAGAGAGACCCCAGACGAGAGGAAGACCTCCAAAATACTACCACCCTTTGTTCGAGAAAGAAAACCACCTTGAATCGTTTGTCAGAAGAATCCTTCCCAAGGAAATAGCAGATTCCGTGTGCAAGAAAAGCTCAAGACTAGCCTATCTTTATGGTCCCCCTAACACCCATAAAGAACGTCTTGCCATGCGACCCTATGGCAAAGCGTTTGAATGAGAAATTGAAACCCTTATCTATCAACGAGTTCACGATATCCGACATCTTTCAATTCTCCTAAGAGATCCAACATCTGCAGTGTTGGGCAGAAACTATTGCAAAATTATAAATTTTCTAACTCCAATGCCGAACGCAGGTCGTTGTCAATTTGATGTCGACCCCAATCCTTCTTAAATAAAAAGCTTTGTAGATGAATAGTGGCAGGAAAAGTTTGATATCTCGCCGAGCCTCTTCCTGCAAAACACCTGAAACGGCATCTGCCGCAGAGCACGGGCTACGTAAAGCGTTTAACAGTACTTCGTCTTTTTTTTTTTTTTTTCTAAATTAATATTTCTTTTTTTTTTTTTTAACCACAACAACATTTATTTATACCATAAAAAGATAAAAAATAAAAGTAATACATAAGTTTTAAAACATATAAGGTATTAACTGCCTATAACAACCATAGTGGCTAAGAAAATTAGACAGCTGTCTATGAAATACAATAAACAAAAAAATTACAGTAATTTTTTTTTTCTGTTTTTTTTAACAAAGGACAGCTATTTATTTGATTGTATACTTGTTGTTTTTTCCGTTTCTTTTTGGAAGGAGTTTTCTTTTTTAATAATTAAGAAAAAAATTCTATATTGTATAAATAGGACATTACACGGCTTTACAAGTATTTACACCGTTATGTCTGTCTCTTATTGTGCATTGGGGAAGGAGTATTTTTTTCCAATTAGTTATTAAGTAAATTTGTCTATTCTGTATTTAGATAACACTTTGTCCACGAAAGTAGAGAGGTGAATAGCTTTGTTACGCATCTTACAAGTGTGGATGTAGTATCTCATAAACAAGGTCGTATAATTGAACTTCTTTAGTAATGTTTTATCATATGGGCCGGACATGATGCCAAATAGTTTTTCTTCAATCGTTGGAATAAAGTTTGAATTATTGACAGCATTAAACCAGTCGATCACATTTTTTACAAATTGTATAACAAATTCAC
Source organism: Catalaphyllia jardinei (assembly GCA_022496165.2). NCBI lineage: Eukaryota > Metazoa > Cnidaria > Anthozoa > Scleractinia > Caryophylliidae > Catalaphyllia > Catalaphyllia jardinei. Next base: position 10,299,747 of record CM042754.1, read on the forward strand.
AATCATTAAATGTGTGATCAATTGAATCGTGTTTACCGCAATAGAGGCATTCGTCATCTGTTTTGATTCCGTACCGAAAAAGCTCCTTTTTTGTTACTACAATTCTATGGATAAGTTTGAATGTTTTTAAGGGAGTTAAATATTTTTTTCCATGCCTCTCCATCCAGGTCCATTTTTTGGTTCCATTTTGTTGGGCCAGTTTGACACCTCGTATGAATTTTTTGGTTAAATAAACAATAGAAGTCCCTAGTTTTGGCTTTGCCTAAGTGGATTGCTGTCAGGTCGTCTAGTTGGAAAAAGGGGCTGTTCTCAATGCATAGTTCCCTTTCTAGTGGTACTGTGTTTTTTGCTTTTGTGACTAAATGCTTCGGTATTGCACTTACAACTTGATAAAATTGGAGGAAGTTCGATTAAGAAAATAACACAAACAGCGGTGATAAACATTGTATTCCAACGCATTTTTACATAGAACTTAACGTTTCGTATGCTAATCAACAAGTTCGTTTTGCAAGCGAATTTGTTCTTAAATTCTTGGTAAGACATAAACCGGCCATTGCTATTCAGCAAGTCTTGTATAAACAGAATATTGTTGTTAAACCATTCGCTGATGAATATAGGCTTCCCTCCAACGAGAATTTCTTTGTTATTGAATAGGATCATATCCTGTCCTCTGTCGTAGTTATAAAGGGTTTTCAATTCACTGAAAAACTTTAAAATGTCTTTATAAAAAGATGGCAAACCGCCAATAGATTTGGTGCAGTAGTTACATCTTAAAAGAAAGCTCAAACCTCCATATCTACTTAGATAATAGTCTGGGATAGTTTTCCAGTTTTTCCTTCCCGGTGCGAAAAGTCTCGGAATCCAAGCTAACCGCAATGCTTTAATCATAGTTTCTACGTCAATCATACGTACACCCCCTTTGTCTCGATCTTGATAGAGGCCTTCTCTTTTTATTTTGTCGTTTTTGTTTTTCCATAGAAATTTAAACAGTTCTGTTTTGATTATTGGCGTTATTTCTTGAGGGACATTGACGGACTCCTCTGGACGGCCGAAACCAATTTGTCAAAAAACCATTGTTTATTGCTGCACTCTCTATGTTGGTGTAAAAGGTGCTAACCCATTTTTGGATACTCCTACCAAAATTGAAGACGTCTAATGTTCTCATTATAAAGGCCCATTCAAGGGAGTCAAAAGCTTTTCTGAAGTCCAGAGACACTAGAATGCCCGGAATGTTATGCGTCTTAGTATATTCCATAATGTCGATTATGAGACGGATATTTTCCCCAATATAGCGCCCTTTTATAAAACCAGTTTGGTCGGAGTTTATTAGCTTTGGCAGCGAAGCTTCTATTCTTTTAGCTATGGCTTTTGTTGCTATCTTGCAATCAACGTTAAGTAAAGTTATTGGTCGCCAGTTCGATAAATCTAGCATGGAGCCGTCCTCCTTTGGTATAAGAGTAATGATACCTCTTCTTTGGGAGATCGAAAGCTCATTTGCTTCATAGGCCTCATTGAAGCTTTCGACGAGGTATATTGTTCTAGCGTGTCCTGGAGGTCGTAAAGCTCTGCGATTTCCGCTTCTTGATCGTTAATTGTCTTCCTCGCAGCGGCTAGCTGAATTTCGAAATCATCTTGTTGTTTCTGTGTCTTGGCCAAGGCGGTTTGGACGTTGATTAGCTCACCTTTCTGCCTTTGGATTACGTTCCGTAGCTCTGCGATCTCGTTGGCGAGTTTTGTGTTTTTACGAAGAACATTGGAGACCGTGATCTGAATATCTACTAGCATTTCCTTTAATTCTAAAAGGCTTGTCTCCCCGGCATGATTGCTGGGCGGGATTTCTTCTTCGTGGGCGCCAGACGATGTTTCGTCGTTATTGACATTAGTTAATTGAAACTCAGCATCCGCCATGTTGGTTCGTTTGGAACCTAGATGGGCTTCTTCTTCTACAGAGCCACGTTCTCCTCTCTTGTGCTTTCCTTTGATCTTTAATTTATCAGGCATATAGGTGCTTTGAGTGGAGGTAATCAGCAATTTACTCGAGAATTGGGATTTTCTGGGGAAGATGTTACTCCATCACAAAATGTGCATCCGCACGCTAGCGCTAACAGGCAATTTTTCTACAGTACTTCGTCTTATTTAGGGCCGGTCTAACAATTTATTTTCTTCTCCATAGATTTCGATTATGATTTTCTTCTCTCTCTTTGTGGTAGGTCTTTTAGCTGCGCCTGCCTGTACACCACTACCGAGCTAGTGAACTTCTAACAGAAAGGAAACACTTACGGTACTTGACGATGAAAGGGAAACTGCGGTCCAGGATTTGTTTGCGTAAACATGAGCTAATTTAGCCTTTTTCCCATTTGACTTGAAGCGTAATTATATCAAGAGTAATCTTTGTCTATTTTTCTCTTTTTTACACGATGAACGCGTGAACACTTGCTGCCAAGATGTCGCGACAGCGTCTGCCTTTCCTCGGTTACCGTCGGTTACTGAGCTAAACCAGGCTGGCTTACTTTTTATTTTGCCGCCGCTTACCGAGGTTTGTTACTGCGTTTACACGACTAAAAAGTAAAGTAAAAACAAAATCAAGGTGAACATCTCTCGTGAAAACACGGGCTACGATCGACAACCACCTTAACACCTCTGTCTACAGAAAAAAGACCAACATAGGGCTTTTACTCCATTATCATGCAGAGCCTGGACGACAGATATAAACGATTACTAATAAGAACTATGCTTGATCGCTTTAAACGCCTGTCATCCTCACCGGACCTCTTCTCTAAAGAATGCTACGATCTAAGGAAAATGCCTCTGAAACTGAAGAACTTGTTGATTCTACTTTTAAGAGATTTCACTACTCCCATAATCAGAATCAAAGCTGTATTAAGCCCATCGACAGCCCAGTAATAACCTTGCCTTTCAAAGATCAGAAATCTGCGACTCTGTGCGCAGACAACTAAGCGACCTTGGAAAGAAAATCGATCATGCATTACAACCAATTTTCACAAGGAGGAAAATCTCTTAAGATTTGAAAGTTACGGAAACAAAGCCCTCACTTGTAAACCAACAATGCGTTGTTTATGAATTTCAATGTAGTTCGTGTGATTTGAATTATATAGGTTACACGAGCCGTCATCTCCACCTGCGCATCGAGGAGCATAAATATTCCGTCATCGGTTAACACCTAAAGCATAAACACAATCAAAGACCTTGTAATCTTCACGAGCAGTTTACCGCCTTAAAGAAATGCCGCGGAAAGTTTGAGTGCCTTATTTGTGAGATGCTTTAAATAAAGAAAAAGAGACCGACTCTGAACACTCAAAATGACTCAATTCCAGTGAAACTGTTAATTTAAAATTTTCTCATTCTTTTGTTTAAACCCGCCTCATTTATTCTAATGTATTTTCTCACTGACTATTTTCTATATAACGTTCACTAACTTATAATAATTTGCATTTGATAACGGTGACATGTCGTCGCCGAAACGTCATGTTTATAACTCGCTACCTTTTTATTATGAAATTAAAATTAAAAATATTGTAATGTTTCAGTAAGTCAGGATATTAAAAAGTAATTACACATTATGCTTAAAAGTGAAAACGTCAGTCATACGTTCAATCAATAAGATAACAATAAGTAATAAAACGCCCAAAAAGAAAATTTTCTTGAAGGCCTTTAAAGTTCTAATAGTTCTTTGTTAATCTGGTAGCAGGTTGCACAGCTTTGGCGCTACGTAACGCCACGATTTCAGCCTGTGGTTGAATTGATGACCTAAGCCAGGTTTGAATGTCATTTTCCCTCAGATCGTATTAAGTATTTCTAAAATCTATCATTTTTATGATTTTAGAAAATGATAGTTGTTAATAGGTTTCAAAACTGTACAAACTATTTTTGAATATAACGCGGAGTAGGTTTACGTCCTCTTACTAAAAAAAACCATGCAAAAAAAAATATTCCTGTATGCGCACATTATACACTAATTTCGTTTGTAACAAACGTCTCCTTATGGCGTCAAATTTTTTATTGTCGATACAGAGCGCACTGAAAGGAATAATCTCGAATATGGAAATTTCAATTTTGTAGCAGATTGAGTGATGATCACTCACTTAGAGGATCGAAGAGTCCGAGTTCGAGTTGGGCAACACACTTTACCACTAGTGTTCCTCTACTCCGTGCAACTGACCTGATCATATGCTACGAAGGAGACTGAGTAGGGGTTAATGGAGTAGCCATTCTCATCCCATATCTCATATGGAGGCATGACAATAGTAAGAAGAAGTGGCTAAGCGTCTTTTATAAAACATTTTGATTTTAAGAGTTAAAACTCTAAACACTCCAAGAATACTTATAGAACTAATAACTGGCCTTACTACTACATGTAGATCTCGAAGATTAGGTAAGACATGGATATCCATCTTAGAATGGAAGCATAGACGCTTAGCACCTTACTGCAAAATTATTCTTTCCGTCAAAAATGGTCCGCTACTCAAACACGTTCTGACTGTATAACCAATATTTAACGCAGTATGCCATCGAGTAGCAAGCAGTGGTGCATTCTTTAAGTAAGCCCAACTTGGTCAGTGGCGGATCCAGACCTTGAGCTAAGGGGGTGGTCTTGTTTTACTTGCCCTGCTGGCATTTTTCCCTTCTGTCATTGTTTCTTATTTTAGCCAAAATAAGGGGTGGGGAGGCTAGATCCGCCACTGTTGGTATACTCTTCACTATTGCCAAGTTTGTAGAAAATACATCGTCTACAGATGCATACATGGGCTCAAAATCCAGTCTAAATTAAAAGTTTATAACAACAAGAAAAATTAAAAAATGGTTAATCGACGTTTCGATGTATCAAACATAAAGATTGATGTCAAACTCAAGATTGATGTCGTTTATTCTAATGTCAAAGTTGTCATGAGAGAGAATATGTAATATGCGCATTCCACAGTGCTTGATGATATGTAAATATTTTAGTTAAGCATCAGTGAATAACTTCGCGCGGATCGACTCTGACTGTACATTGAGTGATGGTTTTAGTTCTTTTATGAGTAACATTTCGTAGACCAAATACTCCGGTTTACTCCGGCACCTTTTTAGGACGGTGAAGTTTTCTGGAATAGGTTGTCGTTGGACTCTGTGTTTTAGAATCATGTGCTTGTCAATTGAAGATCTTGAGTTGGTGTGTTCGTTGATGCGTTGAAAGAGGTGTCGATTAGTAAAACCAACATAGTCCATTTCGTATAGACCACGTTTAAAGTGATAAACAACGCATTGCTCGTTAATGATCTTCGGTTTTGGTTGACGGGTTTTGATGATTTCACCTAATTTCTTGCTCGTGAAAATAGGAGCCACCAATTTTCGAACTGAAGTCTTGCAGCTGTCTCCTTGTGCTGTCTGCAGTGCTCTGGGTAATGAAAGGGATTGAAAACATAACCGAAGGGGTGGTGTCATTGTTCCTGTCTGCATCACTCTGTACATTGTCCGTAGCAACATTAGTAATAAATTGGTTTACAGTGGTTTCGATCAACTGTGATGGGTAAAGGAGGTTTAAGAACATTAACTTTAAGGCCTCACATTCTTTGATGAAATGTTTCCAGTTCTACGACAGTCTGTAGGCTCTGTTTAACATGGTTTTAAGGAGGTCCTTTTTGTAGCGTTGATCAACGTGGCTATGAAAGTGTAGTAGAAGACCAGTGTTGGTTTCTTATAAACGCTGGTTTCAAGTTTAGTTCTGTTTTTTAATATACTATATCAAGAAAAGGTATTGTGCTGTTAGCGGCCAACTCCATAGTGAACTTTAGCGCAGGATGTTTTGAGCACACCGCCCTTACAAAGCAACTCCTAATCCGATCTTATAACACTAAACATGATAATTTAAGGCTCCCCGAATGATCCCCTGAATCAGCGAGCTTCCTCTCTGGCTTGATTCGCATGTTCCACCAGTTCAGCAAACAATCCACCGTTTCTTATTAACACCTCAGGCTTGTCAAACTCCACCACTCGTCCACCATTAAGAACCAGCACCTTATCATAGTCCATGATCGTGTTCAACCGATGAGCAATGGTTAGCACTGTGGAATCCTTGAACTTGTCACGAATCACTTCCTGGATCAGACGATCAGTCTTGAAATCCACATTAGCGGTGGCTTCATCCATAATGATGATCTTGCTTTTCTGGACCAGAGCACGAGCCAAACATACTAACTGCCTCTCACCAACACTCAAGTTAGATCCTGCCTCTTTAAGTTGGTAATTTAGCTGTCCAGGAAGTTTCTCCACCTTTGCCTTTAATTGTACACCTTCAAGGGCGGACCATAGCTCTAGATCTGTGTACCTTGAGAATGGGTCCATGTTTCTTCTCAAGCTACCTCCAAAGAGTACCGGATCTTGGGCAATCACGGCCATGGAACGTCGAGCCCTTTGAAGATTAAGGCTTCCAATGTCGACACCGTCGATGAACACCTGCGCAAAACAAACGCAATAGTACATTTAGTTGTTTGATCGACAGGCTTATAAAACTGAAGCCTCGGGTATAAAGTTGTCATTCGCATAAACTTTTAAATTAAGATAAACGCCAAAAGATCGAAGGCCTTTTCACTCAGATCGTTGTCATCTCGTATCAGCAACTGCAGGTAAAATACCAAAGTGTTGTTGCAACGTCGTCATTGTACTATGAAATTAGATAACACGTTAATTTAAATCTACACGATGTTTACCTGCCCGTCTGGTTCTGGCATACGCAAAAGTGCTGTGACAATGGATGACTTGCCAGCTCCTGTTCGGCCTGCCACGCCTATCTTTTCCTTGTCGGTAACTGATAAGTTCACATCCTTCAGCACAAGAGGACCACCTTCAATGTACTTTAAGGACACATCTCTGATGGCTATGCTTCCAGTCTGTGGCCATGACTCAGGCGGATAGTTCTGTGTACTGTATCCGGGTTCTGCTTCCAACGCAGTATACGAAATTACCCTTTCTACAGACGTCATGAGATTTTCAACTTCAGAACTTGCTCTGATACCATATTGAACGTCATCTAACGATTCCAGCAAGAAAGCAAGGGACATACCAGCTAGGGCTGAGTGGAGAATGTCCGGTGAAAATAGTAATACATAAATTAGTAGAAGTCGACTGATCAATTACACAAAATGATGATATTTATTACTATGCAATGCTTTTAAAAAAAATGCCTCTTTGTCTCTATTTCTATCTGCCTGGTTTACTGCCTGTCGGTCTGCCAGTGATTCTGAAATTCTGATGCTCTCTATCTATCAAACAATCTGTGTGACGGTTGGGGAGTTTGTCAGACTAACGGTTAGTGGGACTAACGGTCTGTGGGTCTGCCAGACCATCGTTTAGTCAGTTGGTCTGCGGACTATCGTTTGGTCTGTCGACAGTCTCACAGTCTGACAGTGTGCGGTGGTCAGCATCTCAATCTATCAGTCCGATAGCTGGTCAGCCTATCAGTCTTTATGTAGGTTTGATGCTCTGTCAGTCGTTTTGCGCCATCAATATGAAAATTTGCAAGTTTGTTGGTCTGTCTAGATCTATCCGTCTCTTTTTTGTTTTTCCTTTGTGTGGCTAACTCCATCGGCCTTTCTTTCAGTCTGAGTCTGTTTGTCTGTCTGTCTTCTTCTCCGGCTTATCATCTGTGGAAGTGACGTGGCCTAGTGGTTAGGGCGCGGAATTTGTAATCCGAAGGTCCCGGGTGCAAATCCTGCTCCCTGCCACTGAATGGATTTGTGTTTGGTGGTCCCAGGACCCAGATTCAAATCCTCCACGCTTTGCAAATAGCCAACTGGTCAACCTCCCACCAGCTGGAACTTTTAACACGTTTCTGTTTACTTTGCAATATTTGTACCATCATCATCATCATCATCATCATCGTAAGCTTTATTTATACACGGTTTTAAATTCATACAAAAAAATATGCTCTTCCATCGAGCCATGTGTAACTTAAATATACAAATAACTAGGCTATCTAAAAGATAGTAATCATGCGGAACATTCTGTTGATAGCGATATATTTTATACGCAGTGGCTCATTTATAGCAGCGCATTACAATGTAACATTTATTTCTCAAAGTAGTGTCAAATCGTGTGAAATCTGTCCTTGGATACATCTACTTCATGTATTATGACACATCGAAGGCGAGGTGTAAACAATTAATTAGGGATCGTGACAAAAAAAACATAGTGATCTACATATATGTCTGCACATAAAACAGTACACATCACTGAACCTCCCCTTTACCAGATCGTGAAAATCGAAGGATATGGAAATTGTAGGAGGTACGCATTAAATGTCTCTACAATGTTGATAGACCATCTGTCGCAACGTGTAAAATGCTCAAGCTTTAGCCCAAGTTCATGTTTAGATGTAAAGGAATAGATCGCAACATTTATAAAAAATAGTGTAATCTACGGTTTCCGTTTATTGAAATCATTCTACAAGCTTCCGTAACGACGATTTCTCTTCATTTAAGAATTACACCAAGGACTGGCAAGGCTGTGGCTAAGAAATGACACACTAAGTTCAAAACTAAGACGTCACAATTAATCGTCCGAATTCACAAACCTTCACATACTGCATTAAGGACAAACGCAAGAGTTATGAAAGTCAAGCACGATTTCCTTCACATCTTTTTACAGGCAAATCAGAGTAAAACATAACCACCATTAAAAATTTCTCGCTGGAATCCACACGAGAAGATGGCGTGACATCTTCGTGTAGACCGTGACGCTGCAGTGCACTCTGGTAAAAAGTGGCGCAGTGCACTCTGGTTAAATGCAATGCATTCTGGTAAAAAGTGATGAATTCGAGAATTCGCACTCCCTTTTATATATTCTTCTTAAATCCTGATTATGTTGCTCCTCGCTCACTGCGCTCGCTCCGCAGCAACTATTCATAAGTAAGCTAATACGAACGCTATTTCTACTAATGCAACTTATCCAACTAATTTTAATTTCTGCGGAGCGAGCGTAGCGAGCGAGCAGCAACATAATCAGGATTTAAAAAGGATATATAAAAGGAGTACGAATTTTCGAATTCATCACTTTTTACCAGAATGCATTGCATTTAACCAGAGTGCACTGCGCCACTTTTTACCAGTGAGAGTGCATTGCGCCACGATCAGCACGAGGATGTCATACCGTCTTTTCACGTGGATTTCAGTGAGAAATTTTAATCTGATTTTCCTGTAAAACGATGTGAAGGAGATCGTGATGGACTTTCTCAGCTCTTGCTTTTTTTAATGCAGTACGTGAAAGGTTGTAAATCTGGACGAACCGTGGAAACAGCTGTATTTGATTGCATTTGTTAATTTAGTTCCAGTCGCGACAAAAAAGGTCAGTCTTATCCGGTTGAATATTATTTGAAGTCAGTGGAAGAGTACTCTGTGGGCAAGATCCATAAGACTGAACCTGAACCAGGGTACCGAAATGTAAACTGTAAGTACTGTGTACTTTGTTAATCAGGTCAGGGGAAATACTTGAATCAGTCACACAGAGTTTGTTTACGATGAACGAGCACCCGATTGCAAATGTTTACTTACATTTGAGCTTCTTGCTGAGACTAACGTTTGTAAAAAATATACTTTTACAAATTAGCTTTTAACGCTTACACATTACAAGTTAATGTGAGAAGATTTAGCACGAAATTTGAAGGCTGATGTAAATATTTTAGTCCTATTAAACTTGTGAGTCTACGGAAACTGGTGGCGTCACGCAACCTAGTTTGTACCGGTACCTCTTCAATCAGATTGGCATGGACTTTGTCACTGAAATATCTTTCTGTAAAACCTCGGTTGTTGAAGAAAAAATCTTTTAGCAACAGACAGAGGTTGAAAGTCAGCTATGGAAATGCTTTAAGGTATCTGTATTAACGTTACAGCGTCGAACGCACTCTCATAGAGGGCGGTAAGTTGGGCAAGAAAGTGGGTCACCACGTAGTTGTGAAATCTTTTTTATGGTGCCACTACCAGCGACATGAAACACTAGTTAAAGCCAACCCTGGAGAAAAATCCTCAGCAGAACCTTCAACATGAAGGAACAAACGATCTCCGAGACTAGAATCCGAGTGTGGTCGTTGACAACGTTGTGGAACTTTCAAGGAAAATGCCCGGATTACATTATCGGAACTGGTGACTGAATTGAACAAGGCAAGGGGTCTTGATTGTATTTCCGCTTAACTGTTTAAAGAGGCGTGGGGTTGTAACGGACCGATACAGCCCCATACTGGGCTACAATAGTCGAAATATGAAACAACCAGGGCATTGTACATGTTAGTTAAGGTATCTCGCGGTACTAGGGGCTTGGCCCGCTTTAGAATTGCCAGGCCAGCTGGTACTTTTTGAGAGTGCCACGTTAAAGTATCTTTAATTTCCACTCCTAGGTACCTCTGGGTTTTCACTCTATCAACAGCATTCATTTTACCAGTTATTCTTATATCAGGTTGATGATCTAGATGAGCGATCTTGTACTGAGTAGCAATAATGCAATATTTAGTTTTCTTCTTAAGACTAAGTTTATTTGCTTGGTGACAGGATCGAAAACCCGACTGAGCATCGGTAAGTAAATCATGCCTCATTAAGAAATCATATTATTTGAATTAGTTTTGATATCATCCTTATAAATAGGAGTGACTACCTTCCTATCATTAGGAAAAATGCCAGGAGTTAAAGAGCGATTATGATGTAGGTCAAGGATGCAGAGACGATAGGTCCCGCCTCCTTTAACAGTTTAGCGGAAATACAATCAAGACCACTTGCCTTGCCTTAGTGGTAACGATTGAATCAATTTTAGTACGATATCATGTGGCAGAGGAAGAACATAGTCAGTACACTTCGAGTCTGTGAGGGGAATCTCACTTGCTAAAATTGGGCCTACGCTACAGAAAAGGTGGTTTAGCCTATTACTGATTTAATCAGGGGTAGTGTAGATGGTATCGCCAAGTTTTAGGCTATGGATTCTGGTGGGTTGCTGTATTTTACAGAAAATGGTATTAATCCCTTCCCATGTGTTGTAAATGTTACCCGGTTGTTCTTGAAAAACGTATTATAATATGAGACTTTTTCCTTTTTTATAGCAGTATTGACCTTGTTTGTCAAAGTCTTGAAGCCCATCCAAGTTTCGCTAGACCCCGCCCTATATGCGAGTTTTTTTGGCTTTGTCTCTCTCAAACATTAACTTTTTGAGATCAGGGGTAAGCCAGGGAGAGTTTGAATATCGGACCTTCTTTCCACGAAAAGGTGCATGTGAATCGCATGTGTTCAAAAACATTTTCCTCCAGGTATTCCAGGTTACGTTGGGATCTATTCTCAACACACTGCCATGGAACTAGGCGTTAAATCTCTTCGAAACATGGTTGGGTCGAAGCTTCTTAACTGTCTGCTGTTTATAATAGCAGGGGCGCCAGTTGAGATAAAATATTTCCTGATGGCGTGGATGAGAGAATGGTCACTTATGTCAATATGGGAGACTCCATGATGGGCAAGTGTACAGGGATTATTAGTTAAGAATAAGTCAATTAATTTACTAGAGGAGGCAGTTATACGTGTTGGGACTTGAATTAACTGTTAATAGTGATATAAATTTCATAATTCAAGAACATTTCTCGTTTAATGATTTTGGAGATTTGCTGAGATATCATAATTAAAATCGTCTATGATATTGGTTTCCAAATCGTGGGTTTCCAGGTGTTGCAAAAGAGTGACAAAAGCGTTTACGATTTCAATGCCACACCCGGGAGGTCGATACCATGTCCCAACAATGAGGGTTTAGCATTCGGTTTTATCATCTTTACAGCAACCCATTCGAGATCTATTTGACAGTCATGATTTAGCAAACACTCGTAATTTATAGTATCTCTAATATAGAGTGCAACCCCACCACCGTGCCTATAACGATCGTTTCTCTCACGACAATAGCCAGGTATACTCATTTCACGGCTTGACACCGAATCATGAAGACGTGTTTCATTTACTGCTAGAATATCGATGGATTTAAACAAACAAAATAAACAAACAAACAAAGAAAAAAGAAATATCTATTAAATACATTCTCTTCTGTCTTTTTTTTTTTATTTTGATTACTTTCTTCCTAGGTTCTACTTTTCATAGTTATATTAATACTAATAAATCTAATAATAGTAATAATAATAATAATAAATAATTTGTAATAATTGATCGACTGGCCCGCCTAGACGAGCATTGCTATCCGCGGGCCAGTCCAACTGTAAAATATGTAATTTTTTGAAGAAACAAAATGATGAAAATGATGAATTTAAGAGCCATATACGTTCTTAATTCCTCAATGTGCTCGGGAAGGCTGGTAATATTTAAAGCAGCTATCTCTAACATAAGGGAGGCCAAGAGTGGGAGAATCAAAAGTCTGATTTTCCTCCACTTGCCGTAGCGTCACGATCGCGTAATAGGTAGAGAAGCAACCGAGTGACCTTGGCTGGGTAAAACAAGTCCGTTTGAATTGCTGATAGAAGAATTACGCAATAATCATGCGGACTGATTATCTAGGCAATTTACAAAATTATTGAATATAAAATTGTTACCTCTGTTATTTAAGTGAAGTCCACTCTGATTTATTATGGTGCTGGACGATCGAGTTTCTAGTTGTTTATTTCAGTGTCCTCCATTCGCACAGTAGTGCTAAGCACTTCGACACTTTAATAAAGTAATTTTATTAATTTGTTTTTTCAGACTAAATGAGTTAGCTTGTTGGTTAGTTTCTTTGTCTTTTAGTCTGGCGTTCAGTCAACTGTCAGTCTAACGGTCTGACGGATTGAAGATGCGATTGTCTTAAAGTGTGATAGTTGCCAATGGCTTGATCGGTAAGGTTATTGGTTTGTCCGTGTCTTAATGTGCTTTTCTGATGGTTGTCAGTCCGGCAGACCTTCAGCCTTTTAAAATGTGAGTCTGTTCATCTCACAGTTTATCTGTTATCAGTTCTGTTGGTTTGTCGGTTAGTTGGTCTGAAAAATTGTGGTTTGTAAGTTTGTTAGCCTGTCTTTTTCCATCTATTTCTTTTTTCTTTATCAGTCCCTGAGCCTGGCTCAGTCATTATGCTTGTTTGCTTGTTTGTCTGTCATCTCTCCGTTTATGTGACGTGCATGGTTGCTGTATTGCACCCTTTTTTATAAGATAACTTCACGGTATCTCTAGAGAACTTTTTTTTTGTTATTTAAAAGCCAACAGGCGTCCAAGAGGCGTCTGACGCGACATCTAGACCTCGCTAACTGCAACGAAAAGCAATGGAGCGCGTGTACACTGTAACACGATACAGACCTAGACAGCTTACATTTGTAATTGTAATACCCCATTTGTAATACCCCAATACATTGTAAAACGGAAATGGCATACGCCATAATCTAAGACTACAAGAATATTTTCAGCCGAAAATACGCAATATTCAGCCTGGACCGGAAAACAATATTCTTACAAAGAGAGCATAATAGTGACTTGCAAACATGAAAGCGATAAAGTTCTGTATGTAAGTAATAGAACACTTTTTCCGTGTTTACATCGCCTCATCTAAACAAGAGGAGGGTTGAGAGAATTCGGGACAGTTATGTATACCCTAAACGTAGTCGAGGGTTTGCATAACTTTCGAGAATTCTCCCAGACCTCCAAGTGTTTAGACGATTAAAAAAATTCTTAAAAATACGCTGGAAATTAAAACGTCACAACCGTGTTTACATCCACTAATCTAAACAAACCTATCAACCAATGAGAGCGCGCGTAGTAGCTCAGTTATTTTGTAAGTCGAGTCATAAACGCTAGAAATTGAACCATTGTACCAGCTGGAAATAAAGATATTACCAAGATTCACGTTAGAGAAAATTAATTCCTTTACGCTTTGATCGCGAACTGGACTTCAGAAATACAATGTATATCGAGAACAATAGAAGAAAGAAGCAAAATTTCGATTTACGTTCTAACTTCTTACAAGTAACACGTTGATGTAATCTCACCTGGACTTTGGGAAGCAAGGACCGCTCCGAAAGCTGCAGCAGCTATCATAAGACTGCACACAAGAGTCATGCGAAGACTAAGCCACTGAGTGCTGGTTATTACCATGATTAATGCTGAAGTGTTCTCATCCTGGTATCTAAACGTAAATTGATACACAAAAATGAAAGTGGTCAAATTTGACAGCTTGGCTACACGAATAGGACATAATGTCGTTAAATTCTAGAAAAAGGTCTACGTTCCGTGGATAGGCAGATAATTTCTTCGCCATTCGACCTTCCGTGCTGTAAGGAATTTAATTCATTTTTCCATGACTTCGTAGATTTTAAAAGAGGTTCCTTTAAAGAAATAACCTGAGGGTTTAGATAGAATATGACAAATAGACAGGAGCTTCAAGGCCTGCCCATTGCTGAGCATTGGCTATAATTTTAATTCTCAGTTGAGAAATGACGTTTTTTAAATGAAAGCTGAGATCTAACATCAAAATTTATTGATAGATGAGAAATGGAGTAAGCTATTAACTGATACCTACCAAGTCGCTGAAAATATAGCCAATAACTGAGATTCCAGACCCCGCTTCTAGACCCTCTTTACCACCCTGAGTTTTTGAATACTTAGGGCACCAGACTCATTTATTGAGACTGGGGTTGTTCTGTAAACTGCACTTACTTGAATAGCCTCTTCAAAAAACTTTGTTCCATTTGTGATGAACGAATTATTTCGAGTCCCGCCACTGTCTCTGAAATGTGTGAGTAAACTGGGCTGCATGTAATGGCTTCCAGCCTCTTAATCTCCCTGGAAGACCTCAGATAATATCGGCCATAATAAAGGGCAATTAAAAAAAGAGGAATAGCAACGAAAATAAGCCAAAAGTTTGCTGAGACAGGAAGTAAGACTGTGCTTATTGAGAACAAACAAACTTCTACTGCAAGCAAGAACTGAGGAGGCAGGACATCGTCCATATTGCCAATGTCTTTGGAGAAGCGATTTAAAATGCGTCCAACAGGTGTTTTGTCAAAATAGAGCACCGGTGCCTTAATGACAGACCATACCATTTTGTTGTGCAGTATTTCAGAGGCTTTAAGAAGTGTTGAATAAAATAGAAACGAGACAATTAAGTTGGCCAGGAAATTTGATCCAACAAAACAGCCGTAAATGCCTAATGTCTTAGACGATTGTTGCTCTTCGCGATCCATCTCCGACACTTGAGACAACCACCAGTAAGAGACAACGAGTAACCCTAAGAAACACAGAAAAGAAGAATGTTTTGTTCCCTATCAAGTTTATTAATTTGATGTATACACCACAAATTGTATCTTTCGTGGCTAGTTCTCGTGAACGACGCAACTGGTTAGAAACATGGTAAAGAAAATTGAAATTAATCATAAGCTGTACAGTTGATTACTATTTTAGTGCCTGTTTACAAGAAGAGAGGGTTACCCTAGCACTCACTTATTTCCTCCTTTTTTCTTTGTGGTGTTTACAAGGCAGCTGGGATCACCGGGGTAGGTAGTTTACCTTATCTGCGTGCTAGGGCTACCCTGGAAGGGGGGTTAACCTTTTTCGGTCGTAAACTCTTCAGGTGGGGTTAACCCTGCTACCCGGATAACTTTTTAATTGTTTCCAGACCCTTTAAGGGCAACCGCGCATTAAGTTTTCCCGGGTTGTAGGGTTACCCCACCTGTGAAAGTTTTTTTTTAATTTTATTAGCAATATTTTTAGAATACAATATGGACATTATTTACAACTACCTATAACAACACAACTACTAACAAATACTAACCTTATTTACCAAAAAAACACAAACAGTTACAGATCTTACAGTTACAAATAGTTATTGTTATTAACTACAAGAGCTAGAGGAAACCTTAAATGAGACAGAAAGAAAAATAAAAGTGTGCATCTACATGGATTTTGATTTTTCACCTACTGAAGGCTTTTGATATCAAATGAGAATGGAAAGTGGAAAGAGGCACAAGAGACAATTTACGAGACATCGAAGGAGGTTACGAAGGAAGAGAAATATTCTAAACTGAGGGGCTTAATCTCGTATTCGACAATCCAGATGAAATATCTTGCGATTAAAAAATAGAGATGGATTTTTTTGGTTTTGAAAGCATTGGGTCTCGAACCAATTATGATTGAAAAGTTAAGGTCCATATCCTGTATTGTTGTAAAGTTTTTGTCATTTACCAGCCATTGCTTGAACTTTTGCAAAAACCTGAAGTGATGGTACAAAACCAAAACAGGTAAGTTAAGTTTTCTAATTCAACTTCACAAAAGGTACACCTATCGTTATTTTTGATACCTATTTTCTTTAGAAAATCATTTGTTGCCAGTCGCCGATGCAGTAGTTTGAATTGAAAAGTGATTAATTTAGTTATTTTAGTACAACAGAAAGGAAGTCGGTAAACCGACTTCCAGTCAACTGCTACGTCGTTCTCGAGCTCACAGTCATATCAATCCATTTTTCTTGACTTCGGGTAGGACACTGTTTCTTAATACGAACTAGCCTCTCGTAAACTACTTTGTTGGCCTTTTCAGTTTTCAAGAACTGGTCATGAAAATCTTCACACTTTTTGCTCTTAATTAGAGAACAATCACTATTTAATTGTTTTAGAGATTTTAACGCGGATATAAGGCCTTGAAAAGCCAGAAGATTTGATTTAATACCGAAAAGTTTTTCAAACTCGTGATAAGAAAGGAAAGTGGTCGAATCTTTCATTAGATGGGGGACGTTTTTAACGCCTTTTGCGTACCACGATTTTTAAAAAACTGGTCTATCGTCGATTTTTATGAGGGAATTATGCCAAAGGGTGGATGACAGGTAGTGGTCAATAGAAGTCACACAAGGATTAAAGCTTACTTCTGACCAGATTTCCAAGATTTCCAAAATGAAGAGATCCGAAGAACCGTATTTTAGCAAGTCGTCCTGTTTGAGGTTGCCTCTAAAGATGGCAGGCCCACCAAAAAGTTGCAATTCAGAGTCAAAAAAGTACTTCCATTTGCCATGATTTTCTGGGTCAAGGTATTTTTTGACCCAGGTAGATTTGAGTGCTTTGTTAAATGATTCTAAATCAATCATCTTTAGACCTCCGTCTGAATAGTCGCCGATCATTACATTCCGCTTGATTTTGTCTCCCTTACCGCTCCATAAGAAATGGAAGAAAGATTTGCTCGATTCTTTAAGTACACGGTAATTTGTTGGTAACGGTGACAGGATGTAAACCAGTTTGAAGCTATCAAACTTTTTAACACTGTAACCTTTCCAAGAAGACTCAATCGCCGATATTCCCAGCTTCCTAAGCAGGCATTGACTTTTGTCAATCTATCAGAGTAGTTTGCCTCCATAGTTACTTTGGGGTCGGTTGAAAACCAGACCGCTAAGGCCTTTACTTTGATCTTTACCCATTTCAGTTCTTTTTCAGGGCAGAGTATTTCATCTCTTCTAGTATTTGCTCCAATCCAAAGTACTTCAGTATTTTTATTGTTAAGCTTCATGCCAGATACTGTTCTGAAACGCTCCAAAACTTGCAAAGAAAGCGTCAAGGATTTTTTTGATCCATCTAGAATAAGAGTTGTATCGTCAGCGTATTGACTAATTTTTATTTCGTTTTGGTTTACAAACATGCCATTGATGTCTTTAGTACTTCTTATTTTTTCAGCTAGTACCTCGACACAAAGAATGAAAAGATAGGGCGAGAGGGGGCAGCCATGTCTCACTCCCCGTTCTGGTTTAAAGAAGTTGGAAGACCATCCGTTGTTCAGAACGCAGATTTCAATGTTGTAAAAGGTTTTAACCCAGTGAATCATTGATGAGCCAAAATTGAAGTGTTTAAAAGTTCTCTGTACAAAAGACCAGTTCAAAGAGTCGAAAGCTTTTTCAAAAAAAGCAGCAGTCCAGGAATATTTTTGGCGCCAGCAAAATTTATCACGCTATCTATTAATCGGATGTTTTCTCCGATAAATCTTCCCTTTATAAAACCCGCTTGATCGCTGTTAACCAGCTTTGGGATAACTTTTTTTAAGGCGGTTTGCAATTGCCTAAGTAGCTATTTATAGTCACAATTTACCAAGGTAATTGGACGCCAATTTTTAATGAGATCTGGTTCTGCATGCTTTTTGGTATTAGTTTAATAATTCACCGCCTTTGGGTCACTGACAGTTGTCCTTTTCCGAAAGCATAATTTATTGAGTTTACGAGGTAATCGGATATGTCATTCCAGAAAACTTTATAGAAATCAGCAGGAAGTCCATCTGTTTCTGGTGTTTTGTCTGGTTCCATATTTTTCACTGCCTGGAGACATTCAGCTTTGGTGAGTAGACCCTCGCAGTCTTCTTTTTCATCACAATACTTTTTTGTTTAAGTCTTCGAAAAAAAGGTTAGTATCTTCGACGTGTTGAGCATCTGTATGGGAACTATAAAGGTTCTTATAGAAAAGTTCGCACTCATTTAGGAGTTATTAGCCAATTAAAAACTGGAGACAGCTCTTTTGTCTCCACTGACAAGGAAATCCTACCTGTGAAAGTTTGCTTGTAAACCCGGCCTAGGGTTAACAAGCTTTCCAGGGGAACCCTGCCTCCTTGTATGTACACGTATGTATTGGCAAAACAATCAGGAAGTTTTCGTCTCTTCTTCGATGCCGTTAATATTGCTTTTACATAATTGCCTGGAGACAGAAACATTCTAAAGGAATAGCGGAATTTAACATGGTGCATCACCCGTTGATCGTCTACCTCCCGAGTTACTGATCCTAAGCCCGGTAATAGTAACATTTGAACCTGTCTCCACATAACCAAATGTTTTAATCATACTAGCTATGTCCTGCGAAAGTGTTTGAACAATTTCTAGAAATCTTCTTACCTTTCACGCCAAAAACAAGAAGGAAAAGACAAAACACTACAGGAGCTGCCAAAAATGTCCGAAAGAACTTCCAGTAGAGCTTCCAAGTAATGGAGCCGGTACTTCTATCTTCTTCCTCTTCCTTCAAGTCCTCAACCTCGTTACCATGGGATTGATCCTGATAATGATGAGGTTGTGCCACGAATTCGACTCCTGAAGCGACACTCTCGACGTCTGAAAATTTAAAAGATCTCGAGTTTTCTAACTCATGAAGACAAACTCTTTCATTTACTTGAGCTCCTTCGCTCAGCACAATGATGTTATCTAAATGAGTTAAATAGTCCAGTTGGTGCGTAACGAAAACACGGGTTCGACCGGAAAGAAATCCACAAATGCAGCGATCAAAGAGCTGCTTTCCAACTTTGGCATCCACGGCACTGAGAGGATCATCCAACAAGTAGATGTCGGCGTCCGAGTATAGCGCACGTGCTAAACTTACACGAGCCCGCTGACCTCCACTCAAACTAACGCCACGGTGTCCTATCTCTGTTAAATCCCCTTGTGGGAAGTTGTGTAAGTCTGTTTGCATGCAGCAAACCTCTACAATTTCTTGATACCGTTTAGGTTCAAAAGTTCTTCCAAACAAGATGTTGTCTCTTATGGTCCCTGAGAAAACCCAGGACATTTGCGAAAGATACGCAATTCTTCCATTAACTGACACTCTTCCATTTAAAGTTGGCAGCTCTCCAAGAATAGCCATCAAGAGAGATGATTTTCCACTTCCGACTGGTCCAGTTACGGCAAGCATTTGTCCTCTGGTTACAGAAAATGAAATGTCTCTTAAAGCTTTTCTGTCTTCGTGCCTATCCCAAGAAGCTGCAACACCCACTAGAGATAGATCATTATTATCTATATTAGATAAAGTCCTTTTTCTCAAAACGTAAAGCAGATTAGGATCTCCCAATTTAAAGCTTCCTAGTCTGACGATTCCTGTTCCATATCGACTTGCCTTTAACTTGACATTAAAGAAGCCATTAGGACCATGTTGTTTACCAAATGTAACGCCTTTGTCGAGATGAGCAGAAGATATACCATATTCCCTAGACATGAATTGCTCGATGCGTCTGACAGCAATATAACCTTCAGCAATGAAATGCAAAGTGCATGCCATCTGGACACAAACGCAAAAATTTATAACGTTGAGGCTGGATAAGATTGTAAATGTTTTAAACGAAGTAACATGTTCGCCAGTTGTGATCAAGATAGCAATAGATATGAAGCCAGCGAGTGGTGCACAAGTGTAAAGTAGGGAGTATAGGCTGCAGATAATGAGTCCACGTAATCTGATGAACCACATCTCTTTCCTGTTTTTGTTTTTGTTGAAGAGAAAAGGATAACACAGTATTAGAAACGCGTACCCATGTAGGAACGGCTATAGAGAGTTTAAGCATGACGTTTACGGCAGACGGCAAAGATGACCTCTGAATTTGTGTTCTTTTCTTCAAATCGTTAATTAAATCACACAAAAATAGAAAAAGGTCTCCTACTATTCGCCACAACTACAAATATTTTCACTCTAATGTTGAAAGAGCTAAAGACAGACGGAAAAAAGTTTCATTTTTGCCGTTTGCCGTTTGACGTAACGTAAAGCTTAATCTCTCTAATATCTGTCGCGAGCCGCCAAGGATTGTATACAGCTGTTTCGAGTAAGGTTGTCTTGCAAACTAGGAAAAGTTTACCCAACAATGGCGAAAGTTACTTTGGGTACTGGTGCTTTTTCGGTTTCTTGATTGAACCTCAAGGTGTTTCAGCGTGGTGGAAGTTAGCCTCTTCCAGGCGTTCAGTTATTCTGGGTGCAGCGCCGCAGAAAACAGCCAGCGAAAAAATAGAAAAAGGCCAGGGAGAGGAAGCACTTGTTTACTTTTTTGCGTTGCGCCCCAACTAACTGAACGCCTGGAAGAGGCTAGGTGGAAGGAAACAGCACAAACACGTGTATTCATGCTTTCTCCTTCCTTGTTGCTGAATCACCTTGAAACTCAATCAAGAAAAGCCTAAGCCTACCCACAATACCAATCGGCATTGTCACGTACACTTTTACACTTTTGTGGGACAACCTTTGTCGAAATAGCTGCATGACAGTTGAAGCAGTACCCATTACAACAGTGACCATTTAGCTGTGTATAAAATGACACAATGAATCTCGAGAGCGGAAAATCCCCCTAAAACGCTGTGAAGGCCAAGGCCGGGTTGTTTCAAATCCCGATTAAGCTAACCCAGGGTTAGCGAGAATTTTGATTTGAGTTTTGTAACTTTTTGGTTAGGTATTCTGTTTATATTGTTTGCCCTTCAGTTTTGAGCTGTAGTAATCTCAACATTTTTAAACAAGAAAAATAATGCTTCAGTTAACGTTTAATCCTGGGTTAGCGTTAACCGGCTTTCGAGCAACCCGGCCCAGTAAGTGATCGACAAATTAATCAAAGTGCTCTATGAGCAAACTCGTGAATTGATAACAATAACAATAAGAAT
>CM042754.1:10330957-10348490 GCA_022496165.2 Catalaphyllia jardinei
TCTACAACCACAGTTCAAATATGAATTATTTCATATACACTTTACATCAGTAATTTTTATGTGAACTCGAGAACCCAATAGAGCAGTAAGATGTGCATTTGTATTGTCACGCCTGCGTGGCAAACAAGGAAAGAAAAAAAAAAATCACTGATATCGCCTGGGAAAATAAGGAGCAAAAAATGAGAATGAAACGTGAATCCAATTATACTTGCTTTGCTGATCGAACAAGAAGCCATGTAATTGTCTGGACGAGGATCACCAATAACCTCATGCATGTTTTCAACGTATTACATCTCCTCGTTTATTTTCTTACCGTTGCGTTTTACCAACGGATTAAAACCTTAAGTCAGTGGCATCAAAACGTTCACTTTTTACATACAATCTATTTTCCAAGTTCAGTGGCTCATAGCCACTTTGATTTTTCTATTGAGAAGGCGAGGAGAAAGCCACAAACTAACGGTATAAAGTTGCATTTAATGCGACTCTTTCTCAGTTATATTTTTGGTTATATAACGTGAGTTTTTCAGTGTTCAACACGATCTCAAAGCTCTAGTTATTACCTTGGAGTTCACCTGGTTAGTTTGATTAATTAGTAATAGCGAAATGTGAAACGTACGTACCATGTTAAAGGTCAAAAAAGGTAGCCTGACCATTTGACTCCTTGACTGTTTTGTTGAAGTTTTAAGAACAATCCGATACATCGTTGATTTATCAGCCATTTACACGCGAATTTGAGCAGTTCCAGTCCTGCTTCGCAAGACAGATCTTAATCTGGCACCATCAGGCAGTCTTAATTGTAGCATTTTAAAATGAAGAACGGGATTCAACACATAATTGAAATTTGAGATTACCAATGCAAAGATCTGGTCGATGTTCAAAATTTAAGCCGATTCAACAAAGGTTACAAATACCTACTGACGTGTATAGATATTTTCAGCAAGTATGCCTGGGTTGTGCCTTTAAAGACAAAGCAAGGGCAAGAACTAGTGAAGGCCTTTCAGACGATTTTATCGTCTGGTCGTAAACCAAACAAGCTTCAAACCGACCAAGGCACAGAATTTCTTAATCGTGTGTTTCAGAAATTCCTACGTGAAAATAACATTGACTTTTTTACAGTCAACTCTGGGCTCAAAGCATCGGTAGTAGAGAGATTCAACCGTACCTTTAAGAACAAAATGTACAAGTATTTCACAGCTAAAAACACTCTTACTTACATCGATGTGTTACCTAAGTTGGTAAAATCCTACAATAACACTTACCATCGGAGCATTAAAATGAAACCGAGTCAGGTGACTAAATCCAATGAAGCTAAGGTGTGGGACACACTGTATGGCAACGACATTGACAAGCGTGTGCGATATAAATTTCAAGTGGGAGATCGCGTAAGGATCAGCAAAGTGAAGCGAATGTTTGAAAAGTCCTACCTCCCCAATTACACGGAAGAAATGTTTACGATCTACAAACGATTTGCGCGCCAAGTGCCTGTTTACAAATTGAAAGATGATGCCGGAGAGATCCTAGACGGAACATTCTACGAAGCGGAATTACAGAAAGTAATCAAAGAGGATGATGTTTATCGCGTTGAAAAAGTTTTGCGTAAACGAAAACGGAAAGGAGTAGTGGAATATTATGTGAAATGGAAAGGATACCCAGACAAGTTTAATAGCTGGGTTGCTGAAAAGGATATTTTGAAATTGTAATATAAATGCTTTGTGTATGATGAATAAAAGAATGTGAAATAAAATATGATTTGTTGTGTCGTTTCTTTTATAAATTAAAAACACCTACAGTAAAACGTTCATTTTATCACAAGATACGATGGAGGTAACACAGTTCTACTTGCATCTTCCTAGCAATGCCAGCCTCGATAAATTCCCCAACAACACATTGACAGAGTACCGGGTTTGTTTACCTCGGACAATCAGCTTGACCGGGGAGTGGGAAGTAGCGCTAACAGAAATCCATTATCCCCATAGCTGGAATAATGTACAAGGAAATGTTGAGAATCGATTCTATCTCCGTAATCAACAATTAGACGATATGTGGGAGCCTTGAATAGTTCCACCGGGATATTACACCACGGTCGCCGATCTTATAACTAAGTTACACAAAGTGATCAACGCGAATGATCGATTGAAAGACAAAGTGCAGTTGTCCCTTGATACTCTGAACCGAAAAGTGACCGTACACCTACAAAATAAGGTTGAAGTCTATTTTTACGGCATCGGGCAAATGCTAGGGTTTTCTCCGAATAAGGTTATCTCTAGGACATCGACTGCTGAACGAGCAGTAGACTTGGAACATGGATTTCATGATCTTTATGTCTACTGCGATATTATACAATCACAATATGTCGGAGACGCACTTGTTTCCCTCCTTCGAATCGTACCCGTGGAAGGGAAGGATGGGGAGAGAATCAGCAAGTCGTTTATTCGCCCGCAATACTTACCTGTCAGCAGAAAGCAATTTGAAAGTATCGAAGTCAATATAAAGCGGGACACAGGAGAAACTGTGCCATTTGAACTTGGTAAAGTGTTGCTTACACTTCACTTCTGTCAGAGCAGACCCGCGAATTTTTAAACGCGATGAAGAAACTTTATACTCCAAATCACAAGTTGTACGAAGAATACTATTTAAACCAAGCTAAGCAAAAAGGAGGTAATTTACTGGCTTTTCACGGAGCTCGATTTCAGGGAGGATATGGCTTAGGTTCGATATTTAAAGGTCTTTTCCTTTGGGCGATACCTCATTTACAGCAAGGCGCTAAAATGCTTGGTAAAAGAGCTCTTCAAACGGGTGTCCAAGTTGCACAAGATGTGTTAGCTGGAGAAAATGTTAAAACAGCAACAAAAAAGCGCGCTAAACAAGCTCTGGGCCTACCTTCCCAAAATTCTCCGCAGTCAGGTGGAGGTCGAAAAGCTATAAAAAGAAAAACGCCCGGAACAAAAAACAGTTCACCTCCAGGCAAGAGAGTGAAAGCATCTCCGCAGCAAAAGAATAAACCCGAAGACAAATTTTCCTTCTTAAAGTAAAATGGCCTTTGTTCATCACGAATCTCAAGAATGCACGAAATCGGAACTAGATCTCTTTACAATTCCGGCTACTCAAACATCTATCACCAAAGGTCAATAGATTGAATACCACCCCCTCAGTAACATCACCGACAGCGGTCCTATAGAATTTAACGTTTCTGGATCCGGAGAAGAATATCTAGATTTGGCAGGAACCCTGCTGTTTCTTAAAGCCAAGATCACCAAAGCAAACGGTACTGCTTTAGACCCGAACGAGCAAGTGGGACCCGTGAACCTATTTCAACACTCCTTGTTTTCGCAAGTGGATGTTTCTTTGAACGAACGGCTTATTTCCTCGTGGACTAATACATATCGATATCGTGCGATGATTGAAACATTGCAGAACTACGGAGAAGATGCAAAATCGAGTCAACTAACAATGGCTATGTTTTACAAAGACACTCCAGGGAAGATGGATGTCGTAAATCCTGTGGCCGACGACGCGGGTGCTAATTTTGGATTAAAGGCTCGCTATGCATTTACAAAACAAAGTCGCACGGTGGATATGATAGGTCCTATCCACAGCGATATATTCTTCCAAGACCGTTTGATTTTAAACGGAGTTCATCTAAGGCTAAAGCTCAATAGAGCCAAAAATCCTTTCTGCCTAGTTTCATCAGCCGACGGAGCTAATCACAAAGTGGTTATTACAGAAACAATTCTATACGTTCGAAAAGTGAAAGTGGCCCCTTCTATTGCTTTGGGACACGCGGCTGCATTAAAGCAAGCGACTGCCAAGTATCCTATACGCCGGGTCGATTGCAAAGTTCTCTCCATCCCAAACGGATTCAGTAGCTTTACCCCAGATAACCTTTTCCTCGGTCATATCCCAAAGCGTATAGTACTGGGATTAGTGGATACAGAAGCTTATAACGGGACATATGCCTCCAACCCGTTTAACTTCAAACACCATAACCTAACCCAAGTAGGAGTGTACGTAGATGGTGAGCAAATCCCTCGAAAACCTCTGTTTCTGAAATTTGACGAGGCTGGGGGTCAAAATTTTATAACTGGCTTTCAGAGCCTTTTCTCCGGCACTGGAAAGCTTTCCCAGGATACGGGAAATCAAACGAATAGAAGCGATTACGGTCAGGGATACACCTTATTTGCATTTGATATGACCCCAGATCACTGCCCGGGAGATCATTTTGAGCTTATAAAACAAGGTAACCTGCGAGTAGAACTTCATTTTGCTCAGCTACTCGCCAATACAGTCAACCTTATCATCTACGCGGAATTTCAAAACGTGATTGAGATTGACGCAAGTCGAAACGTTTTGTATGACTACACAAATTAGAATGGATACCATACAACTGACGATCATCCTGAGAAAGGATAGATATACGCGCGGTGTGTTTCAAGGAGTGTACCCCTCAGATAAGCTACCTACAAGTGTTTCGGCTTACCCAGCCTTGTTCATTGCCAATGTGGATACCAGCGACAAGCCTGGAACTCACTGGGTTGCGTTTTATTTCACCAAAGAAAGACAGGGAGAATTCTTTGACTCTTATGGACTACCTCCAAGCAATTATACTGGAACATTTTCTTCGTTTTTGAACAATAATTCTAACGGCTGGAAGTTTAACTCAAAGACTTTGCAAAGCATTGATTCAAAAGTCTGTGAGCATTACTGTCTGTATTTTGCCTTATTTCGCTCTCGCCAAGTTAGCATGAGCACTATTGTACATCGTTTTTCTAGCAATAAAAGTAGAAATGATTTTCTTGTACAACGCTTTATCGAAAAACGCTTTCCTTTTAGTCTCCCGAAATATCGCACTGATGTAAAGAAAGAGCAATAGCACAACACAATAAACACACCATGTACTCTCATTTTTACGTATTTTATTGAGTGATCAAAATAAAGATGTGTTTTACAACAATAAAAATGTCTGTTGTGGTTATTCACAAACGCAACCAGCGCACAGCCTGGGGCCGTGGACTCTCAACCCTTCGGCATTGCTTTTTCACGGGGGCTGAGCTTGTAGTGGGTGGTGTAGGTAACCAACGTGTGGGGCTCTCAGGTGTCTCTTCTCTCACTCTTGTCTTAAATTCTCGAATGGCACTTTGCCTCTGGGGGTTGCGCACAATATTTCCTGGCACATTCATTCGAGCCAGACCCCTCGCAAACACCGACCATCCCACGGGTTCAAATCCTTTACGGTGACGCAGTTTATCATTCACCAAATCCACCATGTGAGACCCGGAAATCGGCTTGTTTTCGTACACTAATTCTTCATTATCATTCCAGTGTAACACATCTCGATTTTCCTTGATTTTGTCTAATAGTTGTCTTGCTCCGGTCTTGTAAAGTTTGGGTACGCTCTTTATGACTTCTTGCTCGACTGCTGAAGTCGGAATAGTTTCTGCCTCCGCAGTGGATTCTTTACTAGTTTCTTCACTGCTCTCGTCTGGTTTTGGTGTTTCCACAGGTTTGGGAGTTGTTAATTTTACGTGGAGGGGTTGCCCTTTTCGCTGAACATAATAAGTCATATAACGCTGCAACTGTTGATTATAAAGCGCTGCTTTTGCTTCATCGTCCAGTTGCTTGTTGGATAAAATGTCGCCCATTTGATTGTCCAAGTTTTTCAAAACTTGTGTCACGGGTGGTGTTAATATTTGTTGACGCTGTTGTAATCGTTCCAGTGTATTTTCAGGGACTAGAATCATGCGCCTGGAATGATTCATTTTCAGACAAGAATCGAACTCAGTACCCGCAGCACGGGTGGTAATAAAACACTTAAAAAGTTTCCTCCTTGCTGCACTAAGATTTTTTTCTTCGTTTCTATCGGTGTGCTTTTCTCGGCGAGAGCGATCAGTGATTTCTTGTGAGCTAGAAGTCTTCTTTTCGCCGGTTTACTGACAGGCACTGTTTCTTTAAGAACGTTTAAAATGCACTCACAAATGGTTCTTACTAAAGCGTCGTCAGCCACTTTCAAAATGGCTTTACACTGAGCGGGCGTACACTTCACTAGGAGCTTGAGAAAATCGTGGTCCTTTCTCAGTCGCTGGGCCATACTCAACTGACTTATTTCTCTGTGATTCACTCCTTTTTATACCTTTCTGACATAGGCGCATTGCGTCACCCCGGGGAAAATGTTGCTACGTAACCGGAAGTCGCTCGATGTTTCCGATTTGAGATCGCATAATAAATAACCGTAAGGTTGTTTTGTGGCATCTTGAAACGCCTCCTGCATATATTTCACATGACCGGGAAACATCTGCTTGGCTAAATGATTGACCTGACTGCTATCTCTGGGAGACTTGAACAGTACCAAGTAATGACAATTTAAACTCATATCTCTTAACTCTTTTCCGCGGTGAAAAATATTTTGCAGAATAAAGATAACACTCAAGTTTCGGTGATGGCAGCCTTTAGTAAACAAACTGGTTATTCTCCGGTCGTTACTCAATTCGTGCATCAAATCGTCAAAGACAACAAGATTTCTTATAGAAGGATTAATCATCGATTCTAAATCACCAGGGACGCCTTCGATAAAAGTAATGTTGGGAATATTTCTTTGTATTTCGTCGTAAGCGGGTTGGTAAATACCATAACACCAAATGATATTTTCTGGGGCACCTTCAATCATGCCCTCGCCAGATTCTAGTAAACTTTTGACAAACTGACTCTTCCCACAGCAGGTCGGTCCTGCCACAAGAGCGGGAAAAGGATGTTTCCATCTCGGGTCCATGATCACAACTGACTGATGGAAAAGCACGCTTGCAGATTTATAGAAAAATGGTTTTGGGTTCAACCTCTTTGTCATACACACGAATCGCATTGGTGTTTTGTAGTTTTGCAAATTGTAGCCAGTATTTTCGTTCTAATTCTGTTAACTCGTGTACGCGAGTTAAATGATCTGTTAACCGAACTAAATATTTTGAGGCACAGCCGGGAATTGGACAATGTTTACATTTCCTCCGCACCATGTTATCTCTGTGAAAGTTCGATTCCAACTGAACAAAACTATTTGCGATATGACATTTATCGATAATTTAATACGCAACGACAGCCAGAAACACCAAAAGCGCCATAAACGCCACATTTTAGCGTTGTGTTTTCCCCGAACGCGCGTGCCTAGACAGACAACAAGCCATGATTCAATTCTGCCAATGATTTATTTACAAACTATAATTACATTCTTCAGAACTTTTAAGTCTTCAAAATATGTACAATTAACACGAGTGAAAGGCTATATACAACTATTTACAAACGAGAAAAAAACTATATGCAAGAACTCTAAAAACTGAAAACTTTAAATGTCTAATGGCAAAGTACTTACACCATCAGCCAAAACTTTGCGTTTCGGATAAAAATACGAGAACGCATCTCGAACTTGAGTATAAGTATACATGGTGTTGTTCACTACACGAAAGCCTCGATTCACCCCACCACTATTTTGTTTCGTGAGTAATACATTTAAATACTTCTCTTTGTTTATCTCGTTTGTTTTCTTATTAACACCCTTACAACTGAACTTGTCTTTGGCCCCAAAACAATAATAAGTCTTGCTACATAAACCGATAATCCCTTCTCCCTCCCACTCTACTTTAAAAAGACCTGGTGTTCTCTTATCATAGGCCTTGTGTTCCCTGGTGTCGGTTCTTGGGAACCAGTTGCACTTATCTTGTTGGAACTCCTCTGTTCATTCGGGTTTCACTAAACTTTCAACGCTGTCCCCAGAAATAGCAATATAGGCACTATCCGTGTCCATTTCATACATTTGGAAATCTGCACGATCGAGATACTTGTCCAGAAAATCATAATCAAATTGTAACATGCGTAACTTGGCATATTGATAAACGAAAAAACCGACTTGAATCGGTAAATTTAACTTGATGGTTTTTTTAGAAGACTCTACTTCGTAAGTATCTTCCGTGATATTTTCTAGTTTACGGAACAGGTGAGTGTTCACTTTCCTGCTAGCTTCCGCGTCGCTGCAATACTCCACGTTTCTGTGCTTCAATTGGTTGGTGATGGTTTTGCCATAGCCTGAATTGCCCACCTGAGAAATCAAAATAAAAATTTGTGTAAGTTTTCTGCATGCTAAAGCATCCCCACCCCGAGTTTTCCCTGTATTCAAACAAACTTACCAATTTCATCGTGTCCGCGATGATGGCTTTACTAGGATCGGCATCTCCTGCTCTCTTCGCGTCTGACACTGCGTCTCCAAACGGTGTGAAGCAGGGTTCAGGGGTGAACTCGATCACTTGGTGTACTTTTGTCACTTCCAATCCTTGTTCCAGATACCATTTAAGGAGAGGTGTGGCCAGCAAGATCTTTTCACCTTTCATGCTCCCGATCAAGCTGCGACGGGGCTGAGCCATGATGTTGTGCTCCTCGGCGTACGCTTTCATGAAGTCTCCAATATCATCGCGACTGATTTCCGCGTTCTTAAAGATCGGGCACATCTCGCTGAATTTCTCTTTCAAGTGATCTGGTACACGAATATCCACTTCCACGCACCCAAACAAACGCTCATTTCGCACCTCGCTCAATATCCGCGCAGGACTCATAATCTTGACTTTGTCGAGGGTTCGTCTTACTTCGGTGGCGATGAAACACTGTAGTTCACGATTCGTTTTCTTCATATCACGCCATTCACATTCCCATATCTCTATGACACGGCAGCCTTTACTCTTAATGTACTCGGTGTTGGCTCTCGTCTCTTCCAACAGTTCAGCCATGGGCTTGTTTCGTTTTTCGTTGAATTCTTTTCCGCGGTTAAGTGAACAGTCATGACCGTGCCAATAACATCCGTGGAACTGATACACAGTTTGCGTCTGCGCATGAAAACCATCCACGGGAAGTTTACGACCACCGATGCGTTTTTCTGTGTTGTTCAGCTGATGGCGGATGTAAATTCCTTCCTTGTGTGCCACCCACTCCAACCACTCGATTGTCATTCTTATGCTTCCCTTGGGTTTAAACTCATTTTCCGCCATGCGTCTCGTGTAACTTGCGGTTGGCATATTCTGCATTAGAGCCCAAAGGTACCGCGCATTCGCATCGTAACCCACGATTTTTTTCACATAGCTTAGCAGCCTGGCCTTTCTCTGCTTCCCTGATCTTTGTTTTGCCTGCTTCATGGTGACGATGAAAAATGATACTTGGGCCGCCTGTGTTGTTATCCCTGATCAAGTGATAAAGGTCGCTATTGGCTTTATCGCAGAGACTGGAGTAGGTTTGCGGCGAGAGGTACGAGAAGAGGTACTTGAGGGTCAAACCCGGCACAGAAACACTGTCTTTAACGTATCGATCTTTCTCTCCTGCCAGAACGCACTCATTTTTTCCACCGCCTCGAGGAATGGAACAACATCCAAATTATTGTACCACACAAGAAAATCTTTAAAGGTTGACATTTCCTTGTCTTCCCATACTTGCTGACAGTACTGGTATTCTTCATTGATGATGTTTTGGTTCTTCAGGCTGGAATAGAAAGCAGCGTGAGGGGGTAGCGATGTTTCTTCTAGCTTGTCCAGCCCATCGACCCACTCGTACGGGAAGAAACCTTTAGTCTGCTCGCACTCGTACGCTTTCAAGAACTGGTCATAGCTGAAACCAGGTGCAACATAGTTTGAAATGTCGAGGAGCTTCAGAAATTTTGTTTTCAGACACATGTGATTGCTGTTTCTCTTGACAGTTAACTTGATGGGGTGATGTTCTATCAGGTACGGGAACAGAAATTCTTTCACAGCGTTCAGATCGTACTTGCCAGAATTAAAGCCTAGCACGGGTAGTTCACTAAGATACGCGTTCAGTTTCTGAGTCAGCTCGTTCAAGACTTTGTTATCACTGGTTCTTGCCTCACCAAACAACAGATCTTCGCAGTCAGCAATTTCTTCTCTCCTCTGTCTTCTCTCTTATCTCCTTTCGGTATCCAACTGCACGTTCAATCTTCTCTAAAATGACGGATCATTTCCACTCACTTCGTCATCTAAGAAGACGCGATCTTCCTCCTTCTCAGACTCAATTTCTTCCTCATCGTCTTCATCATCGCTCGCCATCAAATCAATCCCTCTACTTTCATCCTCACTGTCTTCTCCGGTTTCTTGTTCGCTTTCGTTTTCACCACTACCAGGCTCTTCATTTCCGTCTTGCATATCCACTAGCATTTGCGCTAATCGGTCTTCGTGAGTTTCGCCACGGTTAAGGACAGCTGCATTATTAAGCGTTTCAAACACCTTTGCGAACTGTTCTTGGAGTAGAGACGAACTTTTCGTACTGATGGAGACCAAGTACTGAATAAACTCTTCAATAAATTCTTTAGGGTCACCGCTAGACACGAAACATTTCGGTTCTTGATACTCAGGCACGTTACTACACACACTCACACTGAGCGGGAGATGGCCCGATTGCCTGTTCAATTTTTCTGTGCTCTTCAACTCTTCCGATTTTTCTTTGTCAAAGTAGCACTCGAAGTCGAAGGTGGCGCGGTACGGAAAATAGCGTGCTTCTTCTGGAACAATAATTCCTTCATCTTCAAGTTCTTCAAAGATCGTTTTCGGAACATGACACGCGCCGCCAGGGTACTTGAGCTGGACTTTACCGTCACACGTTGCTTCATGTCTTCTCAACTTATTGGCGCCTTTCCAGTACTTGCCACATCTTGAACAACAGAAGGATTTACTGTAACGAGCGAGATCTTTTATGTAGGAGAAATGCTTTTCGTACAAGTTCAAGTAAAGAGTGCTTTCGTAGTGGCGGTGCGAGCGGCGAACCAATGTGGCGGCGATATCAGGCTTGTCTTCAGTTTCTTCCTGTTCTTCACCGTGGGTCTGTGTGGGGGCGAGATTGTACACTTGAATATTAACTTCGTACAGTTTCTCTAATTCATCCAGCTCGCTTAACTTGACTCCATGAAACTTTTTCTTGGCTAGACCGGCTTCTCGGTGCTGTTGATAATAGTGCTTCGTGTCCCTCTCTAGGTTCTTCGTATGACAGCCGTTATGGAGGGCGAGGCAGCGGAAGAAACGCAGGTGGTCTTGATATGGTTTGCCTGTTTTATAATTGTTTTCCAACGCGTCGATTCCTCTCTTTTCCACCAAGTAACGGGGTAGATTTTTACCACGGCCGATCGGATGATCGCGAAGTTTCCATACAAACCAGGTGACATTCGTCACGAGATCCACGACCCATTTACTGTTCGGCCTCTGCTGACGGACCCACTCAAGAAAGTCGATGTTGCTTATTTCTTGTATTGCGCGCTCTAAATCGTTGATTTTGAAAACCGTGGTCTGGTCAGCGAAGATGCGGCTCAGCTGTTCGCGGAGGGAAGCTGGACTGATCGTGGACATGCGAAAATTATACCAGTC
Organism: Catalaphyllia jardinei; assembly: GCA_022496165.2. Classification (NCBI taxonomy): domain Eukaryota; kingdom Metazoa; phylum Cnidaria; class Anthozoa; order Scleractinia; family Caryophylliidae; genus Catalaphyllia; species Catalaphyllia jardinei. The sequence continues at coordinate 10,342,345 of CM042754.1, forward strand.
TTGACGTCTGTTGTGGCGGCTAAATCGGGTTCGGATTTGTGGCCAGTGCTGTCTGTACACGTCAGCAATGTTTTACTCACTACTGGGAACAAGGTTTGTAGGGACGAGAACGGGATCCGCTTCCCAGCTAGAACTAGCGGCAGCAGCTGATGTGGGGACTGGTTCTGAAGCGATATTTGCTTGGTCGGACCTCTTTTGTGCAGCAGGCGCGTCTGTGTTTTTAGCGGCAGTGCGCTTGCGAGCTGTAGCGGGCTGTGGAGTTGATTGCGCGGTACGAATATGAGCGTTGTAGGGTGCGAGGTTGTGAAATGTTTCGCCACATGTACCACAAGTGAAGGTGCGTTGCGCAGCTCGCTTCTCGTGGGCTTTGAGATGACGATCGAGACTAACCTTTTGAGTGAAACGCTTATCACAGCGAGAACATTCGTAGAGTTTCTCTCCAGTATGGATACGCCTGTGCCTATTTAAGTTACCTGAACGGTTAAACGTTTTACCGCAAGTGTCGCAGCGATGTTCCTTGCGTTGTTTCTTGGCTGATGGCTGCCCATCACCGGTTTGAATACCCTGCAATTAGTTATTATCTAGTCTTAGCAAAGCTTTACGAACCTCACGATTATTATCTGAACGTTACTTGAGTGAAAAACTGTTACTGAGTGCGAAAAACAGCTTTGTTTTTGTCGTTTATCACCAACAATAATCGAGCAAAAATTGCTCTAAATTCTCGAACAGTGTTTCTATTTTGTTCGGACATAGATTAGCTTGTTCAACTGATCTGTAACACTCAAACTTTGTTTTGATTTTTAAGCTTAATTGTAGAATCAACCGCGAAACGAGAATTCAATGAATGATCAATATAACTCAATACGAATTGTTCTTTTAATCAGCTGATATAAATCGAATTCAGGGTCTAGTTTGTAGTACAAAAATAGAGGTCACTTACAGTTCTTACAGGGTTCCACATCGGAATGTCTTCGCCACTCCACTGAAAATAAGTACACAAAATAGACAAAAGTTGGTTGAACAAAGGACACAGCAATAGCAGTAATCTTGCAATGAAAATATTCAATATTCATAGCAGAAAAAACTTACCTCGTCAAATAAATCATCTAAAGTCTCCAGCCGGGATAATTCGCAGTTTTGATCATTCTAAAAACGAAAGGAAAAAAGTTGACGTTAGCAAAGTTAATATCAGATACTTAGTGTTAGGTGTCACGAAATTGTTTAGAACACCTGAAGCGTTGAAGTCACTAAACAATAAAACATCCACGCGCAAGATAGAGCAAAATGACTTACAATTTCTAGTGCCAAGCGTTCTGTTTCCTCAATTTCTCGCAGCTCAGCATTCGTAAACTGTAAAGCAAAAGATATTTCGGTTAGGTTTGCTTATTCCGATTATTCACACATCGCTTTTATTTCATTGTGTTGTTAACGGAGCGTTTCATGCAAATTTAAGTCAAGGTAACCACATAATTACACTTGTTTAACAGTGCGTGTTAAAACAACAGTTGAGTCTATTATCAAACTACAAAATATGTTAAACAAACCCAAAATAAACTTACCGAATCGCTCAAATCCACCGCCAAATCAACCTCCACGATATCAATTTCAGGCAGTGCCTCGTTGCTTGATGTCTACATTAGAAGAGAAAGTTGTGTTTAAAGAGAGAACTGAACGCGTGTTGAACATTCGAAACTTCATCCAACGGTTTACGACTTAAGTAAGAGAACAATACTTACAAGTGCTTCGTGTTGAAAATATTCGTCCAACATTTCGTCAAATGCGCTAATTTGTTCATCATTCTACGGCGCATATAAGTAAAGTTTAGTTCGGCGCTACAACAGAGAACTGAAGTAAAATCAAACCTCACTCTTATTTACCTGAAGTTCTTGGAGAGTCAATTCTGTCAATCGCGCTAACGCCAGCGGAACAAAATTCTCTGGAATTTGGACGGCTTCCGTCAACATCTCCCAGTCGCGGACAGTTAAACAAGCGCTCAAGGCAGCTTGAAGATCAATAACGTTGGTGAAAAAAGCCATTTTAAACGGAACTAATTTTTCGAATAAACTGAAAGTCTCGGAGACAAATTTTTTCAGCAAAGCGACTTGTGAAGAATGACTTGGCTGAGAGAAGGCGCGCTTTTATTTCTGAATAACAATAGATTAGTCACTGTCCAATCAGGTTTGACTAAGAGGGCAAGCGTGGGCAAGCCTATTGTTTTTATTGTTTTAGAGCGACGCTTATTAGTAAACCTATACCGAATTAGTATGCAGGAAGTCAAAAATTAGTATGCAGGAAGGCGCCTCATTAGTATGGAGGAACCCATTTTTACCTAGACAGTTTGAATATTAATGACTTAACTCTACCTAACTCTACCTGGCTCTATCGTGACGGGGATAATTCTGACCCTCTATGACTACTTTTTTGTCCCGTATCCCTTGCTTTAAAGGCCAACCTTTTTTACATGCTACCCCCAATTTGCATTTGACTCTATGATATTGATAGTGATTTTCAGAGAATTTGCAATAGCTTGCATTACAATATTATCTGGTCATGTTCCTTGCCTTGCAATATTATTCACATAGTTCTGCCAAGAGTATTCATGGTTGCTTTCTATATACAACTCTGGGCGATGCAGAAGATGCTGAAGTCAAAGAGGGCATATATACAAATGATACTCAGTAATGTTATATAGCTGGCATGAGACCGCACGGAAAAAAACAGTATGCATCTCGCAATACACTGACTGGAATTCTACCAAGTTCAGATAATCTGGATTTCAATGATGAAACTGAATTGACTTAATTGGCGCATGGAGCATTCTTGTCATTATTTATTTGAGTGAAAGGCCCAGGATTCTACTCTGCATCACCAGTTAATGCTATTATGCGATGAGCTACACATAATATTTGTACACAAGAGCACGTTAATTTCTTTAAACCATGTTCATCAGTATGAACACAGGCAACTGACCTTTTTGTGTTTCGGGGTCTTGTTTGTACAAAAAGCAAACATAGTCCTTGTTGTTTTGGGCAGCAATAATATATAGATTGATAATTCTTTTTATTGAGGTTCGACCTCTGCTTTCTAGCTAATCTCTGCTGATGACCACATATTCCACAAAATTCATCATATCGGTCAATGGCCATCAGCAACAAAGTTATAGCATTCAATACAGTAAAACCCATCGCTGAAGAAGATCCCAGTTTGCAGATCACATCCAACGATATCTTGGGGCCGAAAAGATAATTCACAATTATTACTGCCAAGTGTGCAGGCAGTTTTATTAGTGAAGACAGAAATCCAATTAATGAGAGACTTGCCAGAAGGAAATGAGGAACTTGGCGTAGGTCATGTCGTCTTTGAAGCAGGACACAGACCCGTGCGTTGCTAACAGTTCCCGCTAAGAAAACGACTGTCAAGAGTATGGTAATACTAATAGAAACGTCCCGTGAAAGAGCTGTTGAAATATAGCTGGCTCTGTATACAGAGGAGCGATTCATTGAAGATTTTTCTGGCAACAAACAAAATAGAAAGAAAAATCTAAGTTGACCCAAGCTTTCTTTATACACCCGTACCAGTTCTGCAAACTGAAGAAATTCAAATCGCACGAAACTCGTAAAAGTCTAATAAGACAAAACTTTGGTGGTGTACTCGAGTGAAATTATTCTGATTCTATTCTCGCCGGAATATTCCTTGTGGTCGTAGGAAGTTCTTTTTTTCTCCAAATTTTCCACTTTGGAACTTAGTCAGCTTCTTGTTTACGCTATATTTGGTGTCTCCTGTGTTTCGTCTTCAGCATTGACACAAATGGCCCTTGTAACCATCTGCTAGGGCTTAGAGGAAGTTGTTAATATCCACACAATGATTGGTCAGAAAAAGCATGGCAATCTTAATAATGGGCAAAGATGGGTTCTTAATACATATTCTTCATCAAGAGTTTTAAATTGATCATTTTTGATCAATTTTAACGCAGCGGAAGCTTTGTCAGATTAAATTAGTAGCAACGAAACTTAGAAACACTTGTGTCGATACAACTCTTGATCATGAGCAAAAATAGCTCAAGAAGCCTCCAGTTATTGTTTTCTGAACTGAGCTCTGAAGTATTTCTTACACAGAGCGTGACAGCACGGCTTTGTAAAAGGAAAATAACCAAAGGACCTACAGTAATAATAATAATAAACATAAACGTCACTTAAGAACTTATTTATAAGTAAGAAGGACGTTATGTCGTTATTGCTATAGTGTGCCTTCTAAATTGGATAACAGTGACAGAACACAGCATCTTAATAACGACATAAGGAAAAACCTGATCTTATCCTTAGGTTTTTATATGTCGTTTTTCGCGATCAGTTCTGTCGTCATGTCCTTATGCTAGTGTGAACCAGCCCTTAGTCTGTTAACAGGCGTTGCACTCAAAAGGGTAGAGGTGAACTCCGTTACCCCAAACCGTTGTAATAAACAGCATATAACAGAAGAGACTTTTTATTGTGCTATAGCGTTTTAAAATTTACCACGGGTAATAGTTAATTCACGGTTATTCACTATACGGACCTCCCACTTAATATATGTGTCTGGATTTATGAAAATGGTGCTAAAGAATTGAAATCGGGCGCCAAGCGGGCGTTTTTTTTTCTCGCCCGAAATTATCTCCAAAGTTGACGATATCAAAATTAAAAGGAAAGTCAGTCTTTTCTCTCCTGCTCCACCCGTTTATCTTCCTTTTCTTGCCGTCCTTTCCGTTATTTTTTGCCTTTTTACGTGGCTCTTAGGTGGACTAAAAGAGTAGTGAAAATAAGATGAAATCGAATTCTTTGGCACCATTTTAATAAATCCAGACGTATATCTATATATTAAACAATTATTGGATCAGGTTTTTGTGATATCCAGAATAATCAAGGTCGAAGTAAGGGTTATCAGCCGAAGCCGAATATGCATAGAACGATAAAAGTCATGTTTTTGCTTCTTTACTGACGGGAAGCAACAGAAAGCGCGCGAACTTGACATGATTACACGTAACCTTGAGCGAGGTTCCCCTATACCTCTTCTGAAAGCAGCTTCACGTAAAAGTAATTGGCCTTTTCACGCATCACGACAAATACGAAAAACAGCTTCACGTTCCGGAAAAAAACAAACAATCACGTTTCACGCAAAAATGTAAAGGCCAAAGCATGTTTCACTTAAAATTAGAAATCATATTCACGTTACAGAAACTTCTGAAAATACTATGACAGTCATGTATTTAAACATTTCAGTGGCTTTCTCGTTCTCAATGCGTTTTTTTCTCGACTCTGTGAATAGATCGTAATACGATGGCCATGTTTTAGCTATTTTGTGGTTTATTAAATCTTATTTTCATTTTCAATTTTTCCCTACGTGAAGTGTAAATCGGAACTTGTACTATCTCAGACTCGCGCGTGCGGTATTTGAATTGTGAATGCAGCGACGGACACTGTACATTATGGTGGGGTAAAAAACCTGTGAAGTTTTTCTTTGTTTTATGAGATAATTCGGAAGCTGACGTTTCGAGCGCTAGCCCTTCGTCGGAGCGAATCGAGGAATTTTGGGTTCTGTGTGGCTTATAAACAGAAATATGGAGCTACGCTATTGGTTGGTGCCTGGCAACGTGAAAAACAACAGAATAAATTAGTTGAATGAAAAGCGTTCGTTGATACCGTGAGGATTAAAAGTTCCGATTTGAAAAATAAATATTTGTTCTTAGAGTTTTGCGACTTTCTGTGCTTCCTTGATGAAGGATGAATGATTCGGCAGATTAAAGTGTCTAGCAATCGGTTTAGATGCGTTTTTGTCGTCTTTCTCTACGTCGCGAAGATGTTCTCGAAATCGGTCGCCTAGTCGTCTACCTGTTTCGCCGATATATAACTTTTTGCAAAGGGTGCAAGTTATACAGAAGATGACATTGGTTGAGGTACAGGTAAAATGATCAGTGAGCTTAATGGATCGCTTCTCAACGTTGCAGATGAAAGGACATGTTTTGCATCGTGCGCGTGCACATTTAAAAGTACCGGATTGTTCACTCGTTTGAAAAGCACTTCTGACTAAAATGTTACCTATGTTTTTGTCGCGTTTGAATGAAATTGATGGCGGTTGCGAAAAGATTCTGCCAGTATCGGGATCATTTTGAAGTA
>CM042754.1:10348590-10356090 GCA_022496165.2 Catalaphyllia jardinei
AAGTCTTTTAAGAAAAACAGAAGGTTTTCACCCAGAGAAAACGCGCGGAAATGTCAAATCTCGAGGCCATCTGTGGCATGAATAGATGAATACAATTTCGTCCAAAGTGTACCGAACGAGATTTTAGACAGTTGTTTCCAGTCATAGGAAGTCATTTTTCTTTGTTTGTCTACGAAATAACATTTAATAACATTTTTAAGTGTAATACACTACAAGTTAGTCACTTTTTATTTGCAAAACGTGACAGCAACAGTACCTTTAAAACCTTCAATTTTGCCTGCTTATGTCCAAAAGCTCGCATTTAAAACATGTTGAAGTGAACTGTACTTGGCAATCGGTCTTTCTACACCTTTACTGCAGGGAAAAAAAACTTCATTTTGAGCTCTGCAAACAGGGTACTCACTTTTCAAAGTTAACTCTTGCACACCACCTCATTTTCTCTTGTCCAAACTGAATCGAGTGAGTACTGTTGCATTCACTATCAGCGTGCTGTGAAGTCATTTTTGCGAAAAAGTACCATAAATCTCGTGTTGAAAAATATTTTGCTGGTTTTCTCAGTAGTTGGTACTTTGGAGAAATTGTCGCTGAGTAAAGAACGATGACCAGTGAAAGCTGACGTCAATACCCGAAGAGTATATCGCCTCAGTATCTTCTTACTCTCTGTAACGTGCTTTATTATATCTCTAAGTTAGTACGCGCGCTGTGATTGGTCAATTTAGCGGGCCCTACTCTCCCGCACGGACCACTAAAATTTAAAGTTGTTTGTGTTGCCAAACTGTTGCGGGATTTATTGCCAAAAATTCTTAACTTATTTAGCAAGTAAAGGTTTAAAACATTCTTTTACTCTAAATTGTGTGCTAAAGCGTGGTAACGACTTAAAAACGATTTTAAATTGACTCGTTTTGCTTTCGACCTGATTCAAAAATTTGAAGCTGTTCCTCATGTATAAAAATCCTTCCCGAACTCGTCAGACACACAATAGAAATATAATAAATATCTTACTAACCTCGTCTTCTCGGTCCGTACTAAAAGTTACGGATCCTCGTTTTCCCCAACGATTTATGCCCCGCGCGCTTCGCGCTTGGGCAATAAATCGAAGGGGAAAAAACTCGGTCCGTAACTTACGGTACGGACCTCGAACTCGGTTAGTAAGAGGTATGTTCAAATGATCGCTAAGATTGACTTAAATACCACGTTTGTAGTTTAAATTCTTGAAGTATCTGCACAACTGTACGTTACAATGTAAATAATTCGTTACGTATTCAAATCAATTACAAGCGACGCCATTATCACTGCCATCACATACAAAAGTTTCTATATTGAGATCAACACCTATCCCGGTGGATCCAAAACCATTGACAAACACAAATTCCTAGGACATTAACTACTAATATACTAGTGACGTTTTTTGTTCGATAAAGATACGACGAATTAACACTACAAATACTTAACAATACTCCCAACGAATTTAAGATAATGAAAAGAAACGATTAAATATCTACATGCCAAAAAACAAAAAAAAAAACAAAAACAATAACAAAAATATGAATAATAGGAATTTTTTGTGACACACAGTTAATGAAAAGAGAACCAGGTGGAAGGCGCGCATTCCCGGAGTCATCCCAACCTGCCACACCTGCAGCCAATGCGACGAGATTGTCACTCTCGCATTGAACTTATCAGCCACAGCCGCGCCGCTGTCGCTGAGGCACAAAGACCTTCTTTAGGCTGGCGCAATATCCATAGTCGACACCGACTGACGGAGGCCTAGAACTATATAGTGGGGGCGAGGTTAGGCAGGAGAGGTTGTATTCGCATCTGAAGTGTGCGAAAAACGCCAAAATGCAAATTTGTCCAAGACACTTGTCCATGATTGCAGATTCTAGGCCCTCCAAGTTGCTGTCGCTGTGGTTAGTTCTCGGTAAGTACCTGGTGTATCCCTTGTCATAGTGTATTTAGAACGTAGCATAGTATATTTATCCCTATTATAGTCTATTAGATACACTATAATATCTGGAAGGGATACATGAAGTACTTAGGTTAGTTCGCAGTCGTCCATCCGCAAGCCCATCGAATGGGCAGGTTTTACATCTTGTTTGGTGTAATGTACGAGCTTCAAGGACACTAAAGTCTTCAAAAAAGTAAAAAATAATTATTCCCGCAAACGTCTCTGGTTCAAAAATCACGCGAAAGTAAATGCATATTTCACGGATCACGAAAAATTCGAAAACCAGTTTTCCCGAGGACGGAAATATATAGATTTACGAATCACGGAAAAATAATTCCTCATTGACGTTTCACGCAAAGCAAAAATGCTTATTCACGCGTCACGAAAAAGTATAGGGGACCCTCTTGAGTGTCCTTCACACGATTATTGTATCATCTGCAGTTATGACGTCATGGGCGCTGATTTCGAAAATTCACTGTACGCTTTCGGCCAATTAGAAAAGAGTAAGAGAGTTAAATGTATAATAATTACGAGTACCGTTCCCTGATTGGCCACGCTTCTCATAGCAGCATGCGCCGACGGTCGTTTCTTTGTATTGTCGATTTAGATAAAGTTCTGAACGACTAGTATAGTTATACTAAAACAATTAAGTTTTTCGCTCTCGATTTATGCGCGTGATAGAAATCTCGATTTAAGTATATGCAAGCATACGCAAAGACATGAACCTTCGGTGAATTTATCAATAGCTTGAAATATAAATTTCCAAAAAAAAATCCTTTAATTGTCTACAGTCAAACTGGAGCAATATACGGCGAAAATACTTAAGCAAAATTGCAACAGCCATAAAGGCGTTGAGTTGTGGGCCAAAAGCATAAACGATTTCGGGAATTTCGGATGCTATTTCCCCTGCGCGAGATCCGCGAAAATCCTTGCAGCAATGTACGCGCGTGTGCCGCAGGCGATGGCGAAATTTGTTCTAAAAATAGAAAAATTGTCTCATATTATGGCGCCAACCCCAATACTAGAAATGGCGCGCGCTTACGGTCTCCGTCCCTGATTATGGTTCCTGGTAAAACCAATTTACTACAGGAAAAAAGTAAACATATTATTACAGGGCTAGGTCGGTCCGTATGGGAAAAAACTGTGCCCTTGGTCTTGAGTACAGTTTTTTCCCGTACGGACCTCCCGCCCGGTAAATAACCTATTCATTTCGCGGTGAACAGAATTGCACATTCTTCTTTTTTTCTGAATGTTAATTATTTAAATATGAAGTTGTAATTAATGCCCAAACTGTCCAAAACTACCAAACTTTCCACTACTAATTTCGTACTTAGAGTCTCAACATTAGCATACTATTTGCGACAGTCCCTTTCATGCTCGGTAACAAGAGACGGAGATATGTTCCCACACTAAGGAGCCCAAAGTTTAATACGGCCCTAAGACCCTAGAAGAATACCAATACTTAAATATCATACACATTAGATCCCACACTAAAGCTAGAAAAAAACTACCAACCAGCCAAAACTCCAACTAAGGCGAAACGCCGGTGAGAAAGGCGACAGTGAAATGGAGGAGGCTGTTCAAGACAGTGTAAGAGTCTGCCAGGGCTTGGGCAAAAGATGAAGGGGCCTCCGGGACGTAAAACCTGCCTGTCATCCTGAAAAAAACCAAGGGCAGGGCGTGAATAAAGATATCTACAGGCTGCCAGCCCTCGAGTGGGAAACGGCAAAACAAAGTACAAAAGATAATCGCAGAAGGGAAAAGACGTAAAAGACGAAAGAACCCACCCAACGGATGGCAGCCTGAGAGGCAGTAATCCGATTGGGTATTAGACTCCCTTTCAGGCTACCATTGGAAAGGAAAATGAAAACGACTTGAGAGAGGATGCGCAATAAAAACGCGAACGAAAAGGAGACACTGACACCGACAAAAACAAAAAAAATGAACTAAAAATAGGCGTCAGGGGAATAGCAAAGGCCAAAAATATGCAAAGGCCAAAGGCCAAAAATATGCGCGGCAAAGTTGGCAAAACAAAAAAACTTTCGAAAACAGTAAAGCCAAGTAAGCACCCGAAGCTAAAATAAAGGGGAGAAGAAAGTACTACACAAAACCATTTCTTGCGAGGCGAAGAAAGCACGTATTAAACAAAGTAATAAAGTACGCGAGGTAATGGAAAGACAGCGAGAAGAGAATTAACATAAAGCACAAAGATCGGATAAGCGAACAAAATCCCAAAGGGGCGAAGGAAAGACAGCACTGCGCAACATCATGAATTGCGAGGCGAAGCACACCAGAAAACAAACAAACGTGTGCAAAGAGGGAAAGGGAGCTTAAGAGAGAGAGGGGAGGGACCTTAAGAGAGAAGCACTACACAAAACCGAAGTTTGCAAGGCGAAGTACACTCGCATAACAAATAAAACGTGTGCAAAACAGGAAGGGAACGGAATAAAGAAGTACTACACAAACCCGGAGTTTGCTAGGCGAAGCACACTCAAATAACAAATAAAACGTGTGCAAGGGAGAAGGGAGCCAAAGAGAAAGCACTACACAAACCCGGTTTTTATGAGGCGAAGTACACTGACATGATAAATAAAAGGTGTGCAAAAGGGGACAAGAACCGTGTAAAACGGCCAAATCGGCCTAAGCGAAACATAAGCGTACAAAGATAAAATAAAAACGAGGGGACGAAAACTATCAAAAAAAACGGAACCAACAAGCAGCCACGTGGACAACAAAGGGGAGGGAAAGGCGAAAGGACGAACACCAGCCAGGGAAAACTAAGCAGCAAAAATTATACCCGCAAAGGAGCCAGATTTTGCTGAGGATTCTCAACAGGAGAACAGGAGGCAACAGGAGGCACTTGAACCAGGGCTTGAGCGGCGGGAACAGCAGCTTCAACTGGAGCTTGCGCGTCAGCCATGACACAGTAATGTTGCAAGAAGATTCTAACGCGAACTGGGCCGAAATGATATGCAGAGCTCTTATTTATACTCGCGCTGTAAGGGACTGGCGCGAATAGAAAGAGTTTTGCTGAAGGTTTCTTTGAATAATTTATTGGCTGGAACCTAAAGAAGTGACATTTTGCAACTCGTAGATATGAATTTTATCTTTAATAAAAACATATTCCAGTTTTAAAATAAAAGATCAGTAAAACAAAACACGATAGAAATACCGGCACAGCAAACGAATTGTGACTTAAGAAATATCCTGTCAAGTGTTTTAATTTTACATTAGATAGGAAAAAATTGGAATTACGGGTTCAATTTTTGCGACAAAATTTTCGTTGACTGTTTGTCGCTACTGTCGTTAAAATATTCTATTTGCAGAATTAGTTTTGTCGTCAGATTCATCGCCGTGACAAACTAAGGGGCGTTCACATGGAAGTGGGGGACCCCAGAGAGGTGAGGTACCTCACCTAACCGTGGTAAGGAAATAGTTGTCTTCACATGCAACCCCGGGGTTGCGGGGTGAAGTTCAAAATGCAATCACTCGGTGGCTAAGCACACACATAAACAAGAACTATTGTTTGTTCCCGAAGAAGCTGCTTTTTGCTTAAATGTCGTTGTTGCTGGCAAAACATTAGTTTGATTCCGCTGATTAGCCTGATTAGCACTGTCAATATTTCATCAGCGTTTTGGCGGTTTTGGAGGTGAAATCGTCGAAATAACTTGCCACGCTCGAGTGATTTGATTATCCCGGTTAGGCGGGTTACTCCACTCTGTAGCTTTCACATGGAGAAAACTCACCCCACCGAAACGACGGGTAACCCGCCTTGGTGGGGTACCCCACCTAACATGTGAGCGCGATCAAGAAAAAAAGAGAGAACGTATGGATAGATTGGTTATCCCGCCAAGGCGTGAGACCTCACCTGCCTGAGGTACCCCACTTCCATGTGAACAGGCCCTAAAGTAAAATAGCTGTCTGCGTTTTTAAGTGCGCCTAGAAATTCCAGAGAAACTTTTAGCTTCGTAATTCGAGGAAAAATGAGTTTTGGCGATAAAATTATTATGATTGCGTGTTACATTTACCAGGTTAACTACAGCGTCACCAGCCAGTTGTCCCGGGTTGAAGGGGAAAGTGGGTAGCCCTGCCTGAAAAAGTGTGCTGTCTTTGACCCTCTTGCTAGAGTTGCCCTCTCATACGCTTTACTCTAATCAGAGCTAAAAAAAAGGTTACTACTACTACTCTACCTGCTTGTAGACAGCTTTTAGGTGTTATGCATGCACAGTCTTGTGCAAGTGCAAATGTTCCGCGTATCTTGCTAACTTGTCAACTAGGGTACAGTAGGGCGCAATCGGTTGTTGTAGTGGTTGTAGTTCTGTTACGAAATACGCGCAACTGATCTTCGATGAATTCAGCTTCGGGCATGGAGAATCTTAACTTTTCCTTTTCACTATGGGTATTAAGTCGCTCTACACAGTCTTCAATAGCAACGATGGTCTCCGTATATTTGCAACTTTCCTTGACAAGCGACAAATCAAAAAACCTTCAACAGCCACACTAACAACACTTATGTTTATTTGTCAGCAAATACCAGGGACCTTTTTTGAGGATACGGGAAGAACGTCATAACTTTGCTTGAGTTTGAGATAAGCAAATAAATTTTAGTTGTGTGGAAAGAAAAACGAATGTGCGAATTTCCAGCAAGGAATTTTGGGTTTCAATTTTGAATTTCGTGCAGTTTTCGAGATGCCTACAAAATATACTCTTCAAAAAATAAAGAAAATGAATCCGCCGAAATAAATTGAGGCCATTTTTGTTCATTTCCTTTGTTGTTTGACTTGTGTTGAAAAAATGCAGGTAATCCACTTTTACGAACATTTGAGTAGTCCGGCGGTTCTTGCACGGACACACTCTTAAACATCTAAGCTCAAAGGGACACTGTCACGATATGTTATTTATTCCTGAAATGGTCCCTACATTTATGTGATAGGAACTTAATTGGCCAAATTGGTTAACTGAAACAATTTCTTGAAGAAAGTTCATACCGCAGCAACATGTTTGCAAAAAACTGATGTCCTGATACATTTTCAAAACCGTTTCCATCCTCGCCATCGTTAGCTATCCTCACCACTTAATGGATTTCAAACATTTGTCGAATTCTGCTCTAAAAAACAAAACCATTATTGTTCAGCTTGCAGTGATCGATATATGTTTTTGAGATTTCCAAAATCATGCTTAAAATGGTGACAGTGTCCCTTTGTGTTCATCACCTTGAAAAAGAAGAAAAAAAACCTTTATTAATATCGGAAAGTGTTTAATCTATATTGGTTACAATAGATACTCAAGGTGGCTCTGAAAAATATTTCAAACCATTCCCAAAAATCTGATCTTGGTATATCTTAGGTGTTTTTCAAAATTTTCGACAAGAATCCCCGTCCTTTTTATACGGGAGTCTCTCCCCCCGGGAAATGTGAATGTTTACAACATTACCAAACACTGTGGTCTGGCACCAAAACGAAGTCGATCATTCCCCAATATAAATTGAGAGAATGGACAATTTAGGTGGCAAAGCAGTGAATCGACAGACTTCACAAATGAATGCCTCACTG
>CM042754.1:10361090-10365670 GCA_022496165.2 Catalaphyllia jardinei
GTTTTCGAAGTGCCTTTGAAGGAGATATAGATTAAAGTTTTGAACGGTTACTAAGTATTATACTAAAACATGTAAATTAGTTTATTCACTCACGATTTCTATGCCTGATTATTGACTCGTGCTGCGTCCTCATCAGCTATCACTGTATGAGTTTCAGAGACAGTTCAGAGACGAAAAGAAGGGGCTTCCAGTTCACATTGCTACGCTCAACAGAATAGAGAGTGAGTAGGATAGCAAATTAGATTTATGCTAAAACCTGATTGAATCACGGAGAACAAGCGTATCACTTAAGCTAGGAAAAATATTTTTGTTGCCCGCAGTGGTTTTTGAGAAGCGAGCTCGACAATTTTCTGCAATTTTCCATCCTGGGCATGATGAAAACGAGCCTTTTTTGCAGCTTTGATTGATTGATTATTTTGATGTATGACCAGATAGTTTACTGGGCAAAGGTTGAGGGACTAGAAATGCACTGCATCGCTTTTAGTAATAACTGCACTTAAATAACCTTTATGCAGCGGCTGAGTTGCAGGATTAACGACAAAACACTGCAAGTGTTTTGCGTTTTATATTATGCCCTTTTCCCCTTGTTGCCTGAACTAACATTTGCAAGCTTTTTCAGGAAAGAAAACGACTAAAGAACATGGAGCAGAATGAACAAAGTTGTCGGGCCTCAGTAATTTTGCATCCTAATGACTCAGCCAACTGGCTTTCCTGTCTAACATTACATTGGATGAACACTGTTCTAAGACAAGGCAGCCAAAGGCCCCTTGAGAAGGAAGATATTTTTACTGTTCGCAAGCAAGACGCCATGGAGCATCTAGTGAATAAGTTAGAGAAGTTATGGCAACAAGAAATTACCAGTAGTCGACTAGCAGGTTGTCACCCTCGCCTGTGGAGAGCATTTTCCCGAATGTTTTCATGGAAGCAGTACACGGGCATGTTAATTTTGAGATTTCTTCGTGCTCTGTCTGTCGTCCTTCTGCCTCTGTTACTTTGGGTTTTCCTCTCAGGTCTCGAAGATGAATCGCAACCGAAGTATTCTGTTTCTTCCTTTGTGTTGGTTGCTGGAATGATATTGTTGGCATTCATCAAGGGACTGTCTCAAAATCATTTCAGTGCGTTGGCAGAAATCTGGGGCACACAACTAAAAGTAGCAAGCATTGGCCTCGTGTACAAAAAAGTAAGTGTTGTCGGTTGTAGTACGAGTTACATTACTGATTGACTCCATGGGGGATCTGGGGGTTGATAAGGCTTGACATAATCAGTTTTAACAATCCTCTACCTTAAATCCGTTATCTTGTATTTCCAACTTAGGTTAGAGACAGATTAACCAGATTAACCATTTTTACTTGTTCAGTATATTCCGTCGCCAGCGGTCTCACCTCGACGTGTTCGTTAAATTACCTATATAACTTGTTAATAGGGTGTTTCTCTGTATGCAGATTCTAAGAGAGCTTAATCGCAGTGATATTCAGAAGATACTCACGGGAAAGACAATCAACCTTGTTTCAAACGACGCACAAAAGTTGGAAAAGGTTCTGTGGGCGATATTCAAAATTCTCTTTGTCCCTCTAGAGGTTTTGGCTTCATGCATTATTCTTTGGCTCCTTATTGGATGGCGCGCTCTTGCTGGAGTTGCCTTTTATGTCATAGCTATCGTTTACGTCACTGTCGCGTCGCATCAGACTAAACATCTACGAGTTAAAAGTGCAGCAGCCACAGACAAGAGACTAGAAGTCATGAACGAGATTCTATCTGGTATACGAGCTGTTAAAATCTACGCGTGGGAGATGAACTTTGCAGAAGCGATCAAGCACCTACGGAGGTATGATCCAGAGTAACCTGTTGATTGACTTAGACAAACCTTTGCCTTAAAGTGTACCTAACCCCAAACATGTTTTTCGTTATTCTGTGGTTGAGGGAAATGTCGAAAATAGTACCAACTGAAAACGCCACCAATTTGTTTCAAGGCCCAGTTTAACTGAGAATGGGTCCCATGGGCTCTGGCCACTTCTACCCAGAGAGGTTGAATCTCTCTAGTCCTGTTATTTTCTTCTAGTCCAGTCCTTGAACACTGCTTTTTTCCCGCCCTCTACAGGAAATAAACCCTGGCACCCGCCTGAGTTTAATCTCTATACAGTGCGGGAAGAAAGTAGATTTCAGGGACTGGATTGATTTTCTTCAGAATGGTGTAACACACATTCGAAACGTGTGAAGAAACGCCTTCCAAAAGCGCTATCAGCTGTTACAGCAGTAAATTGAAAGAACTGAAAAGAATATACTGTACAATGTAATGGAGATAATATGTCAATGGCACAGGAAATAAGAAACAAGCGAACTGAGCCTGTGAGAAACATTGAAGAACTCGCACTGGAATTTGTTTATTAGTCTTCAAAATGCTCTCTTCAAATGTTCTGCCTAAAGACAACCCTTAACTTGAAGACATCCTGCAGTATTTATAACATAGCCAGCCTCTTGGGGAACACATCCTTTTCGCTTATCCCACGAATTTAACAACCGTGAAAAATTGAACAAAAGTGTCGCTTAAAACGTGTGACAACGAGAAGGCGGTATTATTCGCTCGGCATCAAAAATACAGGTCCAGTTTTCAATAGATGGAAGCCATTTTTCTGGTTAAACTCTGGAGAGTCCCTTTGTAATCACATATAGAGAATGGCCAGTTCCCAATAGATCCGAGGGATAATAAGGTCAGTTTATATATTACAAAGGGATCAAACATTAGAGCAAAGAACCGCTCAAAGAAAAACGCCACCGATGAGTGCCACCTAAGCAAGGTGGCTATTGAGTCAGAAAGCTGTGAAAGTTACGTTGCTATTATCAGAAATGTAAAGTACTGTAGAGAGAAAAAGACAAACTGGATATATCCTCGCCTATTAGATGTTGGAGCTTGTGTAGGTGACGGAATTACCATCCACCTGCAGTCCGGAGTTTTCTTTGCAGCTTTTCGCTTGCTTGCGCCTCCACCTCGTATCTGGCTTTCTATTTTCAACATTCAAGGGTTTTGTCAGCGTAGAAGTCTTTCCCGTCCACGCCTAAACTATTGGAAAGTGCCTTCAAAGTAACTAGTTCACAGTTGTCAAACGAGTTCCATCGAAGTTTATCTCGGAGTCTTCCGAATCGAAACCTATCTTCAATGACGAACAAGGAATGATTTTGAAACATGCGTTGACGTTTCTGTGTCAGAATAAATAACAACGATGATTTTTTTTTCCATTCTCTCGACAAAATACAGAAAAGGACTGAGAAACTATCGTGTGCGGGGTAGATGGCATCAGCACCCCCGCCTTAGACTCCCTAAACGTGGTCGCGACTTAAAAAAAGAACAGAAAATCGGCGATTTAAGCGCCAGATGCAAACATTTTTTCACAAAAGTGTTTGGAATAACAATGTATTTTCACTTGAGCGAAAAAATCGTGCGAAAAAATATGTGCGTTCTAATAATCAATGATACCAAATGAGGATATGGGGAAACTGCGTTTTCAAGGGGTCAAATTTGCACACTGCAGTCCATCCGGGGCTGAAACACGGACCTCTTGGTTAGGCACACACAACCACCTTTCTAAATTCTAGATCATGCCAATGCTTATTCTCAACTTAAAATAAGGGAGAGATTTTATGTTGAACAGTTGAAACCTGAACTAAATGTCAAGTTGAGCACATGTACTGTTAGTTTATCATTCTAAATTTATCTGCTGTAGTTTGACAGTTTATATTTTGCTGTTTGTTTTTGTTTTTCTTTTGATTCACTGTTTCTTCGGATACTTGCTGACTTCCTTGCTTTCTTTAACTGATGTTTTACGCATATATCAGGTTATAATGCTAGAAATGTACCGTCAGTCTCCGGGATTGAGTCTCTGCTCTCAGTTTTGCGAGGAGTTATTTATAGATATTTTACCCTGGAACCAATCGCCAATCACATCCATTGTAAGCTCATCGATTCCGAGCGCACCTCACGAGTTGTAGTGGGGGATCAAATTATGCAAATCAGCCGTCGGTTAATCATCTTTTAAGCTCCAATTCAATTTTAGTAGTAACTCCGCTGGATTGCAGATGCATATAAAGTTTTACATCACCAGACCAACTTGTTATGTAAGTGCGAGTGATTTGAAGAAGGTCGACATCAGGAAAGGTTTATGGCATCTTCTGCCTGTTAGTTCAAGTAACTCAGATTAATTGTGTGTTAAATGTCTGTTTTATTTGTTGGTGTGGAAAAGGCATATTTCACGAACTTCAAAAATTCATAGAAAACTAATGAAAATAGCTACAAAGATACTTTTTTCGCAGTGGTTTTTTTTATAATTTTATTTATTTTACAGACAAATTAAAAATAAATATTTTTCAGACGAATTAAACAAAACATACGCATAAATTAAAAATAATAACAAAACATTGACAATATAATTAATAAACTACTCTAAAACAATATAAAGCTAAAACTTACACGCATGTTAAAAACTGTTTGTATAATTGCCTAGTAAATGAATATGCTGACACAGTAAATGATAGTAATGCATTTCTTTATCGTGCTTCATTAAAAAGGGGCGGCGATGGTAGTGGCT
>CM042754.1:10365770-10375770 GCA_022496165.2 Catalaphyllia jardinei
TCTGGCTGGTAGGATCTTGAAAATACTACCGGCCACAGGGACAGCTTGTGTACTTAAGTCCATGCACAGTTTTGCTTGACCTTGCTCCCAATGTGTGGCTTCATAGCTCAGTTGGTAGAGCATCGCACCGGTATCGCGGAGGTCATGGTTTCGAATCCCGTTGAAGCCCTGATTTTTTTCAGGCTTCTTCTTTCCAATTGCTTAAATTGGAAAATTTGCTGCGAGGATCATACTTCACTTGCAATAAAAATATAGGTCGCCATGCTCGAAGAGAAAACAAGCTTTTATTTCGCTGTCAAGCCTTGCTAGTGGGAAACCTCTCACGATTTGCACGTGCACGCACTAATTTGCGCGTGCTAATGACGCAAAAATCGTGCGCAGTAGGGATGCGCAAGGCAATACTGAGGAATCACCTTAAGAAGGTGGGGATCATATATAATATCATTTAACTTATTTTGCGACTTCTGGACTGAAGGAAAAATAAAAATTCAACCTTGAGCTGAAAAAACTCAGGCCTACTTCTAGTAAAATTGGAAATCCTTTTTAGGTCGTGACATCATAGGTCATGAAATGTCACTTAACCTGTCAAAAGACGTGAGAATGAACAAAGCTGAAAACAAAGGAAAAAAGGAAAAGAAACCCCAAAGTTTGTCTCCTGATGAAGGAACATTTGTGTCCACGTACAATGAAATATGTAGGGTGATTTCTGAATATGACACAGACATAACTAAATTTATTATTCGGAGAGTAGACAACGAGTTTGGTTCAAAAGGTCAGTGCACTATTTAAAAAATCATGACTCTGCCTTAGGATTTATTTTTGCCCTCGTAATTACCAGGGGTTGTTTAAGTGGATTAGTCACTTAATGATAAAATTATGCTGTAGTGTAGTGTAGCTGATTTGTAATGTATATTAGAAAACAGTCCTAAGAAAGCACGCGCGCTGATTGGTTAGAAATCCTTTTTGTATAACTCGATGTAGACACAGAACTAGCGCGCGCTGTTGACATAGTGATGGCGCAAGCAAAGAGAATTTACATTTTGATAATCAAAGTTAACAAGTTGTTTTCTTTTTTCTCGTCGTGGTGTTTTCTAAAAGAAATAGAAAACATGTACTCCGTGTTTGTATCGAGTTATACCAACACTCGTGAAAGTTTGGGAGAACTCGAAAAAGCTGTGGAAACACTCGCCTGCGGCTCGTGTTCCCACAGCATTTCTCGTTCTCCCAAACTTCCACTCGTGTTTGTATAACTCGATACAAACACGGTACATGTTTTCTATTTCCTAACTATTGCTGATGATGGGGTAAAGGTTTGGCTGGGTTTGTGACGTCTGATTACAGAAAGGTTGCTTATGGATAATTTTTTTAATTCCTCTTCTTATTTATCTTAAAAGTTACGTTAAACACGTCTGTGCGACCTCAATGATTTGTCATGCAAATATATGACAACACGTGCCTCATAAGTGTATGCCGACCATATCTTTTATGTTTGGTGGGCAATTATACACAATATAACGGAAGAAAAAACAAAGAAAAAAAAGTCCAGTAACCGTTCTTATACACAAGCTGTCCCTATGGCTGGTAGTATTTTCAAGATCCTACTGGCCAGAGGGACAAGATCACAGAACACAGAAAATATTTAACTGTAGATTGATTGTAGTGTAATATAAAAGTAAACAGCAAGGTATCAAACTACCGTATTCTAGAAATAAAACTGTGCATGGATTTAAGTCCAGTTACCATCCTTATACACAAGCTGTCCCTCTTGCTGGTAGTATTTTCAAGATCCTACAGGCCAGAGGGACAAAATCTCAGAACACTGAAAATATTTAACTGTAGAGTGATTGAAGTGTAATATATAAGTAAAGAGCAATGGATTAAAGTATTCTACACATATAGCTGTGCATAGACTTAGGTCCAATGACCTTAAACACAAGCTGTCCCTCTGGTCGGTAGTACTTTTAAGATCCTATCGGCCAGATGGACAAGATCACAGAACACTGAAAATATTACTGTAGAGTGATTCTAGTGTAGTATGAGAGTAAAGGACAATGTATAAAACTATTCTACAAATAAAACTGTGCATGGACTTGAGTCCAATTACCTTATACACAAGCTGTCCCTCTGGCCGGTAGTATTTGTCAAGATCCTACCGGCCAGAGGAACAAGGCAAAGTAAGTTTGAATTCGGGAATCCACCGAATCAAGAGCTCAATAATATAATTCGTTTCAAGGAAAGACGTATTCAAAAACTCTTGTGCCTAAGTCAAAGACGTCTACAAGACGTCTACAATGACTGTTTATACTACAAGACGTGACAGTGTTAGCATACAAAATTTGACGGTTTACGAACTAGACGGTAAGAGACCTTAGGAAATTAATCGTATTTACCGAGCAATTCACTGCTTTAACCTCTACACATTATTCTTAACATGCCAGGTAAATAAAAACGTACTTGTCTTGTTAATCAACATAGTTTTACCACCGGCAATTCACATATTATGAGAAAGTATACTCCGCAATATTGGAATAGCCGACAAATTTCCGAAAACTCCTCGGCTCGGAAACTCGCTCCTAGTACTTCACGGTTGTCCTTCTGAGCGGTAGGATTTAGGCACAACCCTGCATGTCTCTATCAACCTATTATTTGGAGTATGGCCGCCATGTTGCACGACTCCGTCGCCGCCGTCGTCGTGCGTACGAGCAATACTGCTGCCCATGATAACCATGAGAAAATCAATACATGGGTTTCCTTTTCCTGTATGGTTATGGGACTCCGCTTTTTGGCCCTTCGGGCCGCCGGAGCTCCGCTAAAAACTAATATTGATACAAATTTTCTCTTAAAATGGCTTCTTGGTTTAGTGATAAACTACGTTTAAATTTCTAAGCTTTGGCGTGACGCGCCAACTACATGACGATCGAGAGATCTGTGATGTTGGTTTAAGAAGTGACTTATTTCCGGAAATTTGGCTATCTGGACAGTTCTTGTATTAGGATAATGTATTATTATTAATTTATTCAGTTCTTCGAGAGATACATTCACGCTTTTGTAGCAAAACTCAGTGACAGATGTTTCTCCTGGTTTTCGGCCGCCATGTTGGTGCCCATCTCGCTGGGCACCTGCATGGCGTCTCCATACAAATCTCTATAAATTTGGAGAAAACGTTTCTCCGCATATCTTCCACAAGAAAAATTGTTGTGACCTAAATCTTGGCGAGAGTCTTTGAATCAGGATGCTTTGCGGTTTTCTTGATTCCAAAATCAAGAAAATCGTAAAATAGGTATGATTTAGTTCTAAGTTCTTATTATTTTAGATATGAAATATTTGTTTTTCAGGCCTTGATTAACCCGGGGTAGAGGTAGTAATTGAAAAATCAGAACACTGAAACTTGAAATCAGAATTTAGAAATCAGAAATATGAAATCAGAAAACAGAATTCAGAAATCGCAAATATTCGATTCATCTTAAAGTGCTTTCTAAATAAGGTAGGAAATTGGGGTCCGACAATCAGGATGCTTCGCGGCCAACCTGTTTTCCTGATTCTAAAATCAAGAAAATCGTAAATTAGGTGCAATTTAGTTCTAAGTTCTGATTATTATAGATATGAAATATTTGATTTTCAGGCCATGATTAACCCGATATTAGAGATAGCTTGTCAAAGATCAGAACTCCGAAACTTGAAATCAGAATTTAGAAATCAGAAATCTGAAACCAGAATTCAGAAATCAGAAATCGGAAATCGCAATCCCTGAAAATCTGAAATCCACAATTGAGAAATCAGAAATCAAAAACTTGATTTCCGAAATGCCACTTGTGATATGCAGTTCTGACAAGCACGGTTTTTATCCCAGTTTGCGATGTCATTATTTCGAATATCGAATCGGTAAAATCGTCCACATTTCTCCTCCGGGGGCGGGTAGAGAGATTTTCACGTTACTTCCGGTATCGTTTTTCTAAGCTGGGGAGGGGTGAGTATTTTTAACTTCCTGTGTCATAACTTTAGCGGGAAGTGGAGGAAGGGGGTGGGGTGGAGTTAACGTCGGACGGCAATTTCCTGCCTCTTTTAGAAAGTACTTTAAGATGAATCGGATCTTTTCGGTTGCTTTAGTTTACTGAGACAAGATGAGTACAACTCCTTTTTTAGGGGTTAAGGAAGAGATAAAGAATATCCTTGACTCTGGAGGGTTCTGTAAAGACGTTCAACAATATTTACCGTCAAAGGAAATTTCCACACAAGCATTTAATCACGGAATTTCAAGGAGAAGTGTTCGTAGATACTGCCAACCCAACGGCTTTCGACGTTATTTATAACAGAAGTCAAACAACTTTTGTTCTTGGGCCAAAGTAGTTGAACAAAACTGAAGCGGAAAATGCCATGAAGAGTTTGGTCGTCCATTTGTTTCAGTATTCGCTAAATCTAATTCGCTGTCGCTAAACCGTCAATTCGCTGCAGTCGCTTTATCTCTTGGGAATATCTACGAACACTTTTCGGTTGCTTTAGTTTACTGTGACAAGATGAGTACAATTCAGTTTACTGCGTACAATTTACTTTACTGCGACAAGATGAGTATAATTCCTTCTTGGCAGTATCTACGAACACTTCTCCTTGAAATTCGGTAATTTCTGCGTGGAAATTTCCTTTCACGGTAAATATTGCTAAACGTCTTTAAAGAACCCTCCAGAGTCAAGGATATTCTTTATCTCTCCCTTAGCCCCTAAAGAAGGAATTGTACTCATCTTGTCGCAGTAAACTAAAGCAACCGAAAAGATTCGATTCATCTCAAAGTACTTTCTAAAAGAGGTAGGAAATTGCCGTCCGACGCTCCCCCGCTTAACAAACGATGCCAGAAGTAACATTAAAATCTCTCTACCCACCCCCGGAGGGTAAATGTGGACGATTTTACTGATTCGATATTCGAAATATTGACATCGCAAACTAGGATAAACTGTAATTGTCAGAACTTGATATCACAAGTAGCATTTCGAAAATCAAGCTTTGATTTCTGATTTCTCAATTGTGGATTTCAGATTTTCGGGGATTGCGATTTCCGATTTCTGATTTCTAAATTCCTATTTCAAGTTTCGGAGTTGTGATCTTTGAATTGCTACCTCTTATATCGGGTTAATCATGGCCTGAAAATCAAATATTTCATATCTATAACAATCAGCGGGGAGGCAGCGTGGCCGAGTGGTTAGGGCGCCGGACTTGAAATCCGGACTTCGCGGGTTCAAGTCCCGCTCTGACCACTTAGCTGGAGTTGTTTCTCGGTGGACCCTAGTTCAACTCCTCGGTCATGCTTGTAAATAGCCAACTGGTCTGCCTCCCGCCAGTTGGGATTTTTAAGCCTGTTATGTTCATTTGAAATATTTGTTTCCTTCAGTTTAAGTGGCATGCCTGTGAACTAGCTTGGTGTAGCTAAGTGCATGACTACTATGAATAGACATTTTT
Source organism: Catalaphyllia jardinei (assembly GCA_022496165.2). Lineage (NCBI taxonomy): Eukaryota > Metazoa > Cnidaria > Anthozoa > Scleractinia > Caryophylliidae > Catalaphyllia > Catalaphyllia jardinei. The sequence goes on from CM042754.1 coordinate 10,371,219, forward strand.
TTTTTGAATCAGAACTTAGAACTGAATTACACGTAATTTACGATTTTCTTAATTTTGGAATCAGGAAAACAGGTTGGCCGCAAATCATCCTGATTATACTGGCACTTAATACATAGTCCTATACATAATTTCATTCACCAGTTCAATTCACGAGTTTGCTCATAGAGAACTTTGATTAATTTGTTGATACACCCGTGCCTACACGTTTACTCGTTTCTAATACTGTGTTATCCTTTTCTCTTTAACAAAAAAAAAAAAAACAGGAAAGAGATGTGGTTCATCAGATTGCGTGGACTCATTATCTGCAGCCTATACTCCCTACTTTACACTTGTGCACCACTTGCTGGCTTCATATCTATTGCTATCTTGATCACAACTGGCGAACACGTTACTTCTTTTACAACGTTTACAATCTTATCCAGCCTTAACGTTATAAATTTTTGCGTTTGCGCCCAGATGGCATGCACTTTGCACTTCGTTGCTGAAGGTTATATTGCTGTCAGACGTATCGAGCAATTCATGTCTAGAGAATATGGTATATCTTCTGCTCATCTCGATAAAGGCGTTACATTTGGTAAACAACATGGTCCTAATGGCTTCTTTAATGTCAAGTTAAAGGCAAGTCGATATGGAACAGGAATCGTCAGACTGGGAAGCGTTAAAGTAGGAGAGCCTAATTTGCTTTACGTTTTGAGAAAAAGGATTTTATTTGATAAAGATAATAATGATCTATCTCTAGTAGGTGTTTCGGCTTCTTGGGATAGACACGAAGACAGGAAAGCTTTGAGAGACATTTCATTTTCTGTGACCAGAGGACAAATGCTTGCCGTAACTGGACCAGTCGGAAGTGGAAAGTCGTCTCTCTTGATGGCTATTCTTGGAGAGCTGCCAACTTTAAATGGAAGAGTGTCAGTTAATGGAAGAATTGCGTATCTTTCGCAAATGTCCTGGGTCTTCTCAGGTACCATAAGAGACAACATCTTGTTTGGAAGGACTTTTGAACCTAAACGGTATCAAGAAATTGTAGAGGTTTGCTGCATGCAAAAAGACTTACACAACTTCCCACAAGGGGATTTAACAGAGATAGGACACCGTGGCGTTAGTTTGAGTGGAGGTCAGCGTGCTCGTGTAAGTTTAGCACGTGCGCTATACTCGGACGCCGATATCTACTTGTTGGATGATCCTCTCAGTGCCGTGGATGCCAAAGTTGGAAAGAATCTCTTCGATCGCTGCATTTGTGGATTTCTTTCCGGTCGAACCCGTGTTTTCGTTACGCACCAACTGGACTATTTAACTCATTTAGATAACATCATTGTGCTGAGCGAAGGAGCTCAAGTAAATGAAAGAGTTTGTCTTCATGGGTTAGAAAACTCGAGATCTTTTAATTTTTCTGACGTCGAGAGTGTCGCTTCAGGAGTCGAATTCGTGGCACAACCTCATCATTATCAGGATCAATCCCATGGTAACGAGGTTGAGGACATGAAGGAAGAGGAAGAAGATAGAAGTACCGGCTCCATTACTTGGAAGCTCTACTGGAAGTTCTTCCGGACATTTTTGGCAGCTCCTGTAGTGTTTTGTCTTTTCCTTCTTGTTTTTGGCGTGAAAGGTAAGAAGATTTCTAGAAATTTTTCAAACAATTTCGCAGTACATAGCTAGTATGATTAAAACATTTGGTTATGTGGAGACAGGTTCCAATGTTACTATTACCAGGCTTAGGATCAGTAACTCGGGAGGTAGACGATCAACAGGTGATGCACCATGTTAAATTCCGCTATTCCTTTAGAATGTTTCTGTCTCCAGGCAATTATGTAAAAGCAATATTAACGGTATCGAAGAAGAGACGAAAACTTCCTGATTGTTTTGCCAATACATACGTGTACCTACAATTATTTAATAAGTAGGTCTAAGGGCCTGCTTTACAAGGAGGCAGGGTTCCCCTGGAAAGCTAGTTAACCCTAGGCCGGGTTTACAAGCAAACTTTCACAGGTAGGGTAACCCTACAACCCGGGACAACTTAATGCGCGGTTACACTTAAAGGGTCTGGAAACAATTAGAAAGTTATCCGGGTAGCCGGGTTAACCCCACCTGAAGTGTTTACGACGGAAAAAGGTTAACTCCCCTTCCAGGGTAGCCCTAGCACGCAGGTAAGGTAAACTACCTACTCTGATGATCCCAGCTTCCTTGTAAACACCACAAAGAAAAAAGGAGGAAATATGTGAGTGCTAGGGTAACTCTCTCTTCTTGTAAACAGACCCTAAAATAGTAATCAACTGTAGAGCTTATGATTAATTTCAATTTTCTTTACCATGCTTCTAACCAGTTTCGTCATTAACGAGAACTAGCCACGAGAGATTCAATTTGTGTGGTATACTTCAAATTAAACTTGATAGGGAACAAAACATTCTTCTTTTCTGTGTTTCGTAGGGTTACTCGTTGTCTCTTACTGGTGGTTGTCTGAAGTGTCGGAGATGGATCGCGAAGAGCAACAATCGTCTAAGACATTAGGCATTTATGGCTGTTTTGTTGGATCAAATTTCCTGGCCAACTTAATTGCCTCGTTTTTATTTTATTCAACTCTTCTTAAAGCCTCTGAAATACTGCACAACAAAATGGTATGGTCTGTCATTAAGGCACCGGTGCTCTATTTTGACAAAACTCCTGTTGGACGCATTTTAAATCGCTTCTCCAAAGACATTGGCAATATGGACGATGTGCTGCCTCCTCAGTTCTTGCTTGCAGTTGAAGTTTGTTTATTTTCAATAAGCACAGTTCTACTTCCTGTCGCAGCAAACGTTTGGCTTATTTTCGTTGCTATTCCTCTTATTTTAATTGCGCTTTATTATGGCCGATATTACCTGAAGTCTTCCAGGGAGATTAAGAGGCTGGAAGCCATTACATGCAGCCCAGTTTACTCACACATTTCAGAAACAGTTGCAGGACTCGAAATAATTCGTTCATCACAAATGGAACAAAGTTTTTTGAAGAGGCTATTCAAGTAAGTGCAGTTTACAGAATAATCCCAATCTTACCTTGCGTCCTTTAGAAGTCTCATGGCAATTAATCAGTCTGGTGTCCTAAATATTTAAAAGCACAGGGTGGTAAAGCGTGATTGGTTAGAGTTTCAGTGACTTGTCAGTTATCACTTAATATTTCACTCCATTTCCCAGCTACCAGTAAATTTTGAAGATGTTAGACCTCAACTATCATTTAAAAACGCGCAATTTCAGTATTAAAACAATAACCAATTATGTTCAGCAATTATTCAGGCCTTGGAGCTCCTGGCTATCAGTTATACTCTATCCAAACGGCCCTCTAGTTATTTCTTCAAATGAGCCACTTGGAAACTACGAAGTGATAGAAAACTGTGAATTAAATTCCTTACAGCACGCGAAATGATCTCCCTATCCACGGAACGGAGACCGTTTTTTAGAATTTAATGACATTGTATCCTATTCTTGTAGGCAAGCAGTCAAATTTGACCACTTTCAAAATTTTGGATTAATTTACGTTTAGATACCAGGATGAGAACACTTCAGCATTAATCATGGTAATAACCAGCACTCAGTGGCTTAGTCTTCGCATGACTCTTGTGTGCAGTCTTATGATAGCTGCTGCAGCTTTCGGAGCGGTCGTTGCTTCCCAAAGTCCAGGTAAGATTACATCAAAGTGTCACTGGCAGGAAGTTCGAAAGTAAATAAAACCTGTGCTTGCTTCTTCTATTATACTCGATAAACGTTGTATTTCTTAAGTCCAGTTCGCGATCACAGCGTAAGGGAATGAGTTTTCTTTAATGTGAATCTCGGTAACATCTTTATTTCCAACTGGCGCAATGTTTTAATTCTGTGCTTTTATGACTCGATTTACAAAATAACTGAGCTACTACACGCGCTCCCATTGGTTGATAGGCTTGGCAAAATGAAAGTATGTAAACACGGTTGTGACGTTTTAGTTTAGAACCTATTTTTGAGAACTATTTTAGAAGTAATAGTGCACTTTTTCCTTGTTTACGAAGCCTCATCTAAACACTCGCAAAGCCGCTGGGAGAATTTTCGAAAGTTATGCAAACTCGTGACGTAGTCGAGTGTTTGCATAACTGTCTCGAATTCTCCCAACCCTCCTCTTGATTAGATGACGCTATGAAAACACGGAAAAAGTATTCTATTGCTTAAATGCAGAAATTGCTTGCTTTCATGTTTTCAGGTCACTATTATGCTCTTTTTGTAAGAATATTGTTTTCCGGCCCAGGCTGAATATTGTCTAGGTCTGTATCGTGCAGTACCGAATCTAGCGGAGATGCCCGGCGACGACCCCTTATTTTGGGCGAAAAAGAAGAAATCACAGAAGTAAGAAAAGCCGGCAGGCCTAGCAAAACAAACTCCCCCCCCCCCCCCCCCCCCCTCCGACACATTTTAAAGTTTGGATCCGCCACTGTTATGTTACATTGTACACGCGCTCCATTTCTTTTGCGTTGCAGCCAGCGAGGTCAAAATGTCCCGTCTGGCGCCTATTGGACGTTATGGCCTTGCAATAATAAAAAAAGAGTTTTCTAGAT
>CM042754.1:10379908-10387408 GCA_022496165.2 Catalaphyllia jardinei
ATATAAAAGTAAAGAGCAATGTATCAAACTATTCTAGAAATAAAACTGTGCATGGACTTAGGTCCAGTGACCGTCCTTATACACAAGCTGTCCCTTGGCTGGTAGTATTTTCAAGATCCTACAGGCCAGAGGGACAAGATCACAGAACACTGAAAATATTTAACTGTAGAGTGATTGAAGTGTAATATAAAAGTAAAGAGCAATGGATTAAAGTATTCTACACATACAACTGTGCAGAGACTTAGGTCCAATGACCTTAAACACAAGCTGTCCCTCTGGTCTGTAGTATTTTTAAGATCCTATTGGCCAGATGGACAAGTTCACAGAAAACTGAAAATATTACTGTAGAGTGATTCTAATGTAGTATCAAAGTAAAGGACAATGTATAAAACCATTCTGCAAATAAAATTGTGCATGGACTTGAGTCCAGTTACCTTGTACAAAAGCTGTCCCTCAGGCTGGTAGTATTTTCAAGATCCTACCAGCCAGAGGGACAAGATCACAGAACACTGAAAGAGACCTTAGGAAATTTACCGCATTTACCGAGCAATTCACTGCTTTAACCTCTACACATTATTCTTAACATGCCAGGTGAATAAAAACGTACTTGTCTTGTTGATCAACATAGTTTTACCACCGGCAATTCACATATTATGAGAAAGTATACTCCAGGGGGGGGGGGGTGGAAGCCCTTCCCATGATGCATTGCGAATCAATTATATTACCAACCGTCGATTGTCACGTGACCTGTTATTTGTGGGTGGCGTTCATGGAGTCAAGTCGACTGTCTCTTGAAAGTTTGTCATTAAAATTGTGCACTTTAGTCCGTGTGTTGCGCTGTAAAGTACAGGGGATCTTTTTCCAAATCCATAAGTTGATTAACAATACATTACCCGTCGAAGTGATGAGGTTTTCTTTGTTGTTGTGAGACGGTAAGTTTCTCATTGACTCGCAGTGAATTGGACTTCTGCCGTCTTGCCTTCGTTCCCGCTAGAATTTTGTCACGAAATATTAATTCCAGTCGCCAACTTTCGTTTTTGTCGATTCGCCAACAGATTGGTTTAGTTCGCCAATTAATTTCTCAGTTTGTCAGCATCTCATAAAATAGAGTAGGATCTTCGAAATCGCCAAGTGGTAAAAACAGGAGTAAAAACGAATTGGTGATCTATAGTGCAAGTTAGTTTATAATCTTCTAAGCATTTTCGTATTTGGTTACGTTTAAGTTTATGTTAAATCAAGCTTAGTTCTAAATGATCTCATTAAAGTTATTTTTAACGCAACATATGTCGGAGTGAGTTCGTACAAAGACTTCGAGCGGCTTATCCGCAACTATAATTTTTATGCGTAATTTGTTGGTAATTAATATATATATATAAGTGCGTAGCTATTTATTGTAGTTTTATATTTTCTGCTTGTATTTTTATAATTTACTTTTCCTCGGAGATATTAGCTAAGTCCAGCTACTCTGTAAATCCGAGATTAAATAAAGTGTATGTATGCATGTATGTATGTATGTACATTAGTTTGTTGAAACATTTTTCGTGAGTATCGACCAGTGCGTGTGTGGGTTTTGCATGAAAATAACAATTTATTTGCCATTAAGGTTAAGTAAATATTTCTTGCTGGCTCTGTAGTACGATAAAAATTTATTTGTGCAAATGTAAGGCTATTTATATCCATTTAATTCATAAAAACACGCTATCAAGTATCAAACTGCACTATATTGTCTTTCACAATTATTTCACTGCGCATAAACAATATTTAGTGGAGCATTCTTCGTCCAAATATGTAATTAAAGAACGTGATCATTATAGTATAATTTCACCGGGCTAGAAGATTGGCAGCCGGCCTGTGGAGAAGTTGCCTAATGGTAGTCTGATTCTTTGTTGCCAGAAAAGACCATTTTTCCATCATCTAAACTACTGGATCTCGATGTTTGTAATAATGACAACAAAAGTTTCATAGCTGAAGCCTCTGATAATATCCTTTGGTCTGTTTAATTAATTCAAAGAGTGCTGTGGATTTTTGTCACCTAAGATTAGTTGAATGAAAGATCTTTATGTTGCCCATTTAGTTCAGGTTTCAAGTGTTTGAACAATCACAACATTTAATTCTCCAGACATTGCATTTTCTAATTTGAGGTCATTAAGGTTTTCAATTTCCCACAGGTTGTTTCAAGAACTCCTCCCTAACTAAGCTTCCACATCTAACTGAAATAAGTACTTTCTTTGTCAAGTATCTGCATGTCAGTCATAACTCTTGATCAAATAGAATATACTAAAGGCAAATGATTTTGTCATAGCTATGTTTCATAGGCTGGTACCTAATATACCTGCAAATCAAATGTATTTTCCATGAAAATACCTATTCTCCTTTTACTGTCTGAAGGTCTGCCATTCTTTTGGATTCCTCTGATAGGTCTTTTACATTTTTTAAAAAACTTTTCATTCATACTTTACATTAATTTTAAAATAATGCTATTTTTGTTATATGTCCAAGGTAGTTATTTGGGTCGTTCCTCTGGTGTTTAAAACACACAAGGCTCTGCAATGATCACTTTATTTCAAATATTCAATAATTTATAACATGGAGCATTGTTCCAGGTGTACTAGAAGACTTCATTACAGTTATATATTTTTTTTACTATCCTTCACATTGTCAGTAGTGGGAGGTGCAATGGCCTCCTCCCAAGTGCACTTGTTCCCAGATCAAGCAGCCTAGTTTCGATCCCTGACCAGGACATTGTGTTGTGTTCTTGGTCAAGACACTAAATACTCTCACAGTGCCTCTCAACATTGCTACAGCTGTATGGACTAGCATCCCATCCAGGGGGCAGTAGAAGTACTCCTGGTTGCTTCATGTTAAAGAAACCAGGATAAGCTCCAGCCTGATATGAGCCACTTGGCTTATATGCAGAGTTTACCTTCACCTTCTCAGAAGTGATTATTGATTTTGTTACATTTAGCTGGGTCTGGAAAGGTATTATCAAGACCTGGAATTTGACCAAACTGTGGTGCAGGATTCCGGGCTAAATTCAACATATCTTGACAGGATTTAATTTCAAAAATTTGGCATAGGATGTGGGATGTTTTTTTAATGCATCTAAGGAATTTGGGAGCTCATCATGACCCAAAAAATCAACCAGGAAAGTGCTAAGTGGTGTCTTCTTTCCTGTACCCTTCTTTCCTCCATGTTTCAGGGAATTTCAGAGAGACTGATATAAATACTTTAACCTTGTCCTAGAGGGTGTGAGCTACATGCTTGCTATGCTGAAACTTAGGGATGTTTGAATAGTCAAATTGCCTTAGGTGACAAGGACCTCAACAGGGGTTTTACCTGTTTAAATGTAGTACAACAGTTCAAGCCTGATTTCATATGTAATTTTTATTTGAAAGTCAAAAATATATTTGTTATTTCTCCGTCTTCTTTGCATCTCTACGATATTTTGCGAGCCAATAAACTTCCATCGCACTAGCCTGTCTGGCTGGTGGAAGTCGTGAGCAAGTGATTAATCTGATCTTTTTTATCACTGAGCATCTTCGATTGATCAGAAAATGAGCTTTTATTAAGGCCTATAGCCTAGAAGTTAATTTCAGCTTATTGACATTTGGGAGTTATCAGGCATCGGAGAATTCGTTTTTAGTAGTTGTTGGTCAACAATCCAACTCTATTTCGCCTGTAAGTCATTGTTTACAGGTGACTTTTCAGAATGACGGCCATCTTGCGGGAGCGAGTGAAATGTTATACCGTAGCGCAAAAATACGAAAAACCACAATAATGTTTCCCTTAATTCCATCTAAAATTATATGTCTCATTTCCTTATGGAAACTGCAGTTGGTTTCAGCAATATCTTACCAAAGCCTAATTTAAAAACTCATATACAAACATCAAAGTATATTTGCGCCCGCCTGGTTTCTTCTTCATTTCGAAATTGGCGAAAGGAACCCAGTGAAAAGACACTCAACTCAGTGCTTGTTTTTTACGTATAAAACAATGAAGTTAATTCGAGATCAATATAATATAATTCTATATATTGAAGCAGCAATTTATAGAATCTGTCTACAAATCATGCCAGGTATAAGTTGGCAATCGGTCATAATTTATATGGCATTTTGCGGGATGACAGCCATTTTAACGAAGGGCAGAAATTGAGAACTTTTACGATAAAGATAAAAGATTGAAAAACACATTTACAAACATTAAAATCTTACTTTACATTTTCCTGAAAGCATGAACAGAAGATACAAACAGCGTTGAGGCCACAACAACGAACCAAATCGAAGTAGCAACCAAGTGAAAACCTGCGAATGACCTTGAATTATGACAAGGTTCTGTTTACATCTGTGAAAACTCGCTCGAAGTTTGACGCGCTGTATCATGGGAAGGGCTTCCAGCCCCCATTAGTATACTCCGCCATATTGGAATAGCCCTTTCCCAAGATATTTGAAACGCAAAGGCAACCGGGAAACCTTACTTCCGGAGCGAGGCTATGGTAAGTGCAAATTCAATATGGCGGCTAAGGAGACAGTTCCTTGGGGAGTGATTTATTGTTTGATGCGGATGGCACGACAAGACGCCATTGGCAATGCAACTCCAAACCTTTATTCTCCAAAACTACTTCATGTAGGTAGCACTGAATAGGAAAGCACATGTTGAACCAAATATGGAACAAACCATATTACGTAACCTATACGTAACATCTCCCTTTCCTTGAAAAACAAAATGAAGTAACAAAAATTGTCACAACGAGTCCTAGCCAAAAACTAAACAAAGTAATCGACTTGTTTCAGAAAGTGTTCAATGTCCGGACGAAAACAGATAATCCAAGTTAAAATAAGCTTCAAGTGTTCCGAATGTTCAACGTTTCATGTCAAAATCTTTAAACCTTGACGGCAGACGAATACTCCGCGTTCTTGTCTTTTGAGATGAAGACACTGGAACCTGTGTTTCCGTGGCAACAGTCCTTTCCACGGAACCTTGCTTAGGGCTTGCCAGTTTAGAAGGTGACTTGGGTACCTTTGGGTTCTCCTTGTGTTTGTGAGATACTTCTGGCTCCGGTGAACCAGCCTTAGTACTCCGCTTCTCGGTTGGCGACGGTTCTGCTGCAGGTCTCAGAAACTGCCTGTTTCTTCTGAAGAAATCATTGCCTGATTTGACTACATATGACCTGTCTGAAATTTTCTCAACGCAGGTAGCTTCTTTCCACGTTTGGTTCTTCCGCAGGGGTTTAATTCTGACTTCTTGACCAATCTCCAGTTCAGGTAACTGCTTGGCATGACGGTCATGGTAAAACTTGGCTTTTTGCCTTTTCCTCACTAACTTCTCTGTAGAATGCGTACATACTTCTGGGCGTAGAAGACTTGACGCTGTAGGCAGTAGCGTTCGCGTTCGACGTGACATGAGCCTTTGAGCAGGACTTGCGTTGATTCCTTCAGTAGGAGTGTTCCTGTGGTCTAATAGAGCTAGCCAGGGATCGTTTCCATCTCGTTCTGCTTTCTTGAACAGCTGTTTGACTGCTTTAACTGAAGATTCAGCTTTACCATTTGACTTTGGGTAGTGTGGTGAGGATGTGACATGGTTAAATTCCCAGGTAAGGGAAAACTCGTGGAATTCTTGGCTACTGAACTGTGGTCCGTTATCGGAAATAACTGTGTCTGGGATGCCATGTCTACTGAATTCCTCTTTAAGCACTTGAATAACAGCGTGTGAGGTGGTGTCCTTCAACAAAATCTGAGAAATAGTCAACAATTGTGATGTAATTCTTTCCGCTGACAGTGAACAAATCTGTGGCTACTTTACTCCAGGGCCTATCAGGAATTTGATGAGACTGCATTGGCTGGCTTGCATTCTTAGCCTGAAACTCAGCACAGACTGTGCATCTCTCAACTAGGGTTTTAATTGTTGAATTCATCCCAGGCCAGAACACAATGTCTTTAGCCTTTCTTAAGCATGACACAATTCCTTGATGGCTTGAGTGTATCCTTGAGAGTATTTCTGATCTCATGGCTTTGGGAACAATCACTCTCTGACTCTTAAATAGAATACCATTGTGGAGTGAAATCTCTTCTCTATAATTCCAGTAGTCACGGACTTGCACAGGACACTCATCTCTTTTCTCTGGCCATCCTGTTAGAACAGTTGTCTTTAGCGTTTCCAAGACGAGGTCTTGCGCTGTGCACTTTTGCAGTTGAGATAACCTTTCAGGAGCTACTTTGATAGAATCAAAGGGAGTTAGAGTTTCTACTTCAAGGGCAAAAACTTGAAAATTGTCAGCCATCTCTCCGTTGTCAGAAAGCGAGGCTCTAGACAAGTGGTCGGCAACGTACATTTGTGCACCTGGCTTGCACTTAACATCTAGGTTAAAGCGCTGTAGTCTCAGCATCATCCTTTGTAGCCGACAGGGAGCAGAGAGGATTGACTTCTGAAAAATAGTCTGTAATGGTTTATGATCCGATTTGACAGTGATCTTTTCACGGCCAGCGAGGTACTGACTAAAACCTCTCGCAGGAGAAGACAATCGCCAAACACTCCTTCTCAATTTGGGCATATTGCCTCTCATTCTGTGATAAGGACCGTGAAGCAAAGGCGACTGGTTGGCCATTTTGTAGTAAGGCTGCGCCTAGCCCATATTCACTTGCATCGCATTGAACTGTGACCTCTTCCAGCAGATCATAATACTTAAGCACAGGATGTCTGACAACAAGCTCTCTCACTTCCTGGAATGCTGCCTCGTGCTGCGCGGACCAGATGAATTTCGCTTCCTTTGCAGTCATCTCTCTCAGTGGCTGGGCAACTTCTGACAGTCTTGGTAGAAACTTAGACAAGTAATTGACGAATCCTAGTAAACTTAGGAGTTCTTTCTTGGAAGTAGGCTTTGGCATTTCCTACACTGCTCTAACTTTCTCTGGATCGGGCTTCAACCCATCTTTGGTGATCAAGTGACCCATGAATCTGACTTCAGACTTCCTCAGGTTCATTTTGGTTCTGTTTAGGCGCAGATTGGCTTTGCGAGCTTGCTCTAGCAGACGGAATAAGTTCTCATCATGATTTTGACTTGCCTCTTCTTCATTGTCGCCATGACCCATTATCAGTATGTCATCTCTTATTACTGCGACACCCGGAAGACCATCCAGTTTCTCGTGCAATTTGCATTCAAATTCTTCGGGGGCCAGGTTGATACCAAAGGGTAGCCTCCGTTACTTGTAACGACCAAAAGGGGTCCAGAACGTGGTCTTGAGGCTGCTGCTTTCATCCAAACCAACTTGGTAGAACCCGTCTTTAGCATCGAGGGTACTGAATACTTTTGCTCGGCTGAGCTTGGGCAATAACTCGTCAAGAGTAGGCAACTGATACTTTGGGCGAATGACTGCTGTGTTTAGATCCTTGGGATCCAAGCAAATTCTGATTTTGTCGGGTGTCGTGACCACAACCATACTACTCATCCAGTCAGTTGGTATAGCAACTTTCTCTACGATTCCTTTTCTTTCAAGGTCATCCAGT
>CM042754.1:10392408-10407408 GCA_022496165.2 Catalaphyllia jardinei
ATCCATCCTTGGAAATACCGCCCGTGTTAAAATTGCATGACGTGGTTGAAATATAGTCGTGAAAACAGTGATGGAAGTTGTTTTCATTGCACACTGCTAGTTTGGTACTCGGTGAGTATTCAGCTAGCTCTCGACAAAGTTTGCACTTTCGAAGATGTCGTTGATCCCCTTGATCTGTTAGGCAAGGGTCTATTCCGTCGAAGTAAGGATTCCTGGACTGGCTTCGAGGGGAACAAAGATGGAAACTGACGGAGACGGGCCTTCTTCGCCTTTAAAATGCAAGCCGCAAACTCGAGTTCCAGACTTTGCAGAAAAATTTTGACGCACATTTCTGAACTTAGAAATCCAAATCCTTCTAGCTTTAGTCTCCTTTGGAAGTCTGTGAAGTTTTACCGTCTTTCCATTGACGACTTTGCCGCTGTAACTATGGCAAAGTGGCACACAACAATAAATCACTCCCCAAGGAACTGTCTCATTAGCCGCCATATTGAATTTGTACTTACCATAGCCTCGCTCCGGAACTAAGGTTTCCCGGTTGCCTTTGCGTTTCAAATATCTCGGGAAAGGGATATACCCGACAAATTTCCGATTCCGAAAACTCCTCGTCTCGGAAACTCGCTCCTAGTACTCCTCGGTTGTCCTTCTGAGCGGTAGGATTTAGGCACAACCACTGGCACAACCAGGCACAACCGACATGCAGCCTTGGTTGTACCTATTTGATATTGGACATTCATGTTATGAGCAACTGACACCTGTCAAAACAAGGTATCTGCTGACCAGTACCACGTGACCATATCGGGGGCTCTAAGTCTACAACTTATCGAGGTCACATGTTTTTTTTGAAGTTGACCGCTGACTAGATGCTGGTTTTCGATTGGATCGCAGGCTCATGTCCGGTTAACTTGTTGAAAACAGTTCAGGATTGTTCGAAAGCCAGCTAACGCTAGCCTAGGATTAAAATTTATCCGAATTATAACGTTTTCTTTACACAATTTATGTTTTTCCTGCTTTGTTTTGTGTTTATAAAACTCAAAACAGAAAACCTCACCGCAAAGGTACAGAACTCAAATCAAAATTGTACCTTTTCCTAGGTTAGCTTAATCGGGTTCCTAACAACGTGGCCAAGGAGCTACTCTTTTAGGCTGGCCTAAATCTATATACCTACTATATATCTTATACATCTTGAAAGTATCTCTATAGCGGTCAGAAAACATGCTGCCACCCTCTTTCGTCGCAAAAATTTCATACGTTTACAAGTTTGTCTTAGGGACGTCATTTAGTATTCACATTTTTACGTGGAGAGAGCTTTTAATTCGCTGCTCTCATGACTTTGCTTGCACGACTGCCGGTGAACTATCGTCAACAATCACGAACTTCTTTGGTCGTTTGGCCATTTGAATGATAATTGGTGATAGTTAATGATAGTTCGGGGAGAATCAGCTATCATCGACTATCATGTGCCGTTTGACCAGGGCTTTATGTGTAATTTTTCTTTGAGCGGTTCTTTGTTCTTAGTTCTATACATCCCTTGAGTTGATGGACCAAGTGTCAACTAAAATGTCAAACTTTCGTAGTAAAAATACATCTTTTTAGCTAACGTTTGGTCCATCAACTCAAGGGAAATTTACATTCTTCACAAGTACTTGACAATTTTTTTTTATTGCAAATAGATTTGTTTCAACGAAAAAAACTTTGGGGTTAGGTGTACTCTAAAGCAAAGCTTTGTCTAAGTCAATCAACAGGTTACTCTGGATCATACCTCCGTAAGTGCTTGATCGCTTCTGTAAAGTTCATCTCCCACGCGTAGATTTTAACAGCTCGTATACCAGATAGAATCTCGTTCATGACTTCTAGTCTCTTGTCTGTGGCTGCTGCACTTTTAACTCGTAGATGTTTAGTCTGATGCGACGCCAGAGTGACGTAAACGATAACTATTACATAAAAGGCAACTCCAGCAAGAGCACGCCATCCAATAAGGAGCCAAAGAATAATACATGAAGTCAAAACCTCTAGAGGGGCAAAAAGAAATAGGGATATCGCCCACAGAACCTTTTCCAACTTCTGTGCGTCGTTTGACACAAGGTTGATAGTCTTTCCTGTAAGTATCTTCTGAATATCACTGTGATTAAGCTCTTTTAGAATCTGCATATAGAGAAACAGCCCATTAGCAAGTTGTATATGTACATTTACAAACATGTCGAAGGTGAGACCGATGGCGACTGAATATAACAAGTCAAATTGATTTTCAAATTAATCAGACTCTGCAACCCAAGTGGGAAATACAACATAACGGATTTAACGCAAATGATTTTTAAAATTGATTCTGTCAGCCCTTGAGGACAAATCTTTCTAGTTCAAAACCACTTTATAGGGTTATGGATACTACAAAGCAAGCACCAAACTCCCCAGATCCCCCATGGAGTCAATCAGTAATAAGTGTAATTCAGTGTTGTAACTGTAAACACTTACTTTTTTGTACACGAGGCCAATGCTTGCTACTTTTAGTTGTGTGCCCCAGATTTCTGCCAATGCACTGAAATGATTTTTAGACAGTCCTTTGATGAATGCCAACGATATCATTCCAGCAACCAACACAAAGGAAGAAACAGAATACTTCGGTTGCGATTCATTTTCGAGACCTGAGAGGAAAAACCAAAGTAGCAGAGGCAGAAGGACGACAGACAGAGCTCGAAGTGTTTTCAAAATTAACATGCCCGTGTACTGCTTCCATGAAAACATTCGGGAAAATGCTCTCCACAGGCGAGGGTGACAACCTGCCAGTTGACTTCTTCTAATTTCTTGTTGCCATAACTTCTCTAACTTATTCACTAGATGCTCCATGGCATCTTGCTTGCGAACAGTAAAAATATCTTCCTTCTCCAGGGGCCTTTGGCTGCCTTGTCTTAGAACAGTGTTCATCCAATGTAATGTTAGACAGGAAAGCCAATTGGCTGAGTCATTAGGATGCGGAACTACTGAGGCCTGGCAACTTTGTTCATTCTGCTCCATGTTCTTTAGTCCTTTTCTTTCCTGAAAAAGCTTGCAAAATTTAGTTCAGGCAACAAGGGGAAAAGGGCATATTTCAAATGCAAAACACTTGCAGTGTTTTGTGGTTAATCCTGTAACTCAGCCGCTGCATAAATATTATTTAAGTGCAGGTAATTGTAAAAGCGATGCAGTGCATTTCTAGTCCCTCAACCTTTGCCCAGTAAACTAACTGGTCATACATCAAAATAATCAATCAATCAAAGCTACAAAAAGGCTCATTTTCATGATGGCCATTTTGAAATCACGCATATGATTTCAGACCAAATTACACTCCACTCAGTTCAATTACCATTGTACTCACTATCAGCATGCCAAGAGCCCCCTGCTTATTTTGAGAATTAACGTAATTGTGTGGACAAGCATGATTATGATATAATTTGCTATCCAATTATCATTCTCTTGTCCACAGCCCACGATCCTTCTGGCCTGTGACAGGGATCGAGAGGTCTGGTTTAGTCCAACCACAGCAGTCCTCAATTCACGGACTTATTGTCAAATCTAGCAAATCCGATTGGTCGAGAATTCCAAACAAATACTCTGCGCATGCTCAGAAAATTGGGTCCGGCCAGGGCTCCCGACCCCTGCCACCGGCCAGAAGGATCATGGGCTCTGGGGACGAGAATGTCCTATTATACGTTATACCGCGCAGTGCGCATGCGTAATACACCTTTGGCTAAATAGCACGAGCACTTGAATGGTTTCGAGTGATGCGGCCGCCATTCTCGTTCCCAGAGCTTCGTTCCCCTTGACCAGCGGTCGGAAAACTAGAGCTCTGGGAGCAACCATTTCAGGTATGCGCCATAGCATTAAATAGATGCAGACTGAGACTGCGCAGTGAACTGGATAACCAGAATTCGGTTATTTCCCATTGTTATTTCAAAATGGATGCTCCCAGAGCTCTCGTTTTCCGACCGCTGATCAAGGGGAACGAAGCTCTGGGAACGAGATTGTGCGGCCGCTTGATGCGTTTGTCGTTGCATTTTTAGAAGCACAAACAAAATCTACTTGCATTTCACCCAATACTTTTGGTATATTTTGAATAAAACAATGTATAATAAAACAATTGAAGTAACAGGGAATTAACTCTGAAGTGTAAATTTTAGTGCTAATTTAACCCATGAATAACCCACTGGGCGTTAGCCCTAGTAAAGGGAATCAGGGAACCACACGAGGTAAAGAAAAAATCTTATGACCTCGGTGGGAATCGAACCCACGACCTCCGGAATAGATCTACCGTTACTCTGCCGACTGAGCTACGAGGTCGGACAGAGAAAGTCGGGGTCGATTTAGATAATTGAATTCAGTTTTTGTGATGTCCAGAATAATCAAGGTCTCGGCAAGGTGTAATCAGCCTCGGCCTCCGGCCTCGGCTGATTACACTTGCCCTCGACCTTGATTATTTCGGATATCACAAAAACCTCATCAAATTATTGTTTATAAATCTACTGGCGTTCTATCTCGATTGCCGCTCTCTAATTTGCTACCCTACTCACTATCTATTCAGTTGAGCGTAGCAGTTTGCACTGGACGCCTCTTCTATTCGTTTCTGAACTGTCTCTGAAACTGACAGTGATAGTTGATGAGGACCCAGCACGAGTCAACCATCAGGCATAGAAATAGTGAGCGAATAATCTATTTTTTTAATAGAAACACTAATGAAAGTTTGGGAGAAACTCAAAAAAGCTATGGAAACACTTACCTGTCGACGGCTCGTTTTCCCACAGCAATTCTCGTTTTTTCAAACTTCCACATGTGTTTCTAGTTAACAAACGAGTCTAAGTGCGAAACCGATTTCATTTTCATGCAAATCAAAGTCATTTTCATAAGAATGGTTTTGCACTTAGACTCGCCTTCAAACAGAGGCACAAGGGAACTCGGAAATCGGATATAGATTATGAACGCGATATTTTTATCGCGTGACGTGATAGTTGACGAGCGTGGGTGCAGCATAATCTTATTGCTTTAGTATAAATCGTACTAAACGTTCACAACTTTAATCTAAATCTTCTTCAAAGACACTTCGGAAACACAGAGGCTGTCCCAGAGCACGCTGCCACGCTACTCACTGTCTACTTAACAATTAGATTGTGAGCTCGAGATTTCTATCGTGTGATAGTTGACGAGGGCGCAACTGTCACGCATAGAAATCGAGAGCGAATAATCTAATTGTTTTAGTATAAATCTACTAGTCGTTCAAAACTCTATCTAAATGCTCTTCACAGGTACTTCGAAAACGCCAAGAAACTGCATTCACTTTGCCAACAAAAGTACACTGCTACGCTACTCACTATCTATCATATAATAGATAGTGAGTAGCATAGACAATCAGAGAACGGCATTCATGATAGAACGCGAGTAGATTTATGCTAAAACAGATTATAGTTCACCACTAAATTTTCTCTGATTCTTATTGGTTTAAATTGATGAAGTGATGCGATAGTTTTCATCCGAAGAGAGACGCTATGAGCCCTTACAGTTCATCACTAAATTTTCTCCGATTCCTATTGGTTTAAACAATAGGAATATATGTTCCGTTAATCAAAGTAGTTAAATGTTTTAATAAGGTATCTAATAAACTATTTATGTAAAGTTGCCATCTAGCCTGAAAATTACGTTCTGAATTTACGTTCCAAATTTAACCTTTGCGATATCCTTAATAGTACTTAGATTAGGAGTTACGCCATGTTTCCTACTTATCCAAATGGAATATGTGGTTCAACAAGTGTAATAAAAAAAGTCTATCAACAAGTCTATTTTTGCCTCTAATTTACCTAATAATACATCTTCCTGTAGCTGGCGTTATAACGTGCACGTAAATAGACTAGACCCGTGTTTCAGTCTCAAAACTCTTAATCATCTGCAGCCATGATGATCCGATCAACAACAACAAGAGGGGTCAGGCAAGGCTGTCCGCTTTCCCCGTATCTCTTCATACTTGGGGCCGAAATATTAGCGAACAGACTTCGTCAGACAGTAGAAATCAAAGGGATTAATTTATTTGGAAACGAGGTTAAAATAAGCCAATTCGCAGACGATACTAACCTATTCTGTGCAGATATTACTTCTGTAGAACACGCTCTTAACACGGTCAGTAAATTTGGTGCCATATCTGGTTTAAAATTAAACGGGAAAAAGACTAAGGCGATGTGGCTAGGAAAGTGGTCAACGAACAAAACCAATCCATTACAATTAGAATGGCTAAACGAACCTGTTAAAATTTTGGGGATATACTTCTCCTATGATAAGAGCAAGAACAAGCAGCTTAACTTTGATTTAAAAATTCAGAAATTACAGACAAAACTGGATTTATGGAAAGCAAGAAATTTGACCCTGTTCGGAAAAGTTTTGATCATGAAATCGCTCGGGCTGTCACAAATAGTGTACGCAGCGTCTAATGTCAATGTCCCGAATGAAACTATATACACCATCAAAACTAAGTTATTCAGTTTCCTTTGGAACAACAAAAAAGACAAAATTAAGAGAGAAAGTATTTATCAAGAATATGATAAAGGCGGAATTCGTATGAAATAATGATAAAGGCATTAAGACTGGCCTGGATCCCAAGTCTTTTAAATCCCGTCAGCCTTAATTGGAAATCAATACCAGATAATTTTTTTAAAAAACTTGGAGGATTAAACTTTCTGCTCAGATGTAACTTCGATGCAAAATATCTAGATCCTAAGTTGCCAGCCTTTTATAAGGATATTCTATCTTTTTTCTCTGAACTTAAATCTCAGTACAACTATGAACATGGGCAGGAAATAATCCTTTTTAATAACAAAGCAATTTTAATCGGCGGGAAACCCTTCTTTCTTCGGGAATGGTTTTCCAAAGGAATTATCTGTATCATTGACTTACTTAATGAAAATGGAAAATTTCTTTCTTTTGAAGAGTTTCAAAGCAAATACGACTTGAGAACTAATTTCCTAAATTTTTATCAAGTGATAAATGCTATTCCGAAAGCTCTAGTGATTAAGGCACGTTCTCAAGATAAACCTAAAGAAAATTATCTAGGAAGTCATAATACTAAGTTTGAATTAGCTGAAAATATGGAATTTGACTTACAGAAAATAAAGGCAAAGGATTTCTACTGGTTACTAAATGAAAAGACCAATAATTCGTTTCCTACCGGCCCCAAAAAATGGAGCAATATTATGAATTTAAATTTCACCGAATGGCAACACATTTTCATATTGGCAAAACAGATTTGCAGAGAAAATAAATTAAAAGAATTCCACTACAAATTCTTACATAGAATTATAGTAACTAAGAAAGAATTATGTCGCTTTGGTATTAAACAAGATAGTGATTGTTTATATTGTGGAAATGAAGACTCCATCGAGCATACATTTATTGACTCTCAATTCTCAAAAGCCTTCCAGCGAAGAGTTACTCAGTGGTTTAATAATGCAAATCACACTAATCAACATCCGTCTGTTAAAGAAACGTTATTCGGACTCTTTCCCAACTCCTCAATTGTAAACAAAGCTCTGTTAAGAAAACTCAATTACACCTTGTTGTATATGCGCTATTACATTTACTCCAGCAAACTCCACAATAGATCAATTACTCTCTCTGATTTCGTCACTAAATTAAGCGTAAAGTATAAGGTTGAAAATCTAGATTTAAATTGATCTAATAGTTAAATATCTTAAAGAAGATGTCCCTTCAAGTAGATACCTGTATTTCCTTACCTAAAGCTATAAATAATTACTGGAACATTCAAATAGTACCGAACCAAAGTTTTATGTTACTTAGTCTTGTAAGTAGTGTATTTAAGTGTATTTAATGTCTCATTATGTTATAAACAATGCTTGTATTTTGTAATTATAATAAAAATGAGTAGTGCAAAAAAAAAAACAACAACAACAACAACAACATGTGCTCTGGAAAACTACTTAAAAACGTGAGTCCCGTATGTGACACCGCTGATCTACACGTATCGACATTACAGGCGTGAGGTCCACTCCTTTGCCAGAAGATTTGGCTTGCGAAAGAACACTGATAAAATAAGTGATAATTCAACCTGAATATTGAACTGGAGTGCAGAAGAAAAGTTAGTGGTGAACAATAAAGACAATGAAGTGTTTATGTCTTGGAACTATCAGTCTGATAGTTGCCCCTTGGAAATTTGACATTCTTAAAACTAGCATATTTGCCCACAAAGCTTTGCATCTCGGGCAAATATTTGTTTTAAGAACATCAAATTTCTGCGGGGTAACTATCAGCCTATAGTTCCTCGACAGAAACACGATTGTTTAATAATAGTTCACTACTAAATTTTCTCCGATTCTTATTGGTTTAAATTGATCACGTGACGCGATAGTGTTGATCCGCGGAGAGACACCATCGACCTAAAGTGCCCGTCCGTCGAAAATACCCGGATGGATAGTAGTCGTCCGTGAAACTTTTTCGGTTATCAAGCGGGTTTATTGAAAATAAACGAATGAAATCGTACTAAGTGGATTTTTGTCTCGGAACTATCGGTCTGATAATTGCCCCTTGGAAATTTGGTGGCGTTGCAATCCACGTTAAAATTCTCTAGGACATTTTTGCTTTCGTTTTTAGTTTAATAAAGATCAACCCCTGGGTACTTTCAGGAAAGAAATTAAATTTAAATTTATGAATATCTTAGTCTAAGAATCTAACAAATCGAATCTTGCGTCTTTCATGGAAAACACGCTTGTTTGAATCGAGTTTAAACAGCTTTTAGTACGCGCTCACCAAGCGAGCAGGTGACGTAATGACAGTGCCAGCAAAGAGAATTCATAAAAACGCCAGAGTTCTCTTTTATTTTCCGCTCGTATAGGTTTCTAAAGCTTTAGCATTCTATCACGAATTCTGATTTCTTATTGGCCTTTCTTCTCATTATAGCTTTCAACGACTGGTAGATTGCTTACTGTCGATTTCTATGCGTGATAGTTGATTCTTGCCCTCGTCAAACGTTAGGCGACAGACATCTAGGACCATCTAGGGCTGATTAATAAATAGAAGCACTGCATATGAAAGTTTGGGAAAACCATAGGTGGCCTAGCTGGATCGCAAATGAGCGTCCCTATATATACAGTACTCTCTTCCTGTGTGTATTTTCTTGTTTTCGTGACGTTTCTAGGCCGATTTATGACAATTTAGCTCCTTTTAGCTTCACTGCTTTGCCACCTAAATTGTCATAAATCAGCCTAGAAACTTCAACTGAAACAAGGAAACAAACAGCTTAAGTGAGGTAGGTTTTTCCAATACACATTGTTACATTTCGACTGTTGCGTAACCTATTAAGCACTATGGGAACTGGTCTGACCACCGGCTTGTGTTTCGCAGCATGTTTCGTTCTCCTAATCTGCACCTTGAAAAACGTTTTCTATTTGTTAGATGTATGCAATTGCCGATAAATAAAATGTCCGCCAGAAGCAATATTTATGTTAATGAGGAAACAAGAAACTCCTTAGTAAACATTGCACTTTATCCCAAGAACGTAAATTACCAGCTCACAGTTTTCTCATAACCTTTATATCCTTCATAACACCTTAGATATAAATCCAAATAAGTATTGAGTTCAAGGCACTGATTATACGAGCTCATGGCAACGCAGTTTTTTACTACGAATTAGCATTTTGGGAATCACGATATACTCCAATTAACACCTTTCCACCAATCCACCTTTGTACGAGATTTTATATGATACTATGAAAATACAGAGGGATGAAATGTGAGTTTAAAGATCTGAGGTCATTATATACTTACAAGCTGTAGAACCACTGAAGATGGTCTTCTTGCTTGGTCGTCTTCAAGAAAAGTTCATTGTTAGCTCATTAACTAATGACCAGAAGAAATGAACATGCAGTGAAGGGGGTTATGGGAATGATCTCTTTAGTCGAAGATCAAAAAGATCAGTGATGCATTTCATTAGAAAAAGTCTGTTAAGTGTTGTCTGATAAAGCCTCCAAATCTCAACTATAATTCCACCAGCAATCGTTATTTATATTGAGGAATGATCGACTTCCATATTATGTTTGTCGTTTTAGTGTCAGACCGCAGTTTATGGTAATGTTTCAAACACTTTAATTTCCCGGGGGGGGGGAGGGGGGGAGACTCCCGTATAAAAAGGACGGGGATGCTCGTCGGAAATTTTAAAAAGAACACCTAGGATATGCCACAAGATATACCAACATCGTATTTTTGGGAATGATTTGAATTTTTTTTCAGAGCAACCTTAAATTTTCGAACCTTTAAGGTGACTCTGAACCCACTCCACAGAATTTTTTCAAACTTCGCAAAATTAGTTACGTTATATCATGATTATCATAATTCGATAGTAAAAAATGGGTGTCACTGAGCTGGTTTTTTAGTTACAAGAGCTTAAAGCTGAAATTAAGGGTGTTTAAGCAGGTCATATAGTTGCTATGGTAACCTATTATGTAAAAAAGGTGATGGCAAATTGTTTACCATTGATTGGGAATTTGTCTGATACTATTATTGTAGCATCACTTGTTAAACAGTGATAGTATTCATCCTTCAAAGTGTAGCTGTTGGAAAAGTGCTGGAATTAAGATCATTTACCTTCCGGTGTAATAAATAAGTCACGTAATAACCGATCACTAATTATTTCATTATCAATTGACTAGTTGCTTTAAGAGCAATTATTTTCTTCCTTTCCAACATTAAAGTGGTATTATTCCTTTTCCACGGTAAAAATGAGAACCAGGACATTTCCAAACTCAAGCAAATTGAATTGGAAAGTTGCAAGCTGCCTGGAGGAAATTTTTCAATCAATATTGAAACATTACGCTGCAACATTAGCGAGTTCCCCTAAAAAAATCCGGCATTTGACTGTTAAGCTACCGCATGGGTAACAAAAACATGAAAGGCCCTGTAGGGGAAGATTGTTTGTCATTCTGCTTCAGGTAGCTGGCACCAGGCATTGGGGTTTTCAAACTAAGAAATAAGAGCCGTGAAGTTTCAAATACCTGTCTAGCTGACATTACACCATGCTGGAACAGAAGCAAGAAGGTAAAGTATACTACACAATATCTACATGAATGCAACATTTTCATTTGTTATAGACAACAGAAACCAAACAGAAACAGAGACCAACGAAGCGCGGTGCTGACCAAATTACAATAAAGTTAGGATTTTGTATCACCGTCAGTCCTTGTCGATTAAGAGGCCGTTGTCGAGAGGATGATGTCTTCAACTGGGACGAGTTTTATTGGCTGTAGCCATTGAGAGCTCTTGAGGTGTGATACTCAGGCTAGCTCAGCAGTCATTGTCTATATATTATGAACTAGCATTTATCACAACCAGGCTAGACTATTGCAAAAGTTTACTTTATGGTTGAAAATATAAAACAAAAAGCGGTGATAAACATATTAAAAACATGCATTTTATAACCTTTCGTATGCTAGTCAACATACATTTTCAAATTTGTAACGGTTACACTTTTGAAAATGTATGTTGACTAGCATACGAAACGTCAAGGTTATAAAATGCATGTTTTTAATATGTTTATCACCGCGGTTTTTGTTTTATATTTTTAATCAAGCTACGATGGCCGAAGACCAAGAGTTTATATGTTACTTTATGGTGTTCCAAAGGAACAAATTGCGAAATTGCAACGCGTTCAAAATGCCGCTCTAAGGTTAGTTATGGACATTAGGAAATATTTCCATATTACTCATGCTTTGTATGATTTACAATGGCTCCCAATTCACGCGCACATTCATTTTAAGATTCTGCTGCTGGCGTTTAGTCGTCCACGGGCACGCTCCTGCTTATCTGTCCAGTTTAGTGTCGGTAAAATCCAAATCTTATTATAGTTTAAGCTCCAACTGTAACACCCTTCTTGATCCCCCTAGGCCCTAAAGGCAAGATGCTGGTAACTCTTGAAGGGCGCTCACTTCAGGTGGCCGTACCACAATTATGGTACGCCCTACCGTCAAGTCTACGAGATGTCACATCAGTTAAGACTTTCAAGAGAAATTTATAGACTTTTTTATTCAGGAAAGCGTTCGCAGATAGGTTTACCTTACCTTAAAATTTTAGGAATTATATTTCATTTGTACATGTTTTAATTATTAGATGCCTTAATCATTTCTATCTTGATTAGTGTAGTTAGATTTACCATCTTATTTTAATTCTTTAAGACATCTAAAGCGCTTTTGATCTTTCATTGTAACAAGCGCTGTAGAAATAGCATACTATTTGCGACAGTCCCTTTCACGCTCGCTAATAAGAGATGGAGATATGCGACCGCGCTTTTGAGTGGAAAAAGGAATGGGTAAGGGGGGGGGGGCAGGAGAGCGAAAAACGCGGAGGCGTAACGAGGAGAGCGTGAAAGGAAGAGTCATGCCACGGCTGCTGATATCCAAAGGATTCTAACGCGAACTGGGCCGAAATGATATGCGGAGCTCTTATTTATACTCGCACTGCAAGGGACTGGCGCGAATAGCATACTACTTGCGACAGTCCCTTTCACGCTCGCTAATAAGAGATGGAGATATGCTCCCGCGCAAGGAGACCAACGTTAAAACCGGCCTTAACACCCTAGAAGTCCACCAATACTTAAACCTCACAGCTATCAGGTCCCAGACTTGAAAAGAAAACTCCAGACCATCCAAGACTTAAACTAAGGCGAAGAGCCACTGGGAAAGGCGACAGTGAAATGGCGGAGACTGTTCAAGTCAGTGTAAGAAACAGCTAGTGCTTGGGCAGAAGGGTCGTGACGGAATAATAAGTCTGAAGGACCTCCAGGACGTAAAACTTGTGCAACTTTCAAATAATGAGATACCGTAGGAGCTTGGCGCCAACGGACACGTTCCATAATGTCTAAGAGCTGGCTACCCGAAAGGGCTAAGGTGATGGCCAAGCCTGCTGTAAAGCTGTGCAAGGTTTCTCCGTTGTAAATGTTTGCCTCTTGCAGATAGCTACGGAGTCGCGAAGTGGAGTTAGAAAGTTGTTTATTTTGGATCTTTCCTAAAGAGTTGAGAGGGCGAAACAAGAAACCGGACAACAGATCCAGAGAAACCGCAGAGGAGATAGCGAAGGAAAGTTCTAAGGCCTTAACAGGGCAAAGAGACGAATTGGAATGACGGCGAATGCCGAAATGATTTGCGGATCCATCTCCGAGGGATTTTCCCCATACGTTATTGAACAGAAGACCATCGTTTTGTGGAAACCGCATTATCTCTTAGGTCTTCACCAGGGTAAGGTCGTGTGCCTGGTCGCCACTGAAAAAGAGCGTCTTAAAGAAAGCAGCGTCTCTTGCATGAACAAATAGCTGAGAAGCAATAATACCAGGGAGTAACATTTTTCCCTGGATAAGGCGGGACAGCGTAACGATTTTGACCAGGAAGAGCGGCGTGGCCTGCTTAGGAGTAACAGCAGCTTGCAACTGTTCAGACGTGAAAGCCTTAAGGTAGGCTTTGACTTCAGCCGAAGCAGCAGGGTTTCCTAAGCTCAAGGCGGTGTTCCAATCACCTTCCCTTCCTGCATATTTAAAAATGGCTCTGAGCTTTCCGATTTAGGAATCAACAGTAGCATAGGAAAGCCGAACAGGGCAACCACAGCTATGCACCTTATGCTTTCCTAGGTAAGGGCAAGTGGAAACATGGACTTGTGTCTTCCCTCGGGAATCTTTCCAAGCAAGAAATCGACAAACATCTTTAGGAGTAGCTGAAAAAAGAGTCTTGGCCCCAGGCAGAGAACACAAGAAGGCGGAGAACTCCTTCTTCAGGGACTCTCGTTGCTTGGCGTAAGCGGAGGACAAAGCAAGGCCTCGCAATTGGTCGAGACGGTCGTCTATTGCAGAAATATCCGGGGCAACCGAAAGAGGCTGGGCCATGGAAAGGGAAGGTCTCTTAAATCCACACATCTGACAAAATCTGAAATCCTGACATTGGACTGTAGGACATTGGACTCCAGGAACAAAAACGCGGGCAACTGGGGGAAGGCCCTAAAGAAAATAGAGCAAGAGAAAATAAAATAATCAAAGAGGGGTTACAGACAAAAAACAGGCGAGATTGTAATCCGAAACCGGAAACTAGATAAATTTCAAACGTCTAAGGTCCGCTTAAATAGGTTCGATACGAAAAGCCCATAAATCCCAAGGCAGAGGCCAGGAATCTTGATAGCCATTCTTGGAGGGTGGATGAAGAACACCCACACCCACCGCGCAAGGAGCAGACTAGATGAAGGACAATGTGGAAGAAGAGCCCACCAAAACCAACGAGGCAAAACATCCGAACCACGACGGTGAACGATATTGCAAATGAGGACATGAAGCGGAGAACATTGGGGATGAGGCAAATCGGCGGAAAAACGTACGGATAAAAAAAACAGATGCGGTTGGTGAATGTCGGGAGATTGGCTGAACAAATTAACGCCAGCGCAACCCGGGGTAGGGTGCGGTGAAAAGAACGGCAGCATTGCACCAGACGACGAGCGCATGACATTGGACGGAAGAGCCATGAGATCAACAGAATGACCACCAAACGCGTCTTGTAGTCGCTTCCAACAACTGGCAGACAGACGGGAATCCGCCACAGAGAGAGAGAGCGAGAACGCCTGTCGGCTAGATTGTTGACAGAAGGAACTTGGAAGAGGCAAAGAATGCAGTTAGTGGACATAGGAGCCTCAAAGATGGACTTCAGCGCTTCCGACAAGGAATGGGACCTAGTTGATTGGCCGTTCCAGGCATGAAATAACGTGGAACTGTCAACGTACACATCAACTCTTGAGTCCTTGATGGTTGAGGCAAAGGATGAGAGCGCATTGCTAAGGGCAAGAGCCTCTTTCACTGCGATAGGAGACGATAAAATTTCTTCAGACCAGTAATCAGAATAAGAGAGGGGAACAGCGTTTGGGTTTAGAACTCCAACCCAGCGGTAGGAAGAGGCATCAGTCAATAAGACAAATTGGTGTCGCTCCGAACGCCAAGGAAGGAAGCCTGACCAGGAC
>CM042754.1:10412408-10420518 GCA_022496165.2 Catalaphyllia jardinei
AAAACTTACGATTTTCAGCGGTCTGCCCACACTTCACAAAATAACTTTGCTTTTATATTTAAATTAGATTTTTTCACTTTAAGCGTTTGCACATGCATGAAAAACCTGGGTGTTGCTCGGCGTTATAATAACTCGTCACTAACAAGTTGATCCACTCTACACAAACACCGAAGTACAGGTATAGAATTACAATCATTTATCTTACGTCTTGGGAGGACCAGGCATATGTATTCCTTAGCTTGTATGAAATGGCCTTTTCCCGCCATTATGTCTCCCAGCCACCAACTGTTTCTCGCGTGACACAGTTACTAGTAGTTTCTCGCCTCTGTCGCGGATACAAGGCGTTAATGTAGGAAATTATATACATTGTAGGAGAAATTGCATGATGCTGCAACCCACCTTGAAATGAAGGTCTCGCAATTGTTTTGTACAGATCCACAATTGAGCCCCAAATTGGACCGTAAATAATCCCCCGCCAAGTGATCCAAAATTGGACCGAAAATGATTCCAAATTGGACAACAAATGATCCCCAAATTGGACCGTAAATGATCCAAGATTGGACAACAAATGATCCCCAAATTGGACCGTAAATGATCCCAAATGATCCCCAAATTGGACCGTAAATGATCCCAAATTGAACAACAAATGATCCCCAAATGTGACCGTAAATGATCCAAAATTGGATAACAAATGATCCCCAAATTGGACCGTAAATGATCCCAAATCGGACAACAAATGATCCCCAAATTGGACCGTAAATGATTCCAAATTGGACAACAAATGATCCCCGAATTAAACCCTAAATGAATCCGTTAAAAAAATAATTATAATTGAAACAGTACAGATACCGGAGTAGATAGTGGAATGCAATACACCGGGTCAAAAACACATAGAAGGCGAAGTTTACGGGGTTGAGATGACTTAACTAACTCTTGATTTTACTAAAATCAGAAGCTAGTAAAATGAGCACCCAAAGTCCCACCAACGACCAACGACTGTCAACTGAAACACTTCCAGCATCCAGGGTGGAATTATCATTTTGCCGACCTTGCGTTAGTTAGTCACTGACATTAAAAGGCTACTCCTATGTATCATTCTTCGTTGTGTCGGTTTCTGCCTTCATATTCGTCATTTGATTTGTGAAGCCGATTAGATCACTATCATGGATCACTATATTGATCCAACGTATACCAGAAGGATCATCGTCCCGGTTGCTTGCTTAAACATTTTAAAACAAATGTTTCAATTCTCTTCCTTAAAAGCTTCATTAAAATATCCATGCCATTCCATTTTTTAATGGGATCATTTGCGGTCCCGTAATTATTCGCGATCCAGTGACCATTTGTGGTCCAGTGATCCTTTGCGATCCCGTGATCATTTGCCGTCCCGTAATTATTCGTGATCCCGTGATCATTTCCCATCCCGTAATTATTCGCGATCCCGTGATCATTTGCCATCCCGTAATTATTCGCGATTCCGTGATCATTTGCGGTCCCATGATCCTTAACGATCCCGTGATCATTTGCGGTCCCGTAATTAGTCGGGATTCGGTGATCGATTGCAGTCCCCTGATCATTTGCAGGCCTGCACAGTTTCGTAAGCGTTGCACAAAACAGAACTAAATCAAATTCTTCTTTCAAAAGGATTGCGGAAACTCTGCAACAAAAACTTTATGCTTGCCCACAGCAACCAGTCTTGCGCACGTCGTCTCGTAACGGCGAAACAAGATCAAGAAATCAAGCAGCGCTGCCATCGTTGTCTTGATAGTAGATTACGCCAGCTTAGAAAGCAATGGCATTCTGAAAATCGTTATCACTTGTGCAACAATTCAAGGAGTACCACGGCAAACCCACTGCATAACTTCATGGTTGCATGCCATCACCACTTCGCGTATGTCCTTAAAGGTTTGGTTCAATTACAGAAGGTAATATATCAGGAACATTCTTTATCCTAAAGTCTAGGAGCATCTGACCAAGAGCTTTCCCCTGCGAAAAAAGATGTATTGGATGTTATGTTTTTGAGCGCTCTCCACTTAATCAAAATGTCCAAATCAATTGATTCGGTGGGATCTTCGGGGAAATTTCAGATGGAACACGGTTCGTTACAATTGTCACCTGTTTGAAATTTCATATCAATGGAACATTGGCTTCTTTAGCAGTCTTTTTGTTGTTGTTTTTTGTAACGTTGAAGACAATAGATTATGCGAGATACCAAGGGTGTGTACGAAGATTTTTAAAACTCAAGATTGTACAAATAAGATTTCACATCAGCCACATGAAGTTTTTCTCCTAACTTTCTATTTTTCTCTATTTATCATAGTATACTAATAGCAATAAAAGTAATAAAAGTAATAATGAGTTATTTGTAACTATTGATAGACTGGCCCGCCTAGACTAGCAAAGCTATCCGAGGGTCAGTCCAACTGTAAAATGTAGGATTTACAAAGAATAAAAAATGATGATGACGACGACGAGTAGGCATTTCTTTTGGAGTAACGAGGACTGTACAAGAGCAGTTGAACAAACTGCTTTCACAGTGTTGATCTAAAACGAAAAGGAGAATTCTCATTGGTTCCCTGGGCGGTCCGAATTTGACAAAACGGACCGTTACGATGGATCGCTCAGGAAAAGTTCGATGAACTGCTGTTTGTAAACATTGTGTCTGGCGGACAATAAGTTTCACTTTCCCAAAAGCGACGTGAAAAACGTGACTAAGCGCTTAACGTTCGCTCGCATTAATTTATCAACAGAATTTTAAAACAGCCATTATAATACTTGTTTGTTGGCTTGTTCAGTCCGCTTTGTGAATCATTGGTCTCGTTATTTTTTGCAAGCTTATGAACCTGGCCTACTGTGTGTCTTGAGCCTAACCTGTGGATCACTACGAAGTGAAGTTACTCCACCCCCTCCTAATGCGTCCTCTAAAACAAAGTTGAATGCGTTGATTCCAGGAAGTTCGTATCTAAAACAAACCAAAAAAGAACGGAACTGTGTCACAATGTTATGTAACCAAAACAAACTTACAAACCAAAAGGTAGGAAAACAGTAAAGGACAACAATAAACTTAACACCCTGTTTACGCCAACATGTTAAACATGGTTGAAAGTGGTTTAACTGAACAAGGTTAAACAATTACTTGTTCATATCGTGCTCACCTCACAACTTAAACAGGTAAAAACCTGTTTGATTAAAATATGGTAGCAAGATGGTTTGAAAATGACTGCAAAGCGTAATCGACAAATTGGAAAAGCCTAAACCTGATTTAGTGAAACTAGTTTAGTTGGTGTGAATGGGGTATAAGATGAACTGAGGATGGCTCAAAGTGGAGAGGGCGTGGTACCAAGAACGAACTTCTAACAACACGCACGTTCCACGATGCAGATCCTTCAACAATGCAACTAATACAAGGAAAATGCCTCCATTTACAGAATGAAAGGCCGAGACACACGATGCGACAAATCGTTGCGACACGTCGCCGCGACAGGTTGCTGCAACAAATCGCCTCGTGTGACATGTGAAAATCATTGTCGCTGCGATCTGTCGCACGAATTCAAACTGGTTTGCATTCGTGCGACATATCACAGCGACAAAATAAGCGCAAGCAACTTGTCGCAGCAGCAGTGCAGACGAAGCGACTTGTCGCCGCGAAATGTCGCAGCGATTCGTTGCATCGTGTGTCTCGGCCTAAAAACGCCCTGAACTTAAACTTGAACAGTTAATGTAATAGCAGTCTATCTAAACGAATTGTATCTTATTAGTAAAACCTTAAACATTTTAACAGAAACCAGGCCATATATCGGAACCCGTTTGTCTCCCTGGTATGGTCATAAAGTAAAGTAAAGTAAAGTAAAGTAAACTTTATTTTACCAGGGTGGCCCATTCAGCAACGAGGCTGATATCCAGAGGGGCCCTGGACTAAAAATATAGTAATTAAAAATACAATACATCATGATAATTTAAAAATACAATTTAGAAATACAAGGTATAGATTTAAAAAAAAAAGCATGCAATAATTAAAAATATAAAGTATAAGCAAGCATGCAATAATTCATAAAAATCTAATGTCTATAAAATCTAAAAATTGTAGGTATTAATTAAAACTCTGAAGGAAGAAAGTGACTTGGCGTTTTGAATGTTACGGGGTAGGAGGTTAAAGAAAGCTGAACCGGAATATCTAAAAGTTCGTTTAGCAAGGCTAAGTTTGGGTTTGGGCAGGTGCAGATGACCGTTAGGTCATGCTGACCTAACGGTTTTCGACCGCCGGTCAAACAGAATCAGCCAGAAGTGCAGGTGTACTCCGTTTCAGCTTGTCGAAGCCGTGCATAATTACAAACCGGTCTGAGTAGCAAGTTTATCTTTCACTGAAATATGTCATACTGGTATAATAACACGAAAAGACGTGTGTACCTTTTAACTCTACAGCGTCCTTCCTCTGGCGGGGAGGGAAATAAGTGCTTGAAATACTTCTCTACAGACTCTTCAGTCAGTGCAGCGCGTATAAAGGGAACATAAGATGGGTGGCGAGCAATTACACCTGCGAAGAAAACAAGTTAAACATCCAGAGTACTAGAGGAGTACTAGCACAAATCTGCCATAGTAATGTAAGGCAAAGTTTAGTCTTTACACAAGAAAAAGTGATGAAATCCTCTGATGAATACCAATCCTTTTAGTTATGAAGTGACTTACAGTATTTCTAGTCCTCCCAGATGAGATGCTCACCTAAAATGACTGGTATAACGATTTCGTTTGTAATCGCATCTATAACAAATTCCACGAGCGTGATTGGTTCTCCACGCGCCTATTCGTCACGTAATCGGTGCGTGATCACGTGGGTGTCCACTTACAGGTGTCCGATATGAGCTTTTCGTAATTTGACACCTGTAACTGGATTCCCACGTGATTTTCGCGTCAATTGCGCGCGGTTTAATGGATTCTTCGCAATGTTTTTCGAAACTTAAGAAAAGCGCTACAGACGTTTTCGCTCAAAAGAAGTTCTCAAAATACATTTTTAATTCCGAAATTTGAACATTATAAATACAATTAATTAGCAATTTGACCTCGTGTCATACAATTCAGAGAGTATCTGTACTCGTTATTTGAAATCGGCCTTGCGCTTCGCGCTTCCGATTTTGAAATTACTCGCGTGATTACTCCCTGAATTGTACTCCACTCGGTCCAATTACTATTACTAATTGCTCTGGATGTGATTGTTTCTGGTCAGCTACATTTCTTCTGTCAGAATGAAAAGAGAAAAAAGCGTGTCAGAATAATAGTTAGGTAACCCGCCCAGAACTGCAGCGCGGTCATTCTTCCCGCTCAGTCTTTCTCTTGCATTCTGGTTTAATTTGACTTATTGTGTTTCATTGTGTTTCAAAGAGCATATTTATATATTGAACAGTGTAGTACCTATATTCACATTATTCCCTTTGTCTCCACTCCTTGTAAGCGCCAATGAACTTAGCGGAAATGTACAGCGGCCCTTTGGCATTCCTTAAGGAAATCAACACAAACATGAACGTCGCCAGTGAAGAATCACAGGCCACTACAGTAACCACTGACATAGATTGTACGTCAAAAGTAATTTTCTCTCCCAAACGACATGCATGATCCTTACCATTTTGACTAGAAAATTTGAACTAGAACATTGAATAACTTGAGATCAAATAATGAATTCAGAAATAATTGATTTTTAGCTTACTTATGCACAGATAATTATGTGCACATAATTTATTTATGGAAGATTCATAGGCTCGTACTTATCCTGGGTGTGGCTTCATGTGTCCTCATCTCTTTCTCTCTCTTGGCATGTGGCTCATCTGGTACAGAAGGCGACATCGTCTCTACGTATTCACCATTTATATGAATATCAATCTGTTGTCAAGAAAGAATACTCTTGAAAGAAAACCATCTCTCTAAATCGACCTGTAGTTTATTACTTGTTCACCACAAATTTAGTACCCTTCCTTATTTTTCTACCAGGGGAGGAAGAAATAACTATACTAACGACCATATAATTTAAGTTGATTGATGTATCTATTATCTATAAAGTAATATTTTGGGCATCTGATAATTTGCGCATAGATTTATGCATACATAACTCGCGACCAGATTGGACCTGTTAGGCGATACAGAGGCCATTTAGAATTCTATTGTTTCAAATAGCTATTATGGGATGCTCAGGTACCATCTGAGCATCCCATAATAGCCATTTCAAACAATGCAATTCAAAATGGCCGCTATAACGCCAAAAAGGTCCATTTCCACACTCCCTAAAGGTACTTCAGTTCAATGGGTAATGAAAAGATAAACAGAATTCCTAAACCAGATGGGCCGTTGTACCAGTTAACGAAAATTGGTGCATGATGGTCTGGAAAATAGTGCAAAAAGAAACCTTGGACAGAAAAACTCTCCGCAATCTATCTCGTGCAAAAATAAATAAACCTTGCCAACCAAAAACGTTTCAAGAACAAGTTATTTTGGTTGTCATTGATTTGGTCTTATACTATTTTGAATCACCAAATCACATTTTTGTATGCTTGCTTAACAATAATAAACTAGCTAGGTTATTACCGCAAAATGTTAATCTATACCTTGACTTTGTCCTTAGGATACAAGAAAGAATACAGCCTCAGCAGTGGAGATCTAGCGAAGATGCAAAAAAATATTGTTCACTTTAAAACAAAATGACAAATGCGTGAATTATACAAAGGAAAAGGTAACATGAGATTTTTTTTCTTACACTCGAGGTCTTCCTCCTACAATAGCAGTCAATCCAGGAGCTACAAAGGAAAGACTACATTCTTTAAATAAATAAATAAATAAAAACAATACCTCATGAGGCAGGGGGTGTTTCAGCACGAGGGGGAGGAGGTGGAGGGGGAAAAATGAAATGAAACACAAGATTGATTTTCTCAGTTGTGTAATCAGCCTTGCTGTAAATTTATTTTCCCATAATAATATACAAGGTAATTTGTTCAGTCACTTCTCTTAAGGCTCAGTCTGTTTTGTGTGCAGAGTTTTGCCTAGTACTTGTATCAAAAAAGTAACATTAGCCAGATTGAAACCTGGAAAGATTGGTTTTCTGTTTTAACAAAAACGTGTGTGCATGCCATCCTTCTGTGCCAAACAGCATGCCAGATCTCATGTGGAAAAAGTGCGAAAATTAGGTCTTTACCAAAGTTTTTGTTTAGTACATACCCATGCTAGTTCCTGCAGAAGCAATCTCCATTGCAAACAGTTCCAGCGCTTTTCTCTGTTGGTGATGAACTGCCAGCCATAACACTGCTTCTCTTGGATTCTTCAGTGGAAGAAAAAAAGTGTCACAAGCTATGTAATAATTACCGGTATTTTATTTATAATTGTATCAGTGTATATGAGGTTAATAAAGCAAAAGTTTGCATGCATTTTCTACATCTTTTTTACTTTTATTACTTACTGCTGTCAAAACCCCTGGAAAGGCATGTTTTCCATACGTCTGCTCAGAGCCTAATACCTAAAAAAGATGTGATAAATATGTTGCTATTGAATTGTTCTTGTGAAGCACAATTTATAATCAGTTCCAAAGAAAGACTCAACTAAAGTCATCTTCTGACAGGATTTAAACCCATGACCCTCTGAAGTTACAAACTCTCAATGGCCGAGTGTGTGTGTTCAGTGCACAGAGCCAGACATAACCAATCAATGAAATCAATGAGTACAATCAGCATGTAATCAATGAATAATCAGTTTGAAGTCAGACTACTTTAATTTTAAGGTAAAGGTTCACTATATGTAACAATAAAGAAATCTTGCTAAGACAGCTTAAAGATTCCTTAATACCAAATTGTATTATAAATAGTTACCTGCACATGAGTTCTTGTGTAATCATCCAACTTCAGTTCTTCAAACATTCGTCTTGTCCTTTGAAATTCAATTGGGAAATGTTCAGGGCTCAATACAGAGCTGAATTCAATATTATTTAACAAGTAGACGACGAGCCCGAAATAATTATCGCTCGTAGAAAACGAGGGCGAGTAGTCTAATTGTTTTAGTATAAATTTACCGTAGTCTCATTGCATAAAAAAATGTCAAGTAACCCATAGAAAAGAACTGTTTTATTACGTTACATCAG
>CM042754.1:10425518-10443018 GCA_022496165.2 Catalaphyllia jardinei
TGGTATTGGACATCCATGTTACGATCAATTGACACCTGTCAAAACCAGGTATCTGCTGACCAGTATCACGTCACCATATTGCAGGCTCAAGTCTACAACTTCTCGAGGTCGCGTGTTTTTTGGTTGACCGCTGACCAAGTGCTGGTTTTCGATTGGATCGCAGGCCCATGTCAGGTTAATTTGTTGAAAACAGGGCAGGATTGTTCGGAAATCGGTTAACGCTGGCCCAGGATTAAAATTTATTCGAATTATAACTTTTTCTTCTGTAAAATATTTTTTTGCTGCTTTGTTTTGTGTATATGGTGATTATAAAACTCAAAACAGAAAGCCAAACAATTAAAAGAAAACCTCACCGCAAAGTTACAAAACTCAAATCGAAATTCTACCTATTCCTGGGTTAGCTTAGTCAGGCACTGAACAACCTAGCCAAGGAGCTAGGCTTTTAGGCTGGCCTAAATCTATATATTACAGCCATATACGACTCTTCTTGATTCTACTACCCATGAAGCACACAGAATAAGTCGGATTTAAACTATTTTGCACTTTATCAGGTATCCAACAAATCCAAACAAACTCTATGCTTAAGGAAGCAAAACCTCATTTCTTGTTTTAATAGTTCTCGCATGTTGTAAGTGAAAAGCTACCACGGTTTGATCTATAACAGTTGTAACAAGAAAGGTACCTTATAGGAATCTGTGGCTGGCTCTCCAATTGCTCCTTGCACAAGAACTGCTCCACCATCATATCCTAACCAAGGAATACAAAGT
The DNA here is from genome assembly GCA_022496165.2 of Catalaphyllia jardinei. Classification (NCBI taxonomy): domain Eukaryota; kingdom Metazoa; phylum Cnidaria; class Anthozoa; order Scleractinia; family Caryophylliidae; genus Catalaphyllia; species Catalaphyllia jardinei. The sequence goes on from CM042754.1 coordinate 10,426,286, forward strand.
GCTCTACTAGTCATTAAATACAAGGTATTTTAACATTATATCTAATGGGACATAACTTCTTACTGTTGATAACACTGTACAAAACATTGGCCAACAATCAATCACTATCATCAACTAACAGATATTTTGTTGATGAACTGCACTACTATAATTACACATGACACTAAAATTCAGAAAAGTATGACAATCAGTGTAAAGAACTCATTAATTAATAATTTGTCCTGTGACTGTTATCACTCACCAATGAGTCCTTGAAGCCTAACTTGTGTAAAGTCACAGATAACATCTGGAAGAATATACTGAGCTGGATCTACTAGTTCATAAACAAGCTACCAAAGATACAAAATAAAATACCAGTGTTTACTAAGTTGCCACTTCGCTATAGGAGAGGCATCAACCCCTGAGAAGTTAAACACTCAGTGTTGATACATGGCCAGGACCATGAGTGGGTGTCCAGTGAGGAGATGCTGCACCCTGTGTCCATTAACAGAGGTTTAACTATGAAATGAAACAGTAAAAGGCAAGAAATAGTTACATTTGAACTGTTTTACTCTAACCTGTTCAGCCACAGTAGATGGAGAGACCAGGCCACCAGTATTAGGAGGCTTTGAAAGAATAAATTTTCCATCTGCAGCACATTCTGCTATTGGGTAACCAATATTGTCCCTGTTAAAACAACAAAAAAGAAATAACATATATGTAATCTCAAAATAGAATACTTAATAAAAAACAACAATCCTTACCTACTGAAAAATAGTCGTAAAAAGGTTGTTGTTATTCATTGTGGTGAAGAACAATAATAATTATTATTATTCTCATTTGTCTCACTAGCCTTTATCAGGTGAGAAGGTCGACTGGTTACACATCACCTTTTGAGCAGGATGCTCGACTGTGACTGGTTGGTTTTCAGCAGCTGTAGTTGCCGCATTTTGATTTTTACTGTTTTGGTGTGTTGGTCCCTTGGCAGTCCACTGCTGTACAGTTCTCCTGTTGTTGTGTTTCTTGGTTGTGGGCATCCATGCCTCCCGGATTTCTATTCTACTATCCCCATTGATATTGTTAGGGTGAGGTCTTCTGTGAATTGTGTGTGTAGGAGGATCACCATCAATAAACTTTACTTCTATCCAAAGCGGGTTGTGTCCAGTGTTGTTGGCGTGATCTGAAACGGCAGAGGTCTGGGTATGGGCAAGTCGGACGACACGCTCATTTTCTTTGATTCTGTCTTCCAGGGGTCTTCCAGTCTTGCCAATATTGGCTTTACCATATTCACACCGAATCCTGTAAAGCACACCATCTTGTTTACCCGGCTTGACAGCGTCTTTCCGTTGTGTTAGACATGATCTTAATGCAGTCTACAACTTGAAAACAGCATGTATGCCTTGTTGTTGTGGGCAGCGGAAAAGTTGTGGATAGGCCTTTGAACATAGGGATAGATCGTGGGCTCAGCACTAGTACTCAGTTTTCTGGTCTTGGTGATTTTTTGTAAGAAAGAAAGAGGCAAGAACAGAAGACAGGTGCTTTTTCTCCTTGGAGATAACAGAGGATTTTGCTATGAGACATTTGGTGTGCTCATAGAGGCACTTGAAAACACCACGTTTTACTGAAACAGTGAGGATCAAAATGCACTTATCACAGCTGCTGAAAACCAACCAATCACAGAGGAGCATCCTGCTTAAATGGTGATGTGTAACCAGTTGACATCACCTGATGAAGACTAGCAGTATGTAGTAGAAAAACGTTGCCATCTACAACACAAGTGACCACATCATGAGACAAATGAGAATACTTGATTATTATTGAAAAATGATTGCCAACATGAACATAAAATAATTTATGTTGAAGGTAAGCTATTAAATGTGAAGACCAGTTCCCAAAAGATATTGTCAGTTGTCTGTTGGCCGACTGCCATCTGAATATTAGACATTTGTTGACTGTCAATCAGCCAACTGTTGGCTGATTTTCAGCTGTCTGTTGACCAACTGTTGGTAATTTGTAGGCCAACAGTTGGCTGTTTGCTGACCATCTTGTTGGCTGTTTCCTGGCCATCTGTCGGTCGACTGTTGACTGTTTGCTGTCCATCTGTTGGCTGACTGTTGGCTGTTTGATGTCCATCTGTCAGCCGACTGTTGGCTGCTTGCTGTTCATATGTCAGCTTACTGTTGGCTGTCCATCTGTTGGCTGCTTGCTGGCCATTTGTGGTTCGACTGTTGGCTGTTTGTTGTCTATCTGTCAGCCGACTGTTGGCTGTTTGCTGTCCATCTGTTGTCTGACTGTTGGCTGTTTGTTATCCATCTGTAGGCTGTTTGCTGTCCATCTGTCGGTCGACTGCTGGCTGTTTGTTGTCCATCTGTCAGCCAACTGTTGGCTGTTTGCTGTTCATCTGTAAGCCGAGTGTTGGCTGTTTATTGGTCATCTGTTGGCTGACTGTTGGCTCTTTGCTGTCAATCTGTTGGCAGACTGTTGGAAGTTTGCTGGCCAGCTGGTTACCATGGGAGAAATCGATCACAATAACCTAACTGTTACTTACCAGTCTTGGACTGTCTGCCAGTCAGTGAAAATGCCACCAGTACATTGAGCCCCACATTCAATCAAATGACCAACCAAACTACAAGCAAAACAAAAAAGATACCAACCACTAAATGTATGTTACACTTCATAATCCTATAAAACACAGCAACGCATGCTTAAATGTGTCAGGTTATGCAGGTTGAAAGGTTGATTGAAGTCAGTCATGAATTTATAAGGCTTTCTAGGATCATTAATAATTCATGACCAAATTTAAATAAAAAGCAGATTTTTACAACTTTCTTCTCCATTTTCTCCCAAGTGTTAATTTTAGTTATAAAAAAAACACTCAAGGCAGTAATTTATCACAACAGTTTCCAAAAAACTTGCAGTTTTTCAGAAATACTGTGTAATACTGTTGTATATCATTTTTTCAACTCTCTTTTTAGTGTTAGGGAATGCAAATAAACATGACACACCTCTAATTCAGTATTAAATTATGAGCTCGAGATTTCTATGTAAAGTGGTGCTATGACCAAAAAATCAGTTCCATTTTTCCTTCAAATTTTGAAAGCGTTTTTACTTAGCACCTAACTGGCAAAATTTTGAGCTTTGAGTTTTATCCAAGGGCTGTTTATTTGAGTGTAAGGTTTGGATTTCACAGTCCGCCATTACTCACGTTCAAAACTGAACAATAGAACATCAAAGGGTTGGATCTAGAGAAAATGATGTCATTTACTCACTAGTTTAAGATTTCAGCATGTAAACACAATATATTATATAAATGCAAAACACGGGTTTAAAAGTCTGAAAGCCCGAAACTCCTGTGTTGTATATTAATTCAACTGCGTACACATGCATTGCATTCTTTAACTAGTGAATCTTTGACGCCGATTTTCTCCTCGACCCAGCTCTCTCAAGATTTTTAATTTAGTAATGGTGGACCGATAAATAAGAAAATTCCAGTTAAACTAAACAGGTGTCTTTTTAAAATCAGAACTTAAAACTTGGGTCAGTTAGTGTCTAGTTAACGTAGTTTTGAAATCCATAGAAAAAAAAGAATTGTTTTTTTGGTCGTAGTACCCCTTTAAACAATAGAGTGTTTCTGTTGATTTACTATTGGCTGATAGTTGCCTCCCAGAAATTTGACGTCCTTAAAACAAATGTGCTAGTTTTTAGAACCTCAAATTTCCAAGGGGCAACTATCAGACCAATAGTTCCAAGTCATTAACACTCTATTGTCTTCATTGTTCACAACTAAATTTTCTTCTGTGTGCTAGTTAAAAAATTCAATTGTCTTGAATTATTTTCAAAGTTTTGAGATGAAAGCTGTGAAAGCCAAAATTAATGTAAAATCAAAATTAATGTAATCGCATTGCATTATTTATTCACTTTGCCTTGAGAATGGTGTCACCACAATGCCGAAAGTGGGGTTTCAATGTTAATATTTGCTTGCTATATAGATCAATAAATAACAATAAAAAAATACCAGTTAAAAACTCACGAACAGTAAGACTGAAAGATGTTTAACTTGACTTCATTTTTAAACGTTTTAAGGGGGAGGTGTTTGATGCTTTCATCAAGGTAATTCCAAACTTTTACAGCTGTGAAGGGAATGTTGAATTTACCTTAGTTTGTGTTGATGGTATTTATGTAATAGGTTGATTTAGAAGCAAGCCTGGTATTGTATGAGTGTAATGATGTGACTGTTTGAAAAACTTTTCAGAGGAAGATGGAAGAAGATTATAGTTATAGCAATTATACACGAGGAGTGCATTGTCAAGGGTAATGAGATCAGTTAATTTAAGGACGTTCGTGCCCAAAAACTTCCCATGTACAGATTTTTTTTTAAAACTTTGACTGCAGGTAGAAAATGATAAAGTTAGATTAAAAACATAAAAAAAATCGGGGGTCACCGAACTCGTCTTCAAGATAAGGTGTAACACAGACCATAGCATTTCTAGGATTTCCAGTCATTCGAGGCGATTCTGGCCGGATTCATTACTATCGGCATATATTTAAGTTGAAGAATCATATCTAAGTTATGTGTGTTTAGCACAGCATATATAGGCCTATTTGATAGATCTTTGCTAGATATGTCATTAAATCAGCTAAAATTAGCCTTAAAAACTACAACTTGTAAGTCAGGCACACCTGTATTTATGTACCAATTCGACCCTATTTGAATAGTATATGAGAAATAATTAAAACTTCCCATGTACAGATTTTTTTTGTTTCTTAGTATAATGGAAAGAATCAGAAAAGGAAGTGATCTGCCGAAAAAAAGTAGGATTCACCAAGCATACAACAAAAATATTCACACACCAAGTTAATGCAAAGGTCATCAGCTCTATATTTTGTTGAGTTTTCAACTTGGTACTCATGCTTGAAAATGACGTGGTATGTGCATGGCCAATGAATAGCGTGCGCACTAGAGATGCGCAGTAGCAATAGGCGTGAACATCCTTAAGGATCTCTAATTCCTTAAAAAAAGGCTCAGAGTGTTCAAGATATCTGGTTTGTAAAACGTTATAGTACAGTACGTATAGCTCTCAAAGTTTTGAGATGAAAGCCGTGAAAGCAAAATGTGGTAGCAGCTTCTGGCCTCAACATACAGCCATCCACTCTACTTGTTCATTATTTAATATAATTAAATTAATAAGTTTTCAACAAATTTTCCTTCTTCTTTTCGCCTTCAATGGTATTAAATCAGCCTTGTTAACTGACATGTATTTTAATTTCCCCTGACTTTTCTTCAAAATGACAATTTTCCCTGACTCAAAAAAATTCCCTGACTTTTCCTTGACCTAAAAGAAATGTTTTCCTTAGGTGGAGAAATATTCAGATACTGTTTACTAAGTCTGGTCTGTGTATCAAGACCTTATTATCCTTTCTGGTGTCCTTCTCAGTCAATAATAAGTTAATATTGGTAGGTCCCTAGTTTGACATTAGGGTAGTTAAGTTACATACTAAATCTCACGGCAACATATTCACACAAAAAACTCTTATTACCTTCCAGAAGCAAGCAAATCATAATCATTTGCCTTCCAGCCAAACTGAAAGACAGATTGAAACAAATAATCAGTACTTTCAAGCCTTGACTGACTGAGTTGAATAATATTTTATATTTAACAAGCTCCCTGTGTAGCTATTGTCTATACCTTCAACAGAAAGACCTCCAAAAAGACCTCCAAAATCATGGAGATGAAGCTAAGAAAACACTACGCTAGCTCATCAACAAGCCCAGCAGGCTTTTCTGGCCCTAGCAGCTCAAAAGTTTACCTCGGTCTATGTTTTCAAGTGAAATTGCAGCCTAATTTAAGTTCTCTTTCAGCCAGTGAAATTAGAGTGATACAACAACAACAAGCTTTGGTAACATTTACTCAGAATAAGTAAAAAGCTTATTGAGCTGAGTAAGACAAAAATAATGTTTAAATATAGGGGGTAGGTTGGAATTAAAACTTGTGAGCAAAGCATTTATATTTTGCCAAAAGCTTACAAAGAATTTTCATATAGAAGTAGCTAATTCACCTCATACATGAGAGGACCAAGAGCTAGGGCACTATCAGTACATCGTCCAGTAACAACAACATCAGCTCCAAGCTCCAATGCCCTCACAATAGGAAGAGCTCTGTTTAAAAATAAAAACAGTAATTTGGATCTGAATGGCAAAAAAGTCAAGACATATCTGGCAATTTCTTCGGAAGCAAAATAATTCACTGTCAGTGGAGCTATATTAGGTAGCATCTTAGATACACAGACAAAGCTCTCACAAATGACCACATCTTTGGGTAGCGACTTCCCCCAAGCTTTGGGCAGCATTTTGCCCCTTTCATTTGTGCACCTGCCAATAGTCTTGTCCAATTCGGTGCTACCTTACCCAGCCCCAGAGAGATAAGTGAGGCTTTCAAGGACACGCATTCACATTTGACCTGCCAAATGAATACTCTTGTCCATTTCCAGTGCAGGGTAGTGCTGGTGATAAGCAAGGCTTTAAAAGGTCACGAGTTGGGGTCGCTTCGCATACCAGCCACAAGGTTGTGTCCCCCCATATTACGCCAAACGATGTGTGGCTTTCTCTAATAATTCATATGGGTGCTATAATATGAATGGGCTATACTACATAACTCAAAGGTGAACTCCCATGGAACAGGGACATTAATTTTCCTAATTTGTTTGTCAATTACAGTGGTATTGATAAAATCAGTGTTTATTACACCATGTATGGACAGAAATATTAGAACTTTTTTTTGCATGATTTTACATTCAGATGTGTCCTTTTTTTCCTCGAAGAAAACACCTTCCAGTCTTGCTATATAATGATTAATGTCACCACAAGGAGTAATAGATCACATTTGTTTCCTGCACTGCCAAAGTTCAGGCTACCAACTGATCTTCAGATTAATGCGATCTACATGTATAAAATTCACTGTGCTGACTGTCCTTGGGGCTACATTGGCAAGACTAGAAGAATATAAAAACATGCAAAAAATTCCAATACTTCTATCCATGCATGGTCTAATTCTATCACATGACCAGAAGGCAGGAGATCCCATGAGATAGCACGGCGCTTGTGCGAGTCATTGCATGGTTTGCACTTTGCGCGATTAGACGTACTTCATCCAATGAACCACGGAAAACTGAAAACTATTCTTTCTGGAGAGGCTGACAACGCCAGTATTGAATTGACAAAGAAAATTTTGGAGTTTAAAAAACTTACAATAATTATGGCACACTGCCAGCACTAATAAAGCAGGCAATAACTCTAAGCCATTGCCTAAACAATACCTTACTTTTTGAATAAGACAACTGCAGTCTGCCGTAGGAGAAAAGATGGCAGCTGTATATTTTACCACAATGCCTTATGAATCTAACACAGGCCTATAAGGCATAAAGGAACCCAAATTTGAATAGCCTTGGTTTGAAGATTTTATAACTTTTCTGCATGTTTATGAACATTATTAAGGTTTCTTGCGCTAAGAACTACACTGTATGGGTAAATAAACTAGTCACTATCTTTTTTCCTATGGAAGATTGCTCCTTTTTTCGCCATTTTACATGTTTTTACAGTTTCTTTTTCCACACATGTTAAGCTTTTAAAGGCTTTACATGTACACTGGTCTGTATTTATTAAGTTCTTAAACAGAGAATACTTTTACACAAGAAAATAAATACATTGTCCCACAGACAACTGCAAGGTAGACTCTCCCACATCTTCTCTTGTTTCAAACAACAGATGCCACATTCAAGTTAGCCAGTGTGCTTCTTCTTTTCTGAAGAGCAAAAAAATAGTTGAATCCAACAAAAGATTGCAGCTCTCCTGAAACCAGCCAAAAAGTTATATTCACGCATTTTCCGACCAAGCCTATTGCCACAATGTATTATTCATGGTGGCTTAATTATAGACACTTCATAGTCTGAAAATCTGAAAAAAAAACCTAATGATGTATTAAGTATTACTAAAATAATATTTTACGTGGTCAATAATATTATTTCTTACCCAAGATATGCATTCATGCTCACAATATTTCCTGGAAAGTCTTGACCACTGTCCATATCTTTGACACCAGCTTGCCTTATTTCCTCAACATCAGCCATAAGATCATCTCCACTAATAACAGCAACTTTCAAGTCAGTAGCAGCCTCCTTAGCCATGGCTAATAAAGCATTTGCACACTCATGTGGATTGACACCTCCTGCATTACTCACGACACGAATACCTGCAAATCAAAATATCCAGCTTGATTTGAAGCTTCAAAAAAGATGTCTACCTTAACTGGGTGATTACACAGCGCACCTAAAAGACACCATGTGAATTATAAAGGTAGGATTTAGGTCTGCGAGTCTAGTCTACCATCAGCAGGGGTGGATCCAGAAAATTCAGAAAGAAGGAGCCAAAAAATTGTGGCAGGGCACAACAGAGTGCTTCTTTTCTTTTGGGAAAATTTGAAAATAGAGGAAAGAAGGGGGAAAACAGCTTCCACCCTACCCAAAATCTACCGCTGATCAGGTTAGTAATAGTCTCTGAATTCAGTGACAGTTTATTACATCAAAACATTACCCACCTTTTTGTTTAATAGGTTTGATGAGTGGTTTCATTACAGCCTGTATAAAGTCAGGGGCATACCCTAAACTCTAAAATAAAAGAAAGAACTCCTATTTGAGATGTTTTATTGCTAATTAATAAGTACTGTATTGATGATCAAAAGACAAAGCAATCAGAAAATTAGATAACAGAAAGGCTTGGCACATGTCAAGTTGCAGGCTTCTATAATGGAGACTACAACTATGTGCAGTGAAGTGATAAACCTTTGTGAAACTGTTTGGCTGTCTTGGTGAGCAAGCAAAACCCTTGCTATATCTAAGTATCAACTTGAAGACTGTGAAAATCAAAGGTAAATTAGCCAAGTTATATCGTAGCATGAGTCAAGTTCGAGTCAAAAGCCAAGTCGAGTTGACTTTTTTTCTGTTTTCTTTTTTTTGGTCTTTTGCTTTTAATAATTAGTGCTGTATAAAAATGATGTACCGAAAGGTAGAACAATAGCAGAAAGTCTGACTCTTTTTTCTTGGCTGATTGTGAGAGTTAATACCTGCTTCAGTTTTCAGCTACTTTTCAAATTAAAAAAGGAACCATTCTTTGGTTCTTGGCATCCATCAATTTCCTCACAGATCCCAATCTCAACACACAATTGAATTAGAGGGTCAATTTCAAATTAGCCACTGCCTTTAGTAACAGTCCATGTAAGAAGGATAGCACCATGTGACAAGGAATGCAGAAAGGTGCTAACTTTTGCACAACTTTGCTATTGTTGTATCATATATCTGATTGGCTCAGTCGGCAAAATATACCAGAACTTCCGGTAGCTGTATATTTATTTATCCTTAATTACTTGATCGACTATCTTCCTTTTAACAAAATCTCTTAGAACTGAGTCTAAATACCACTGACAGTAAACGTATATGGGGAACAATGGAAAATTGGAAGGTTTTATTGTCTTTATGATTGTTGTGATTGGTTGAAATGTTTTAACACAAAGGAAACTATGTTTCAAAATAGAGTTTAAATACATTTTATTTCATAAACCTGCTTTCCATCAGTTAATAACTCTCTGTCTGAAAACACAACTGTTTCAATGTGGGGAAGGCGTATTGTTGCAAAACACTAGAAAATGCCACTACCAGTTCTTATCTGGATCATTACTTAATTGACAAAGAGCTTAATAAATATCACAGTGTCAGTTTTCAAACAGGCATATTTAAATAATTTATTTGCCTCATAGCTTAAAGTGCCCCTGTGACAAAAGATAAATTATTTTTTTTCCTTTAGATTTCAAAACTATGTTAACTAACCACTAAGTGACCCAAGTTTTAATCTTGATTTAAAAAAGGCACCTGTTTATTTTAACTGGAACTTTCCTATTTAATGATCCGCCATTACTAAATTTAAGTTCTTGAGAGAGCTGGATTGAGGAGAAAATGACGTCAAAGGCTCACTAGTTTAAGAATGCGATGCGTGTGTACGCTGCAGAATTAATATGCAGCACGGGAGTTTTGGGCTTTCACACTTTTAAACTCACACTTTGCTTACATAATAAGCTGCGTTCACACGCTGAAATTTTAAGCTGGTGAGCCTTTGACGTCACTTTTCCTGGATCCAACCCCCTGAGGTCAAATTGGTCAGGTTTGAACGTGAGTGATGGCGGATCGTGAAATCCAAAACTTACACTCAAAGTAAACGGCCTTTGGATAAAAATGAAAGGTCAGAATTTTGCCAGTCAAGTGTTAAGCAGACACACTTTCAGAATCTCAAGGAAAAAAGGAAGTGATTTTTTTATCACAGGGGCACTTTAAGTTGATAATTACAGTGCCAGTTTAAGTATTGGCATATATCACACAATCATATGTGAGTGGGGCTGGGTCTTTGTGTTTTTGGTGATTGAAAGTCAATTGGTTTGACAATACTCAACAGAGAGGAACACTAAAAAAAGGCACACTACTTTAATCTTTGCTTGAGATTAAAACAAAAAAGGTTTGCAGTTCATACATACTGGTGACTTGCGTTTGGCTGCAGTCAAGAGTGACATAGTGATTTCCGACAAGTAATCAGATACAAGATAATTGATTTCCCCATCATGAACGAGCTGTGGAGCTGCAGAGATAAGAACAAATTTATGGCTGAGTTAAAAAAAAATTAATAAAAAGTCTATTATGACTGATTAAGCACCCAGGGTACTAATTTTCTTTTGGTAGCCCAAAGAAGGGTGCATATTAGGGATGAGGTGCTTATTTCTGATACAAGAGTTAATTGATGCTTAAGTCAAGAACTGTAACAAAGGGTCACATTAAGTTCAGATAAGAAAGCAGATTTCATAATTCAATCATCTAGTCAGGCTATCCTACATCAATTCCTTGTATGTCATTTTCGATCTAAGGTGCTTAGTTTGGGGAGGGGGGTGCTTATTGGAATATGAGTGCTCATCATAAAATGGCACTAAGGGGCTGTGCTCATTAGAAAGGGGGAGTTACTCAGTGGGAGGAGAGTACAAAAACAAACCATTTAAGTACAGTGTACCAAAAATCACTACAGTCGAACCTGTATTAAGCGGCCACCCTCTATTAAGTGGTCAGTTGTCAAAGTGCCGAAAATTACTTCCCTTAATTACTATAATTTTGACCTCTATTAAGCGGTCACCTCTATTGGGAGGTCGCGGTCGCCCTTTACTTAAGTCCTGACGAGCTGTTTCTATTGTCTCCTATTTACCTCTGTTAAACGGCGTTAAATGTCACTTTGTAAAAGAAAACCACTCAAATACTACAATACTACCATTTGCATTCAACAGTGAAGCGTGAACATTTTTTTGTGCAGGTTTACTTTTCAAACGAGACAGTTTCCCAGACAACTGTATCGACTGGACCAATGAAAATGTTTCGTTTGGAGCACGAAACGAAAATATTCCACTGGAACACAGGTGGCTAAAGCTCGTTGTGAGGAGTTATCTTTATCCAAACATACAGCTTGTGAAACATGACATAGTTACTGCCGTCATCTACTATTACACAATGACCGAGTTTCATTTCTTGAAACATGACTCTCCCCTTTCAAATTTCAGTATATGGAGGTCAGTGTTGGAATTGAGTTCAGTTATTTTTGTTACAAAAATATCAAAGTTTCGGCTAAAATGTCTACTAACATTTTTCCCTACACATAACACCTCCATAGGCTGAGCCACATTTCGCGTAATGAAACTTGGTCGTTATGTAATAGTAGATGAAAGCGGTACTGTCACATTTCACAAGCTGTACGTTCAGATAAAGATTTTTTTAAAAAATAGTAATAACTCCTCACAATGAGCTTGAGCCGCCTGTGTTCCAGTTCGATACTTTCGTCCAAATTTGTTTACTTTTAGCGGCTCCATCTTTCTGAAATCGGAATGACACCAAGCTTCCAAAACCCTGAAAAATGTCATTAATTTTATCAAACCTGGACTACACGTGAACAAAATGTGCTACATTTCTTTGAAAAACCTTCATAGTTTCGCGCTCCAAACGAACCAATTTCATTGGTCCAGTCGATACAGTTGTCTGGGAAACTGTCTTGTGTGAAAAGTAAACCTGTGCGAAAAAACAGTCACGCTTCACGGTTGAACGCAAATGGTAGTAGTTCATACAATTACAAATAGCACACCAGATAAATGATTTCCTTGTTTATTTTCACAAATCATTAAATCCCTGAATATTATTGCTTCTGCCTTGAGGTCAAAAGTCTTGTCAACATTGTGGATCGAATTCTTCTTTCATTAATTTCTGTTTAAGCCAGTTGCACAAGAATTAAGTCATCCCCTTGAAAATGATATTGATATAGCACTTCTGGACCGTAGCAACCTCCTCAAACCACGTTATCGCTGCAGTTACTTTTAATCGAGTATCAAAGTGGGTTTTTGAGCGCTTTTATACATAAGCTGTACACTACGTCATTAACTGTAATATAAAATGGAATTTTCACCGTATTCTGACCTGTATTTTGTATAACCTGTATTAAGCGGTCATCCTGTACTTAAGCAGTCACTTAGTCATTCCCCGAGGGTGACCATTTAATACAGGTTCGACTGCAACAAAAAAAGAAATTCAGAGAGTTTAGAACTGGGAATGGAAGTTAAAAACCACTTTTTTGCTTGAATGACATACATAGTAAAGCACAGTGGAACCATACAGAAACCCAGTCATGTGGATCACAGAAAACTCCAGTTTGGCTTTTTCCTACAACAGTTTTCTTCTGCAGTAGCTAGTGGGGCGGGGATGGGTGGCGGGCGCAGTGATATTTTAATTAAAGTTACAATTTGACTACTTCTTTTAAAATTTTTAACTTATTACACCTTAGGCCTTAGTTGTTCACCTGCCAAAACCGAATCTCCCCAAAATCCAGACGCACAGCCGATTCGAACTGTTCTTCCTTGCAAAGGCTTGGACATAAATCTTTTCTGCTGTCGCATTGGGGAACAAAAAGCGGCCAGAACAACCGGATTCCATGTCTCCAGTGAAAACGACGAATAAACATTCGCTAATTTGACACTTCCACGCAAGGACCAAGTTATAGCAGCCATCCGTATATCTTCTAAAGAATACCGTATATCTTCTAAAGAATATTCGCTCTAAAAGAACAGAAACAAAAAGACATTGTCACGCGTCAATAAATATATACTGTTCCCCCGCAATTTTCTGACTCCAAGGCAGACATCTTGGATTGGGAAGGCTTGGCTACATGGTAAGGAGGCGAGGATACCAAGCCTATGACTTGCGTAAATCAAAGGAAAGATGGCGGAACCGGAAGGAATGGATGTCGATTCTCCCGCAGTTCCATCGACTTCTTCAGGCTCCAACAAGAAGAGATTCGAAGTTAAAAAGGTTTATGTGTTCCTCAGTCGTTATTTTTCATACCTGGCTACCTTATGTAACTTTGTCTTTTTCTTTAAAACTGATCATTGGTTTCTCTTTCGTGGCAGTGGAATGCTGTTGCTTTGTGGGCATGGGGTAAGTCCTGTTTTAATTTAATAGACCTTGTCACGGTAATTGCGGCTCAAGACAGGAAAATGTACCGCGCTAAAATGTTCTCCGTTTTCGACGCCATCTTGACGGGTAGGCAAAGCGGCCAGAACGTACAGTGTTTTTATGGGATTCCGATGGCAATATTGAGTTGTATACAATTTGTGAATCGCAATGTTAAAATACTAGGTGGAAGATTGTTTTCATCAAGTTTGAAGGATATAGCTTGGCTAGAAGACGCTCAGTCATACATTTGTCTGTAATTTATTTTTTCCCGCAAACTGTGTCTACCGGGCCAAATATACAGACAAATCAAATGTATGGAAAATTAGAAAAATTAACTGAGCATCTTCCAGCCTAGCTACAGCCTTAAAAGTTGGTGAAAACAATCTTCCACCTGGCATTTTAACCCATTGACTCCTGTGCCGTCCGTAACCGCCTGTGACGAGGCTTGGCCTCTCTTCCACTTGTGACATCATTACTTTTGACCAAAATTGGCATCATCTATACTCAACTTCTGCAGCAGGAAAAGATCTTTCCAATGATGCCTAGATCAGAGTGATCGGCCTGATGGAGCCTGAGATATGCCCAAAAATGCTCAAAAAGATGAGTGAAAAACTCAGACCAAACATTTCTTGCCACTACACCTAGCTGTTCCATGGCAAAAATTTGCTGCCTCAATGACTCTTTCTTAGAAGTTTTTTAACTGCAAGCAAGCTTAGTAGAAGGTCAATCACTGCAGTAAAAAGAAAAGAAAGGAGAAAAAAGAAAGGGGAAAAAAATTCAAAAATTGAAAAGCCTAAAGACAAAGGTCACCTTCTCGTCCAAAAACTAAAAATTTTGATTTCTGCGCATGCCTGAGCCAAAATGGTGTAAAACGTGATTCTAGTGGCAAGAAGGACTAGCTGTCATGTTCCAAATGCATTTCCGACCAGGTTAAAGCTAATTTGGCCGAGATCCAGCCTCAAGACCACCAAAATGTCCAAAAAAAATCATTCTTTTGGCAAAAAGTTCCATGAGTCAATGGGTTAACACTGTGATTCACAAATTGTGTGAACTTTGATTTTGCAAAAAGTTAATTGCCATCGGCTTCCCATGCACTGTAATTTCTGACCGATCTGTCTATCCATCAAGATAGTGTTAAAACTCTTGAAAACCTTGATAAGCTCTATGCCAAATAGTATGTAACAATTTTGTCCTTGATTGTACTAATTTGATTTATATTTTCAGACATTGTGGTGGATAACTGTGCCATCTGTAGGAACCACATCATGGATTTGTGTATGTTTAAACAGAAAATATAAGTAGAGAGAAATTAACCCATTGACTCCCGGACTGGCCACGGCAAGCCTTGGCCTTTGTTTCTCTTCTAACGTTATCACCTTTGACCAAATTTGGCATCGCCTCCACTCTAATTCTGCCGGAGGACAAGATCTTTCTAGTAATATCCAGATCAAAGTGATTGGCTCAGTGGAGCCTGAAATATGCACAAAAATCTCAGAAATTTTACTGAAAAACACAGGGCAAAATTGCCTGCAACCACATGTGACTACTCCATGGTAAAATTTACCCGTTTTGATGACACTTTCTCAGAATTTTTTGGACTGGAAGTAAGCCCAGCAGAAGGCCAATCACTTCAGCAAAATTATGAGAAAAGGAGAAAAAGGGAAGGTGCAAAAAAAAAATTAAAACACAAAAAGCCTAAAGACGTAGGTGGCTTTCTCATCCAAAATCCATATCAAGATTTTGATTTCTGTGCATGCCTGAGCAAAAATGTCAAAACATGCTGCTAGTGGAAAAAAGACATACTGTCATGTTGCAAATCCCTTTTTGAGTAGATTGGAGCTAATTTGGCCCATTTCCAGGCTGAAAATCTCCAAAATGTCCAAAAAATGTATTTTTGGCAAAAAACTCAGAGTCAAAGGGTTAAGCTTAAGCTTTTATATTTCACATAGTATGAGGCAAATTAAGTTGAGTATGGCACAAATTTTTTTGTTAGAGTGTAAAAAATTCCTAACATTGAATATTTTTCTGAAAATTTTACCATTGAAAGGTGATGAAATAGTGATGTCAGAAATAAAAAAACTGGGGGGTCAGTGGCTGCAAGTCCCAAAATATTGCAATAAGAGCTTTGAAGGAAAATTTTCTCTGCTAAATATGGTTTAAAGAGACATATTAAGCGAATTTAGTCAACTGGTGAGGTTCCTCGAAGAACAAGTTTGCATTTAGCGACCATAGTTTCACACGCCTTGCAGCCTCAACATGGCAGGATTTCATGTCACGGGACAGAAATCTTGAAATTTTTTTAAAGGAGAAGGTTGCTCCAAAAAGCGTACTTTATTTGTCATCACCAATAAAAAGTATATATTGAGTTAAGTTACTCGCCGAAGTTCCAGCTTCTAAAGTCCATTCTATCCCAAGTAATTTGTCTCCAAAGAAGCCGGCACTGACAGCAGCCATTTTGAAACAAATGCTCAGCGGCCAGGTCGGGCTAGGCCGCTAAGCGTGACGTCATCGTTGCCATTTGTCTTGGCAAGCCTATTTGTTTACTCGAGGTCATGGCTGATCTTCAACCTGACTGTTTTGAGCCAGAACGTGTTCCTAATCCTGAGAATAGCTAAAGCGAAAATGAAGAAGTAAACAATCGGTTAGAAGGCACATTTTTGTGTTCTTGTGAGTGATGTAAAATGATGCCAATGCAAATAGAATGTGTTTGTCACTGAGAACAGCCAGAGGAAGAAAACAAAATTCAAGGTAGAATTTAAAGGTTATACTACATCAGTTGCAGTAAATGGAACACACTTTTCTTTGTAAATTGCTTTAGACATTCAAAGGCGGTTTAATAAAGCCGTAAGCAGTTATTGTTTACGTTAACTGTTTGAATTTTTACTTTTGCTGTGTCTAAGTGACCGGCAGCCGGGCAAGGTCTAAATGGACTAAACGCCCGACGGTCCTAACATTCACCAAATTCATCGAATGTAATTATAAAACCAAAATAAAAGTGAAGGGTGATCATCGCAGTAAATTTTCCAATAACTGGAAAGAAGATGCCTGAAAAAAAAAATCCGAACCCATGACCTCCGCGATACCAGTGCGATGCTCTACCAGGTGAGCTATGGAGCCACACACTGGGAGCAAGGCCAATTTATTGAGTTCATATCTTCCCTTGCAGTGAAATGATGTAAAAT
>CM042754.1:10445518-10473018 GCA_022496165.2 Catalaphyllia jardinei
CCTTCTGCCCTTCTTAGATGGTAGCGCTGCGGCTCAGTTTTATGGAATAAGTCGCAAATAGATTTTGGTGCTAAACCCTAATAAACTGAGTACATTAGTGAGGTTAACTTAAGTTTATAAACGTTCATTAAGGGTTACCAGCGAGTGTATTTTAAAGTCTCCAAGTTAACATCAGCAAGGCTGTATATGATTTTTGCAGCTCTTAAGTAGATCCGTTCAATATTGTATAGCAATGCGGGGGAGCAGGTTCCCCAGACCAGTATGCCATAAGTGGCACTTGGGACAATGCTCCAGAAATAAATGGCTCCCAGGACCTTCTTTGGTAGTACCCTCAGCCATTTTAGATATTTAACTTTTTGACTGAACATAACATAACATAACATAACTTAATTTATTCATGATGAAAAACAAAATAACTATAAAGATACATCATGAAAGGAAACACGAGGTTAACCCTATAATGTTTCCTAAAATTTTAAACTAAAAAAAAAGTACATAATACATTCAATGCCTAAGGATAAAACTATTTACATATTTTACAAGTTGAGAAGGTCTTGCAGACGGCTGTGATCTGAGGCTGCTATGATAGTTTAGAATCAATGACTACCCCTAAGCAGATACTTGTGTTAACATAACTTAGGATCTTATTACCAAAGTTTCAGGGGGCCATTAGGACTATTTCTGTTAATTACCATGACTTCTGATTTCCCACTGTGAATAGTTAACTTATTGTTTCTACACCAGTTTTGTACATCCCCCAGTATGCAATTCAGACCATTGCACACTGCATCAAATGAGGGGCCTATGTAAAATAGTGTTATATCATCTGCATATATATCTATTTCCCCTTCCTTAAGATCTGGTAGGTCATTTACATAGAAACAGAATAGCCTTGGGCCCAGGAGAGATCCCTGTGGGATCCCACAGTTCACAGCATTAAGTTCCGATTTGCATCCATTGACAACGGCAAATTGTTTGCGGTCTTTAAGGTAGTCCCTTATCCACTTAAGGGTAGGGCCACTGATGCCCAGGGCTTGGAGCTTTAGATCGAGTATTGAGTGTGAGACACAGTCAAATACTTTTTAAAGTCAATAAACACAACACCCACTACATTTCTATTATCAAGCACAATTTTCCACTTCTCTGTTAGGTATGTCGGTAGTCCTTCAGTAGATTTTCCTTTAAAGTGCCCCTAACCCCAAATTTTTTTCTTTTTCTTTTCAAAAAGAATACATAATTTTGTGAAGATTAAAAAAAGAATTGAGTAAATCTATCAAATCCTCGCGAAACTACGAATGTTTGAAGTTGTGATGACTGGCACTTATTTTTTCGGATTTTAAAAATTCACAGAAAATCGAGAAAAAATCAATGTGATCAGAACAAAAAGGACCTTTTTGGTGGCTAAGGTAAAATTTAGGGGTTAGGGGCACTGTAATAAATCCCCATTGATTTTCATTGCAAAACTTTGTGCCGGAATGGAGATTCTTTGCCGAGTGACGTTCACCTGCTCTTGTAATGGTTATGTAAGGTCACATAAATACAGCTCTTTAAGGAGTCACCAAACTCGCAAAAGCAACGATCAATGCGTACTGTGGTATAGTTTTATGAAGTTCTCATCATTTTACAAGGTCTGTACAGACTGCAAAATTTTCCCTAAAAAGTGTTAATTTATGCAAATTTACAGCATGGTGTCTAGATGTTCTCACAGATAAGCCACATCCCCCATTTGATACGAAAATTTTGAGCAAAAAGGTGCGGCTTATACGCCGGTGTTTACAGTAACATGATATTTTTATATGATATTTGATATTTTTACATTTTTGTTTTTCACGCACAATTGGTTGCAATAATTATTAAAAGTTACAAATCAGTGACTCTTGTTCACATGGTTAGAATAAACAAACAAGAAACCAATTAATGGTAATTAAAAATGGGAATTTTTAGCAGAGATTTTCCTAAAGGTTTGGGGTATAGAACCTCATCAATTATTCCTGAAGACTCCATGGCGGCAAGTTAAACCACAAATTAATCATATTAGACTTAAAGGGGACATAGTGGTTCTTTCGTTTTGAAACAGATTCCCATTCGCGAAACACAGTCTCTCATAAGGTGACAAAACTTTTATGTGTAATTCCATATGTATGATTAGAAAGAAGGCTGAGTTATTTCTGATTCATAAGTATTATTATTATACCACATGGTTGGGGAATGGCACTAGTCAGTCGTGCACAAAATCATCTTTTTTTCAAAGCAAACATTTATGTAGCCTCCAACATTTAGCACTGCAAAATGCTCAAGATAGCTTTCCTCTGAATGTCATCCTCACCAATCCATTACAAACTACTCTAAATCTGTACATGTAGTTAAGAAGGACCCCCATAAAAGATTATTTTCACCTCATTTGCATCTGTTTCCAACTCCAGTGACTTTTCTTGTACCCTACCTAAAGTAGAGACCTGAGAAGAACTGGTGATGTTAGTTAAAGGAAACACTGGACACAATGGATTGATGATTCTGCTTTGTTTTGGTATCTAGTGGTACTAGCCCATTGGGCAACCTGTTATGAAAAGACACTATCCTAATGATTCACTTCATTAGCCCTTGCCTATGATATCACACAGCTCTTTTTTTATGCCCTGCATCGATCATTGAGCGATTGGTTAGACTGTGTACAAAAACCAAATATGCAGGAAATTAATTAAATTTGTAGGCTTTCCAAAGGACTTACAAGATTTGCCAAATTCTTTGGAACAGTAAACTATAACTGCTTGCATACTTGATCAGGACTGTACTGTAAGAGTACCGACCCTCTTTCATAACCATAGGACAATATTCTCTCAGTGGAACCTTTTTTGGTTGGTTGAAAAGATGTATGGCACCTCTGTAGCATCCATTAAGAATACTTATCGTGTTAGCTTTACTGCTTTTTTTCACAATGTAGGCTGTCCAAATGCTGCACTCCCCTGGTGACCTGGGAGGCAATCCAAAAGTAAAGTCTGCTATGTTAATTTTGTTTTGTAGCATGCTTTCCACTTTCACTGCATCTCTCGTTGGTTAAAGACTCGTCAAGTCTGTCCACTGGACAACAGAGAATGGGAATTCCAAAAGTACGTAACTTGCTTGAATGAAAAGCTATTCTTGTGCGTTTTTTTCCTGTTTAGACTGAATCGCTCTTGTGGAGGAGATGGTCATCTTATCTTGAACTAGTCTGTCATCACTTATTTCTTTGGATTGTAGAAACATTTAGTGCTGTTAGGGTAGCTAAGAACGGAAGCAGTTTCAATAAACAACCAGAAAGGATCAAGGATTAGTGTAGCTACAAAATTATGTATTATTGTGAGCTGTTTTAAGCCAGATTCATCATGACACACTCAAGTTATTTACAGGCGATCAAATTTCTTGGCAAACAGCAAAGTTTTCTATGCTTGAGTATATGACATTCTGAAAGTTTTGCTTCTTTACCTCTCAAGTAGGAAGTAAGCATTTTTATTTCTTTATATATGTCAATAAAACTTGTGAAAGAAGACTTTGAAAGGAAAATTGGCTATCCATTTGTACAACTGAATAAATGAGAAAGTTTACTGTTTCTTGTTAGACACTCAAATGATGTTCTTTTTATTTATTGTCGTAATACTTCTTGTGTTTCCAGGTATGGACGTTAAAAGTGAACCATTCTCCCTTGCTGCTGGCCTGGATTGTATAACTTTGTGTAACAAAATTGCTTTTTTGTGTTTGTATAGATACATTTTGAGGCTTTTTTTTTGTCTGTTGATGAAGCATTAAAACTCTTTTTCCTTCTCGATCTTTGTTCAGGGTCCTGTTATTACATTCTTGTTAGATAGTAGCAATTACACTTTGCAATTTGGATTGATTTGGAATGTACTGGCTGGTAAGTGCAAGCCTGTTAAGTAGGTGCCAGTTGCCGGTGACATGTTCAAGAAAACGTGTGAGGGAAAGAAAAGAAGGAATTTCAGATTCAACTACCAGGGCCGGGTTGTTCGAAAGCCGATTAACGTTAATCCAGGATTAAACGTTAACTGAAGCATTATTTTTTCTTGTTAAAAAGTTTTTCACCTCTAACGTTTAGTGTAGTTTGAGATTACTACAGCCCAAAACTGAAGGGCAAACAATACAAACATTACCTAACCAAAAAGTTACAAAACTGAAATCAAAATTCTCGATAACCCTGGGTTAGCTTAATCGGGCTTTGAACAACTTGGCCCACTGAACCACAAACTTTGTCTTTTGTTTTGTAAAAGAAGTACGCGGAGGAGGTGAGGGGTCTTCCGTTTTGCGCTGGCGTTCAGTTCACTCGCTTTTCTATCCGCGCGCTCAGCTATCGAATAAAAAACGAGAAGGTAGAGGGCCGTGAACAATCCAGAGCATGGACACTAGGATTGTCGTTCCAACAGGTCAAAATTGATTATAAGTAAGAACCCCACTTGGCCTTTTTTCGCCTCTTTTACTTTGATGAATTGTACTTGACATCCTTTTGCGTGTTGTTTTCGCCCCTATATCACCTTTTTTTTTAATTTGAAGCGAAATGTCGGCGGCTCCAGTAATGACACAAGTTCACATGCCCGGGCTCACACAATCTCGCTTACTTACTCACTGACTCAATGTTATACCAGTGCCCAGTACAATCCAAAACTTTCTATCTCTTCTTTGTGCGCACTCTTCACTCCAGCTTTCGCTTCGAAAGCTGGCGTTTCGATCGTTAGCCCTTCGTCGATTCGCTCCGACGAAGGGCTAACGTTCGAAACGTCCGCTTTCGAATCTCTTTACCAAAGCAGTTGATACAACCACCACAATTTCTGTAGACACTTACCCTCTTCATTAAAAGACGGTGTCCCGGATGAGTATCAGGTGAGTTCCTAATCTACATGTTATATTACCAACAGCTAGACAAATAACTTAGATAAAAAGATACTACAATTGATACGGGCAGATGGATGGAAAGAGAATTTTATTTTATGAGACGGGATGTCAAGAAATCAAAATGCCATTCTGGTGAAATTTAGTCATTCGATATTTTTCTTTGCTGTCGCCATTACAGGCTTTGTTTTTTCCACTGCAACTGAAATAACGTTAGTTTGTGGCAAGTCCTCAGACATTCTTATTAAAGCATAGGGTAGTGAATATATCAAAGGATGAGGCGAAGAATATTTCATCTTAACATAAATTAGTTGACTTTTTCATCGTTATAAGTTATGTTCACTTTTCGCCCTTACAATATTTGGTTATTTGATATAACTGATTTATCTAAAAGTTCCCTAAAAACGTTTTTATAATATCACTGATTAATCACTCGTTTTCAGAAACAAAAAATGGGTTAGTTTTTGGACACTTTTCGAAAAAGCGATTATTGAAATAGCTATTAGTTCGTACCGTTGTTTGGTGACCAGTGACAACGAGACATATTCAACCGACCAAACAATGAACAAAACTTCATCTCGTAGCAATTTGCCACCTTTTGTTTTAAAACGAGAACAAGCCGAGCTTAATCTAACAGTCGACGTGGACCAGGATGGTTGAATTGTCGCTCTTCAAACCGCTAGTGATCTGGTTAGTCGTTTTAAGTTTGTTAACCGATTCTTCTGTCGTGTAAGCTTTTAGCCCCATTCAGCCATGAGCGCTTCAGTCCTGTTTTAAGAACAACCAGTTCAGCCAGGGTAGCATGTTAATCATTGTAAGTCACATTTCAAATTCTACAGGAAAGAATAATGACAATTATTAGCTTGTCTCCCTGAAATGTTGCGTCTACTACACCAAACGGACAAAAGAATAAAAACAGTAAAATGCACGTGTTCCTTCTAGCCATAACAACGCCAATGGACAGGCAGCAGCGCTGAAATTTCCCATTTCTTTTGATATCAAATCAAGAAACTCGATCAAGCATTTTATACGCTAAAATTACGTTTCATGGCTTGCATTTACCTTGGTCAAAGAAATGGCAAAACTGGAGCGAGTCAAAAGAAAATTTTCAACAGATCTCGAGAAAATCTTGAATTCATTTTTTTTTTTCTATTAGAATGCAATAACAACGCAGCCTTATGCGTCCCATGACGCAATGAGGAAAGATGATGATTAGAATGCAATGCCCCTTTTTCATTTTCGACTGTTCCGCCCCCTTGTTGTCATCGCATATCCTCTCCGCCACACACTCGCACAAAGTTTTAAAACGCGAAAAGGCGAAATGACGATATGTCACCACGGTTAGCCTAAATAGCTCTCTGGTTAGCCTTAACAAAGGCTGGGAACGAAGATTCGCATAAAGGCATGAAGTTATTGCATGCGCTTATCACATTTCGTCATTTCGCCATTGCGTTCGTCCCTTGACCTCTCGCTTTTCTCGGAGGTGCGAAAAAAAATTGTTGGTCGGCAACCCGTCTGTGTTCGCATCTTGCATGTACAAAACCAAGTAACCGCCTTAAGAGCTTGCACTGTATCCTCATGCATGTCTTCGTAGGAGGCTACTTGTACTGGAGCCACAGTGATTTATCTGACTGGTCTGTTCTCATGCTATACAAAAAAGTTGGTAGGCTTGCAATTCGAGGGCTAAAGACAAGTCAAAATGATAATGATAATGATAATAATAATAATAATAATAGTAATAATATTAATAGTAATAATAATAATAATAATTAATATTATTTTTATACTGTGTTATCATCTTGTTTGCAGCTGTTTTGACTTCTTGTAAAGACACATAGGTACAAAATTATTTCAAGTCAGAAGAGTTTAAATTCGTAATTGTATGATTATTATTATTATTGTAAATTTAAGATTCTTTGAATTTCTTAATAAAGTTTTGTTGTTAGTTTTATTAATAATAATATTAATAAATAATAATAATAATAATATTAATAATATTAATATTAATAATAATGTTAATAAATAAATAATGATAATAATAATAATGATAGTAATATTTTTTTTAAATAAAAGAACTTTGGCCTCGTTTCATACAAACATGATAATAATAAAGATGATAAAAACTGACAAAATGTACAGCTATTTATTATATATATATATATATAAAAAACATATATACATAAAAATCTTCGGTAAGAAAAAGAAATGTCAATCAAGCCAGGGCATAAAACATTCGTTAAGACACTTCGTTAAGAAATTATCACGTCAGTCCAGCAAGTCCCTTCTCTATCTCTAATTCATTCTCCTGTACATTTGTCTTTCTTCTCCGTGACCTTGTTCCCCTCAAACAGACTAAGACAGTCCGCAGGATGGCGAAGGACATCGTTCTGATCATGATCCATGTGATTGTCCTGAGACATACCTCCTGTTGTCGTGAATACCAAGGACTTAAAAGTGCCATTCTCGACTAGATGCATACTTGCGCTTCTTTTCGTCTTCGTGCAATTTGTATATCTGTTTGGGGCCAAGCTCTTGGACGACACGATGTCCTGTCACCAATTAATCAAAACTATGACAAAATTCTAGAAACGAACAAACCATCGATTGAGCGCTGAACGATTTTAAAACGTCGTTATGAATGCTGAAAAACCCAGTAGTTTACTCAACAAAGATCCCGCGCGCAAAATGACGCGTACTGTCCAGTTACAAACATGACGCGTGCAACTGTCCAATTAATGCTCAAATCGGGCTGCTGATAGCCAAGAGAAAAAATTGAAAGGTGATGCGTGACACTATGAAAACAGTAAAAAGGTAATGAAAAACTCCTTGAAGTGTCAATGAACATTACAAAATGTACAAACGTTTCGGGCAGAGCCCTTCATCTGTGTAAAAATCCCGTTCGAGAATTTTGCTATAGTTTTGATTACAATAATAATAGATCTGTCTATAGTACCTATGCAGATCTGTTCTAAGCGCTTCATGAAAGTAAAAGAGCCAAAAAAAAGTTATATAAAAATACAGAGTAATTGAGATTATCTCCGACCTTTTGGTTGATTACCGAGTATTATATCGGCGCTCTGCGTTTGCGAAGTGCCATACTGTATTCACCTCAAGAATTAATGTTCGTACTAAAACTAATCTAAAGCAACTGAAAATTAGGGCCTGTTTTCACAAAAAGCAAAATTAGAAAAAAATTTCCCCCAAAAAAGTCCAAGTTATCAACAAAAAACTTTAACTCCAGAAAGGGCCAACGGACAAATCAAAAGTACCCGAACCTGGTAGGTTCTGATCAGCAAATGCAAAGGCTTGAAGAAACTCAACTCAGCAAGGCTGACCATGCGGTTGGGGTTAATTGTTATATATTTTCCAATATTTCGTCAGGCCGTGCCTGGCAAAATATTGGAAAATATTTAACAACTATTCACCGAAGTGGAGGTGGCTAGCGATGGATATTTACCGAGCCTCGCAGCGGCAAGGTAAATATCCTCGCTAGCCACCGAGGTGAATAGTTGTTTTAGTATATACTAAAACAGTGAGATAATATACAACACAAAAACATAATTTGGATGATTTCTTCACTTGTCACGGATGCAAACTGGGACGCCATTTTTGCTCGAGTTTCTCGGGGGTAAGTAGCACAGAGTATTCGGAGTTTGACTAGCCAATCACAGCGCGCATTCAACGCTATCCGCTGTTTTAGTTTATACTAAATAAAAGTTAACCCCAACCGTACGATCAGCTTTTCTTAATTTAGTTATCAACACCTTGCTGTGTCTAGATTTGTTGCTTATCGTTATGCGTTATTACAAAAGAGGAAGGTTCGCACTACCCATTGCTGCTTGTTAGAACTGAGCGTTTTAAGAGAGCTTTTATAAATAGATGCTTGTTTTGTAGTTAGTTGTTAGCTAAATAGTTAGTTAATTAGTTGTCTGTATAACTCAATTATTCCATTGTAACTAAACTCGTCTGTTGTTTAGAGTGTTTTCAATAAAGACTTTCATTATTATTGCATGAAACGCTCCTTCAAAGCAGCGCTCTTTTTCTTTTTGATGTATTTTAGAATTAAAAAAGTTTAAGGTTATATATTCATTTTAGTTCTTGGTCCCAACAGGAGGGCTGTTTCCCAAAAATTTTGGACTTTTTACTACTAAATTATAGTACAAGTTTCTCTTATAAGCTCTTACTGGATTTATCTCGGATTCTTCTTTTTTATGCTCTAAGGAACAAATGACACCAGCTGGTTTTTACGGGAGGTGTTTTATTGTGATTAGCCAGATTGGTTTTGCAGTGAATTTGGTGAATGCTAAGCGCTGATTGCTCTGCGCATGCGTAGTTCTTCCCTACGACTGAATTTTTTTTCACATTTGACACATTGCTTTTAGTTCTTAAGACAACTACTTTGTTCTTTTACGCTCCCGTGTACTTTTGATGTGCAATTTTATATATAATTAGCAATTATTAAGTAGGTTATTTAATTTACCTCATGTAACGCTCCCATAAGTATTATAAGAAGTTAGGTGATAAACCTTGAATGTTTTTCCCGTTAACTTCGAGGATGACCTGTGTGGATAAGGTCGGTGTCGCCATGGCGACCCAAATTTTTGGCTCTGGGGCCTTTTTGGGGGCCCCCATAAAATCGGTGATATTTTCTAAGCAGCGAAATGTGGCTTGGACCCTTGTTGTGTAAACAACATTGTTCCGTTCATTGAAAAAAGAGAAAGGTAACCAGGTATTTTTAGCTTGTGATGCTTCAGCCATTCACATAAGTAAAGAAGTAAAATGCCTCTCTCAAGGAAGCATAAAATTATATATATATAGTGAAGCACTTCCGAAACAGTTTAGGAAATAGTTTAAGGTATGATTTCACTTGAAGGCTGTATTGACGTCGCTCAACATGGCCTTTGTGCCAATATCTTGTTCACGTTTCAAGCAACACCAAATCCCTCCATTTAGAACTTTAACCAATGTTTTGCGGTTTTGTATAAATTTTTGGGTGATTTTTGGGCATTTTGGGAAAGGTATATTTTTTCTTAAAGGATAGGTTAAATTGAGGAAAATATGAAATTTTGAAGATTTGATGGATTTGGTAAATTGAAATTTGAAGTGAAGAATTAATAGAAGGACACCAAACAGTCCCCTACCAACCTGGGGCTCTCTTTTGCGAGGGTTAACTGTCTGGTAGAGTTCCTAACCCATTTTAATCTTAACAATTCCCTTTCAAAAATACTTTCACTCCTATTCAGGTAGAATGCCCCCTCAATATACAAACCCTTTATTCATATTTTTTGCTCAGTTTACTTTCAGTAATTTAAAAATTAGCCAGGCACATGGGAAAAAACGGGGCAAAAGATGGTAATGAATTGTTTGAATGTACCGCACCAAAACGGCTTCAAAGAAAACAAAAAAAGAGCTACTATAGATAATTCTATGAAACTATTTTAAACGAAGTTCCGCTCGTTTACCCAGACGGAACTACTGAATGCAATGCTCTCACAACCCAAAATAGCCTTTATGATAAGTTTTAACTTTGAAAAGTAATCAAATTGGATCCGGCAAAATGAATGTCAAAACATTTTTACAGCTTCCTGCAAAGTACTGATGTTTTCCTGGCTAATTTCTCGGAATAAACGGCGCCAATTCAATGTTTTATCTCCTCTGGGAGAGGTTTCAAACAGCATCTCTCGACAATTAAAAACACAACAAACCGTTTCGCTTATAATCATGTTTGAATAGATTTTATAATTTTCTTTGGTAATAAGTCTATTTGCATTGATTGAAGCCGTACCTGAGTCTAAACATCATAAACTTTGAAAGGAACTAGGACGAGTGGCGATTATATGAAGGTGTTATCAAGCTCAAGATTCGTCTACTAAAAGTTAAAATTATTTTTGTAATCGCTTGACATACAAACAATAGAATTAACACTGTCCAGTGTTTAGAATGAGACCTTTCATGTAAATTCTATATTTTTCTCTTGTCATCAACTACTGAAGTATATAACTGAAAGAGCAAATAACTTGACCCGGTGACCACTAAAAGAACTGTGCCCATTCATGGTCAAAAATGTATGCTTTTTAATTTTAACTTCTTTGGATGGGTTCAGCGAATAAAGCAGCAGTGTCGAAAGTGATATATTGTTTGACGTCAGCCCTTTAGTGAAAACAAAAGAACTATATTTGTCGTAACAGGTTGGGACCAACATGTGACGTCACGCAAATATTGTACAATAGTTAGTACGTCTTCCATGTTGATTTAAAAATTTAATTATTATTCGTAAACAGACCGTTTTATATAATGCTTTTTGCTACCATACGAAAGTTTGCAGAGTGTGCACTTAAAACTGAGTAAACAGGAACTAACTATTTCTATTTAATTCGTAACTAATTTAAAGCGGAATAGAGTCCCGCCATTTTACAAAGTTATTTCATTCATTTAGCTTAACCAAATTATCAGATTTCTGCACTGATTTATCATGCGAAAAGTAAAGTATGAGCCTCCGAAGGGAAACGAGGTTCAGAAGTGGCATTGGATTGCATTACTGACAAGTTCCTAACTGTCTTTATTTCGAAAATAATGTGACATTCTGACTCAATTGCAAGCGGAACTAAAAAATATCTTCAACGGACTATAAATGAAAGAAAAATCGTTTTTTGTCACCCATTTGTTAAAGAAGAGTTAGGTTCAAACTTGAGTTCAATTTCTTTAACAGCAACTTCTTAGCCTGGTTCAATTAATTTAAATATAATACATAGTAAGTCTAAGTGATACTATGCAGAGCAAGATTCAGTACTGGGCTTATCAGTAAAACTGGCGTTCATTCGACATCCTATCTAGCATGAAAATAAGAAACTTGTTTAATCCAACGAAATTCGTTGTCAAAGGTCGATTGATAACTCGTTTTTTAAAGCTTTTTTTTTTTAAAAAAAAACGTCATCAGTTGTCAGCTGAGTTGTTAGTGGTCACAGTGATTTGTCGCGGCCTTGTCGCCAGACAGTGTTACCACTGTCAAAAGTCATCACGCTATAAATCGATTATACAACAGACGCTCTCGTCAGACTATGATAGTATTGAGTTGTTGAAACAAAGCTTGACTTCTTCCTGCAGTTCTGACGAAAAATTGCTTACAATTTCACTAAGCAAAGTAACTTTAACCTCGCTGTAGCTTTTTCATGTTTTTTTTGCCAAAGACCTCACGTTTGGTGGGTGTTTCTTCGAAAGTTTTTTTTCCCAGCTTTACGCAGTGTCCCCTTGATCTGACTCCTCGACTGCCGCGTTGTCTTTATTGAGGATAACAAGATTCAAACCATGTTCACTGATTTTTATTTTTTCCAGGAGTTTTATTTATGCAACTCAGTAAAACGTGACATGAAAGAATTATGATCTTTTCAATGAAAACTTCGGTCAGGCGGAACGGGTAATCTTTCTCGAAAGAACTTTGTCTCCAGGGTTTCAGTGTTCATGATTGTTCAGGACTGAATAGAGTTCTCGACTCACGATGGGTGCTATAAACTTTAAACGACTTATTTATTGGCCTACCAAGACGGGTTTGATCTCCAATGAAAAAGGTTACAAGACGAATCAGTTAGGTGACAGTTGTCGCAAATGGGACGATCAGATTTATACTATCAAGATCTATCAACGGATCGGATTTCAAAGTGGTTTTTCTTTGGACCTCGGTCAAAAACGTATCAAGGCACGTAACGTTAAAATCTTGTTGTGTCTACGTGCCATATTGTAAAGTTTTGCTCAACGTTCCGCCCGCAAATAATTCAGTCAAGCGTTACACCGCAGTCTTCTGATCGCCTGGTGGGTATGTATAGAAATGAAGAAACACCGAAAGATCCTGAAAGGTTTACCTTAACTCGGTGTGCCCCAATAATCAGCCCTTAAATTAATTTTCGCTATACAAATTGCAGTTTACTTTCTTTTCTGTTTCACCGCAGAGGACTCAGTCTTGAAGCAAGCGCACTGACACTTCTCTATCACTTTCACTCAAAACTTGTAAATCAGCCGCAAGAACTGAAGGCAAAGCTGCGAAGAGTCGATTGTGTGCATCTGCTCCGGCTTGCTGTCATGAGCACGACCAGAAAACGGTACTAAAGACAGCAATTTGTTCAGTTGCAGACCGTTTTTCTCAGAGTAATTATAAACCCGGTAAAGAACCGGATTTGCTAGAAAAAGTGTAAGATCACTAATCAAAAACCAGAAAACCTAGGTAAAGATAGATAAATTTATGTAGTGATACAGACGGTTTCAGTCTCTAGGTGACAACATAGCATGTAGTGAGTTTAGGGTTATGTACTCTGGGTCAGGTGTATCTAGATGTACGTCAAGGAAGTTTTCTTATACAAACGAGTTTCCGGCTGTACACAAAAGCTTCTCATTTTCCTGATGTGTAGCAAGGTTGACTGCTTTCCATGTTAAAAATGTCAGCAGTGTTTTACATGTCCAGACATGTTTAACAGGCGGCTGAACAGGACTCATGGGCTCCTCGATATGATCATTCATTTCAAAAGAACAAGGGATATTTTTGGATCGAGAACTTGAGAGAACAAGGGATAACTTTCCTTCTAACAGGAAGTATAAATTTTGCGAAAAAAAATAACTATAGAATTAAATTATTTGGTAACAAGGCCTGAGAAAATACGAAATTTTTGAAGGGACTGTGTATCTCTCCAGAGACTGAAGACCTCAAGCATTTTATTGCCTTTCATCTTTTTCGATATAGTTAATGGGACTCTTATACCAGCAATTCCACTCACAAATTACAAAACTTGAAGCAATTTCACCTAAACAGGGACTTCTAATCGATGTTACGCAATGATAATAACACAAAGATCATATGAACAACAAATCAAACGAGTGTAACACCACACCTTTACGTAACTAACACAGGAGGAACTGTTGAGGATGTGCATACAAGACTATCCAATATATTTAAAATCTTGAACATTAAGAGATCGAAAGTGATCACAAGAGTCACAAAACGAGAATATGGAACTAAAAAATGTCTGTACTGCATGCTCCATGGAGTCCCAGACTTGAACAATGCGGAGTCGATGACTTACATCGACAGACGTTAAATTGCGCAGAATCCCGAGAATCCACTATATCTATATCTATTGGCGAAATACCACCAATAGCACAAGAGTGTGGGAGATCACAGGACAAATGCCAACCAGACAGTGGCGACAAAATGGACTGATATCGATGTGCTATCAGCTGATAGCGTCCCGGCCACGCCGATAGGTAGAGGAAACCGACCACTAAAGGACTTGGCGCGGGAAGATACGAAGGCAACCAGCCGGTACATTAATGGCTACACCTGCTGCAGATACAACAATAGCTAACAACTGTTTACACTAAAATGATGCTTTTTTGCCATCGCAACCTTATAAACAAGAAAATATGAACTGAGTAACGTGTAAAAGAGGATCGACGTTTTAGCGTATGCGGTACTTGACGGGCAAAAACCTATACTGACTTTCCAAGACTCTTCCAGCCCTTCAGTTAGTCCGGGCGCAGTGCGAAAAACAGCGCGCGAAAAAATAAAAAATGCGCCGTGAGAGGAAGCGAAAGAACGCTTGTGGGTGAATAGTGAATAGGGCTACACGTTGACCACTATGTTTCCAGACAAGAATTGCACAATTTAGTTTTGTCTTGTGTTTTTGACGCTTGCACCCATAATTAAATCCACCATTAAAGTGCAAGCTTGGATAAAATATATAATACTCTCTTACATACTCTTAGTATGCCAGATATGCAATTATTATGCCAAATATGCCATTGTTGTTCCAGATATATGACATATTGACCACCCAAAGATTCAATGTTAAAAATTAAGTGAAGATAAAAAATACATAAACTGTCGTGTGCTAGTTTAGTTTATCATAAGGCTCTTCGTACTTTCCATGAACCACTTGGTCACGCGCATTTTATTTTTTGTAAGTTTAAATGTGTTAGACAGGATTACCACTCCGTTTTTCCTTTTATTCAGAATAATCTATATGCGGTATTACACATTATAATGGCTCAGATAGAGAGAGAGAGATACTAAATAGCAATTAGGTTAACAACAGGGAGGGTGTTGTTGCGCAATGGTCCGCATAAACGATGAGTTAGTACGCTGTTTGGAGAGTATTTCACTCTTCAGAATCAATCTGCTCAACTTAATGCACCATTACAGGCAATGACAGAGATTCTGCTCATAATTTGAACGAATTATGTCCAATAAAGACATTGAAGTCTGTCTAAGAGGAGTTTATTTCTTTATTCTTTACAGATTTTGCAAAATTTTAATCTCGTTCCGCGTGAAAAAAAGCAGAAATAAAATACGTCAAAAAAGGCTGATGATATTCTGTCACTTATTATAAATAGGTTTCACGACGTCGTAAGAAGTTTCCTACCTTCAATAAGCAACTTTCTTCTTACATCCGGTGCTTGTGTTTTTCGCGTCGAATGAGGGAAGCCCCATTTCCGGTTGTATCTCTCTTGGCTGGTTGATTGGCAGGTGCTCGGCCAATGGAAAAGTCGTCTTCGTCACGTGGGGTGTGAATTGTGCGTCACACAGCTGCCCGAAATCTCCAGATTTTTAGCGGATGAAGGACTTCAAATTCTGAACTGGTTTTGTTTAGCAGGGTATCGAATATGTAGGCAAAGAAAGCGAGGCTTCAAAAGCGCTGACTTCCTCTCGAATTGTCTGAGGAATCACCTCTTTCTTAACTGGCATTAGGGTTGTTTTGTGCCGCGGAGTTTACCTTTGGTTGTCGACCAGGACACTGTGTTGATGTTCTTTCGTAGAGTGGCGAAATCTTCTGATATATTGGGCACTGCATTGCTCGTCTTCTCTCAACTTCCACGGGGATTTTTTGTGCTATGAGTCGAAGTCAGACCAGTACCAGCCTGAGAAGTACAAATTTTCACACTGGGGGAATGTCGTCGGGGTAAGTGCTTTAAAAAATCTGGAGCTTTTATTTCGTATGCGATAGAACATAGTTCTCG
This sequence comes from Catalaphyllia jardinei, assembly GCA_022496165.2. Taxonomy (NCBI): domain Eukaryota; kingdom Metazoa; phylum Cnidaria; class Anthozoa; order Scleractinia; family Caryophylliidae; genus Catalaphyllia; species Catalaphyllia jardinei. The sequence continues at coordinate 10,461,395 of CM042754.1, forward strand.
TCAACATGGCGCGTTGTGAAAAGGCTTGTATGGTAGTTTATAGACAATGTTGTCGCCAAACTTATGATAATTTTGTCGGGAAAAACGCCTGTTGTCTGGGTAATCGCTGTTTTATAACGTAACTTTGGTAAGGGGCAAAGTTTCGGTGATCTTGCAAAAGAAAGTTTACGATTTAATTCCGTGTTCATTTTGCCGCCCCCTCAGAATCTTTGCGAGGGAGAGCGAACTTCCGTACCCATTTCTTATATTTCTTGCACCTTGTTGTTACTGAGTTATACTCATCAGAACAGTTTTGTAAGCCAAGTTACCTTTGTACCAAGATCAGGAGTCATTTCACGGTTTCGAATTCTATCGAGGGTTGTCGTAAATCCTGAACGTTTCATACGTCACGTCGTTGAAATAATTCCCGAAAGTCGTTAAACTGATATGTTCTATTCTAAACAATAAGGGCTGATCGTGGTATTGCTCATGATTTAATGGTTAACATCTTTTGTTTGTGGCTTTTTGCTCGCGATCTGAAGCAAATTATTCTTTGAGTCTAATATCATTCGACACATACTCGTTGTACTAAATTTTATCGTCTGTAATTTCATATCCTCGATTATAGAAGGGGAAGAGAAGATTTTCTGCGAGTTTATGAAATCCAAGACTTGGTCTTAACTTAAAGAAACCAAGTTCACTTTTCGGAAAAATCCACTTTCTTTTATTGCTACCGCCGTCGAGTTTAATAACGAGTGTGCCATGTATATATATATTATTGTGGACTGTTGGCACGTCGGCGATAAATTTGTTTATGATCAAGTACATTCAAACTTTTCGTTTTTCTCCTGGTGTTGATTCTCTTTCCTTTTCCTCGATGACTGGTAAATTCTTGGTATAATATTTGGATGATGTTATGCCAGTCACTCTGTTCTATGAGAAGTGACAAGAATAGATGTAATACCTTTTTTAGTAAATTAAGAATTTCATCCGTTTTCAATGGGCACGTTTTATGTTGTTTGTTGTGTAATTTCGTTGGGAAAAACTTTAGACAGATGGCTTTCAAGCATCAGACGGACCAGTTTCCGCCAAATATTGCCAGAAAATTTTTAGAACTGAGCTGTTTCCGAAATAGTCTATTTATGCACAATTTGAAAGCCTGCGAAGGTTTTTTGTTTATTGCGTACGTTGGCAGGAAATGTAAAGATTATTATTACCGAGAATTGGTTCATAATCAATTATTTGAACTTCCTGAGTTTTGGGAATGGCAATCTTTTTTGTAGCACTATACCGAAACCGCATTTAATCGGAAATTTGGCGCTACTTGAAATCAACATCTGTACCTACATGCGAAATATTTTTCCCAAGTGGGCTTTCAGTTTTATATGAAGGGCCTGCTATTTTGATTTCTGAACTATACATCTCAGACACTCAACAGTAATGCCATGTCTAATGTTATGCGCTGTAATGATTTTTATGGGCAACCTTCGCTACAAGTATATACCACACGTTCACTGCAACTCAGATTTGCAAATCTCTGTGTTATCTTTGATACCAGTTCCTGGTAAATTATGAACTTTTGATCGCATCTTTGACGAGCTGACTGTTTGAATCGAACCCATGATGAGCTAATACAAACCACAACATTAACACTGCTTTGCAAGTATTTTCTCTTGGAAGGCAATACAAACATTGAGAGGCTTTCGACAAATGTTTGCTATACATGGTTATTAGGTCTGTGTTTAGTGTGGTTGGTGGTATCTAGGGAGATGGTTTGGCCAGGGAGAAATGTATGAACTAAGATGAGAGATCTTGTTTCCAATGCAAAATTAGTGAATTATTTTCAGACCATGAACCTGCTGAGTAACAGGATGAAATTCAATTGGTAGTAAACTTATGCTGATCTTGTGTCTGACTCTCAAACTTTTTTTCCTTCAGCAGTATGTGGCATGATTCACCTTGAAATAATCTGCAGTTAATAATAGCAAACAGCTTGAATAGTGAAGTAACTCGGTAAAGCATTTTGTAAAAAAAAACTTTTACAAGTTCTGCAGTTTTAACTTTTACACTTTCAGTTCTGTAGGTGTAAAAAAATATGCTCACTGCTTGGCATTTTTTTAAAGAAAATAAATCTTGGCCACTTAATGAGTTGTAGTGTGTTCAAGAATTTCTCAGGTATGGCTGGGACACGTCACAGAAATGCTTTTATGAGTACTAAATGCTTTGAGCTCTTCTTTAAGTACTTTGTGTTCATTGTAGCTGAGGAAATCCTTATTGATTTACTATTTAATTTGTTATAGTTAGACCCTTCATTTATTGCAAGTTTTATTTTATGAATGTTAGTAACATTGTTTTTGTTCTGTTTGACTTGAAAAACATTTTGATCATGTGCCCCAGGCTTAAGTGGCATGTGATTTATCTTACAAACCCTGACAAGTTTGTCTTTAGTTAAGGTGGGAGATTATCTCTTGATGTAAAAGCAGCTAAGAATCCAATCTATGGCAAAAAAGAACTTGCAACAAAATAGTCATTAATCCTAGTTTGAAAAAAAGAACAGCTTACTTTCATTTTTAATGCCATTTTTGGGAAGGAGTCTCTGTCGTTTTACATGTTGTCAGTAGCTTCGGCAGTTTTAAAATCTTAATTCTCAAGTGTGAAATACACATGGCAATACATCAAAAAAACTATTGACAGCAAAATTTTCTTTTTTATCAGTTTAATATGAGAACCTTGATTTTGGTGCTTTTGTTTGAAATATACTAAACTTACAATCTCTTAAGCCATCATACCTACAAGATGTGTCATTGCATGGACTTAAAGTCCATTGCAATGAAAGGGAAGAATTGTGTAACTGGAGCTGCAAAAATCTATGGACATGCCTAAAAAAATATTTCCTGGTCTTAATAAATAAATACTCTGAGGTAAAATTTGAAATTTCAATGATAATATATACTAATTATGCCTTAAAAGTTTATTACAGTTGTGTTGATCATTGATAATCAATACTTGGCCATGGCATTTTACAAAATTATGTGCATTGTTACCTTGACCTAGATGGTCTACATGTAGCAAGACTATAGACCTGACAGGCCAACAGTGGATAATATTCTCCAAGATTGTTTAGGGATACACTGTAATTATAATTTATAATAATTGTCATTAGTATCACCCAACTAGTGGACTAATGCAAATTCTGCATTTTTATTGGCTACGCTACCAGGGATCTAATAGTAATAGTCATCGAGTAGCGAAATTCGCCGGTTTTTCTTTTGTTTTTTCCCCTAAATAAATATTTCTTCAACTTGTATTTGCTAGCTTTATTATTGCCTTTTCTGTCCCACTAGTTGGGTGATACTAAAACAATAATAGACCCTTCGCCCTCAAGGGCCACGGGTTAATAGCCCATAAGGCGAATTGACCCGTAGCCCATTCGGGCTATGGGTCTAATTGATTAATAGTTTACGCTCTTATAACCAAATGAACTGCAGTTTTGCAGTGCATCCATTTTCTTGGTGGGCAGATATTCTGTAGTGCTCTATAAAACTTCAGTATAAATCTACTAGTGTACTATCACAAATGCTGTTCTCTGATTGGCTATGCTAACACTATCTAATCTGTTATAGGTAGTGTGTAGTGTAGCCATGCACCCTTGTTAACAAAATGATGGCTGCTTCTTGTTGTTTTGGAAGTATCTGTGAAGAGGATTTAGATAAAGTTTTGAATGACTAGTAGATTTAGCAGTAACACCTGTGTAATTACATGTTGTCTTAACTTAATTACTTAATTAATTGTCTAATTTTAATGTTCAATGTTCTGTTTTTGTGTTTTGTCGGGGCTCCATTTAAACTAGCTCTGCTAAATTGGATGCCCCTGGATAAATAAATAAATAAATAAAAAGACTAAAATAATTCGCTCTCAATTTAGTTGACTTGGGTTGTGTCCACTTCAACAATCAAGTGATAGAAACCTCACACTGTGGTGTGCAGCTGTATGTCAGGGAATCTGCTATTTATGAGTAGCAGATAATAAAGATTTCCAGTCCACATGAGACCAGTTTTTCAATGAGTAAAATTGTCAACTATTATACTATAAAACAAGTCAGCATAACATTGCAGATCCAGACTAATTAAAGAAGTCATCCCCTTTTCTATGTGTTCCTGTGACCAACTAAACAGGTGTGTGTCTTTTCAATTCAGATTAGCAATTCATGAGCGAGAGAGAGAAGAGGAACGACGACGAAGAGCAAAACTATCAAGGCAGGCCTCTGTGAGTGTAATCATTTCATTCTTTTAGTTTCCATAGTGTTCAGCATCTAATTTCTCATTATTATAACTAATCGTGGCTGTGTCAAATAGACTTTGAGAATAACCAACTTGTAAATCAATAGTTATTTTGTCTTCAATTTACCAGGGTTACCGGTATATTATTTGGAGAATTGTGTGTAATACTACATTGAGAGTTTTTATAGTTTGTGTTGATACTGGATATTAGTTGTTTTTTGGTGACCAAGCCAGGCCTCTGAGCTTGTGGAAAGATGACAAGTGGCTTCTGTTGATTAGGCAACAACAACTAATAAATGTTTGACCTTTTTTTGTTCTTGTGATACTAGTGGTAATTACTTATATTTGTCCTTTTTCAAGAAGTCACACCTTGGCAATATTGTTTGATCTGTGTCATTATCTTTATGTGGTCGACCACAATATTGTTAATAACCAATCTAAGTATTGTAAAGCTCCCTGAGAAATATCATGCCCAGCAGCAAATGCAGGATCATTTTTTTTACTTTAAACTTGAGATATTGTGATTTGCATTACAATATCTACCAATTTAATCTTGTATGCACCTTGTAGTAGTTTAAGTACCCTAATTGAGAGTGGAGCTTTCATTAGCCCCTTGTTGAACCTAGAATGATCTGTTGTGATTGCTCAAATTACTTGCTTGAATCACAGTTTAACTCTAAATGAAGAAGATGAAGACTTTTTTTTACAAAACATAAAACATCCATGCATTCAAGAGGGTTTGAATCATCACTTTATGCAGTCACACAACATTAATGTAAATGTAGATTTAAAGGGAAATATTTAATGTTGAATACTGACATAATTCTGTGCCGATATACAAGCCTTGGGATTTCAAATTTCATTGGTAACACTTTTTCGGTTCCATGTCTAGTGATCATGGGAAACGATCAGTAATGAAAAAGTTTAGTGACAAATTTATGTTCAATTTGGACACAAATAAAAGAAAGTGGAAATAGTATGAAAGTGAAGCACTAACTTGTTTATAAGCTTGCATGTTCTTATTGGCATGAATATTGTTTAAGCCTATAAACAACACAATGTTCCTCGAAATGGGTAAGCAGTTTCAAAAACAGTACAAAATTACCTCTTCCCAAATGTTTTTTAATTATGTAAAGTCAACTTTTGTAATTATTCTTCTTCTTTGCATTGGATGCCATGTGAACAGGTTGCTGGGATTAACTGTCCACATAGGATGTGATGCACTTTGGGATTGATACGACATGGGTGTTGCAAAACAATGTTTTAGTTTCTATATGTAATAAAAATTATTGGAGTGCTAATCACAGAAATTACTCTACTTCTTGAGAATTAGAACAGGGAAAAACTGTCATGAAATGAATTTTGATGTTAAGGCTTAAGATGTCTGTGGTGAACAGGTTTTTGGTTCCATTATTTCTGAATCATGGTAATGACACGGTATCTGAAATGATTGTTACCCTGAAATCCTCTGGCTTGGATATAAAGGCTCAAGAGTTCCAAAAAGTGACTTGTACAGGTTGTTTTGACTTAGACTATGCACTGTGTACCACAGAGACACATAGTATCAAATGTGAAGTCAGACGGTCAGATCTAAGTTTTAAGTTGGAGGAAATTCATTTAAGTATTTTAGCATTGGATAACAGATTTCTGTTGCCTAGGTTAGGTGGCTGTGATATTGATCTAATTGCTACTTGTTTGGATAATGGTTTTGAATTTGGTGTGAAGAAATTACTTCCAATTAAAACTGCCCTTGCCAGAGTTGCATTTGTTTCAAAGAAAAGTCAGGTAGATTAGTTAAGCGAGAGTGGCATACATGTAGCACATGATGGGAAAGTTTCAAGTTTTATTGTTGAGTATACAACAGCTTTCTTGTAAATTCTGTTTGGCTGTGTGTTATTTGACATTGTATAAAATGCCACATTTTTTAACAGTACCGTTAAAAAAGTAAGTTTCCACCTTTTGTTTCTCGCGAGATGAGTCTTGTTTCTGCCAATACGTTTCTTGTTTTCTTGAGGCACATCTCATTTCTCTTGAGAATCACTGAAGCGTTTAGTATGCCATATATTATGTGTAAGAAACCACGCATGTGTAATAATTCTTGCTCTGCAGTTCATTGCCAAAGTGATGGAACTGTCCAACATAAGTTACATGTGTGCATTGATGCATTGATCATTCGCTTGATTCATATCAAACAAACATCTAACGTTGGTAGTGATAATTATTAGGCACTGAATTTGTGTCATCTGAGAATACAATTGTTTTTAACCACAATTTGGAAGGAAAGGAAATAGTTCATAGAGCTTTAGACTTCAAATTGTCAAGAGTTAAGAATTTGTCGTTTAAATCACTGTTTCTATGCTTCTTTAATCATACTGTAAGTGCTGGCTCGTGGGAAATCACCAATCCTGATCATGTGCTAAGATGTTAGTGTAGAGAAGTTCTTGTGGTTTTAACTTCCAGCCACAAAGAAGTTCTTGCGTCTTGTAGGATTCAAGTGCAACCAACCTGCAAGAAGTTGCTGGCTTGCAGATGCAAAAAGAAGTTCTTATAATACAGACATGGTACACGTGGATCACTGATGAGAATGAAAATTGTGTCTACTGCGCTAATCGTTACGATACGATACAGACGTTGTAAAAGAAGTTTTTGAATGTGTATTGGTACTTCCAGTGCACTTGCACGAAATGAGAAACATATCATTTCAGGCAAGACTCAGTCGAGTCTGAAAAAAACGAGATGTGTCTAGCGAGATGGTGGCAACTTACTTTGAGTGGTAATGTCCACAGTTAGAAAACTTAAAATATTTTCCTAAATTTACAAACTTATTTACTACACCTGTATGTAAAGGGAACTTGATACTAATTAGTTTCTGTATTACATTGTAGAACTCTGGTGAGCACCCATTATTTCCAGAACCCAAAAAGGTGTGTCAAATTTTGTGTTATTACGTCTCTTTCAGGCATTCCTCAAATGTTGTTAGGTAGTTTGTTGTCACATGGTGTGCTATAAGGGACAAGAGAACAACGATATTTATTGCAGCTCAACCAAATTGAAATTCTATTTATTTGCTGATGACACAAATGTTCTTTATAGCCACAAATACCTTAAATCCCTTGAAAAAGAAATAAATGCTGAACTAAATAATGTGTACCAGTGGTTAGTATCAAACAAACTAACCCTTAATCTCAAAAAAAAAAATTTTGTAATTTTTCGCCCCTATCAGAAACCGCTTCCCTTTCTTCCTATAATTTACATTAACGATCACCTAACAAATTCATTAACTTACCTGGAAAGTAAAGATTATGTGAAATATCTCGGTGTCCATATCGATTATAAACTATCATGGAAAAACCATATTGACTCTATAACAATGAAACTTAGCAAAACTATCGGACCACTGTCAAAGATATGGCATTTTGTTTCCTTCCATACTCTTGTTAGTATATACAACAGCCTTGTTGTTCCTTTTTTACGATACGGCTTAATTGCTTGGGGTCAAACTGGCAAAACTCAATTAAATAAGCTTCTAATCCTCCAAAAACGTGCTCTCCGTTTCATGTGCTTCGCTGACAGGTGTGATCACGCCATTCCTTTGTTTCTTCGTGCACAGACTTTACCTATTCACTTTTTGTACTATAAACTGCTAGCTGAAACAATGCATGATGTAACCAATGATGTTATCCCTTCACAGTTTAAAAGATTTGTCCATCTCCACAGTAAAAATTCACCCATATAATACACGATCTTCAGCTTCCGACAACTTTTATATTAAAAAATCAAAGCTTGAAGTTAAACAGAAATCCTTTTCAGTAATTGGCGCAAAACTGTGGAATGAGATGCCAACTAAGCTCCGAACACCACCAAAACTCATTTTTAAAAGGAAAATTCATATGATTTTGTTTAATATATTAGAATCTGAAGACTCCTACGAAGACTTAGAATCCATCATCTCAAAAGTTAGAAAATACTCTTAATAGCTATCAGCGTTGTTTCGTCTATCTTATGTTATTCATTTTTGTCTTACTTATCCTCCTCTCATAACATATTGCGTAGTCAACCTCAATTAATTACATAGCTGTTTCCGTAGACTCAACCTGTTCTGGTGTTTACTAATTTTTTATTCATATGTAGTTTAAAGTGTGTACTTCCTGGCCCACCTCGATTAGCGCAGCTATCTGCAGAGCCAGGGGATTAACGATTACCTAGCTGTAAACGAATAAAAGATTGTTGTTGTTGTAGAGAACAGCAATATTAAGTGAAAATTATTAATTAATACTATCCAATTTAGGTCAAAAATGAAAGTAAGATTACTGTTAAATGACCCCCCAAACAGTTATAATCCACGCTGTAATTGAAATTTAGCACTGTCATGTTTTCGGAGGTTTCAACTGTCAGCAATAACGTGGTTGCATGGCAGAAACACATGCTTTCGTTTTGAGCAACATGGCTGCTTGCTTTGTGTGTGGCGGCTTCTGGAAGGCTTTGCACTGATGGCACATAAGATGATGTTATCTTATGTTCAGTCCTCTTCAAAGACACTTTGAAAACACAAAGCAGCCCCCGCCCGGCAGACACTGCTTTGCTACTCACTACCAACAACTGAATAGATAGTGTAATAGATACCTTAGCCAATCAAAGAATGGCATTCTTCACAGAATGCCAGTAGATTGATACCAGGTGTATATATTTAACAATTATCCTGCGAAATCATGCAGAATATCGTCTGATACTTACCCGACGAGGCCATAGGCCGAGTCGGCTAAAATCAGACGATATTCCGCGAGATTGAGCAGGATAATTGTTTTATTATTCAACAAATTGATAACAAAACAGCGTAACATTTTTAAATCTCTCTGTCAACATTTTCTCACTTCACTTTTTCTTCCCATGTACAAAGCTACATGACCATATTTGGATAGTGTTACAATTTGTTGAATAATAAATGAACAATATAAGAAAGAAGGAATTTCATTTGAATTGTTTGTTTCAACTGTAGGTTCAGCCATCGGTGGAGGATGCTCTTCAGCAGAAAATTCAGGTAAAACAAAATTGTCAATTGACTCTTCTCTCAGATTTCTGAGTTCAAAGAGGTCTTAAATTGGACTGACCCGACATGATATTTTTGGCTCTCCTTTCGCTTTTGGTTGAAAGAAAATACTTTATATTGTAATTGTAACTTGTATTCAAAGTCTGGGAGTGCAAAGCAATATAATTATTCATTTATCTGCCTCCTCCATGCAAGGGCAAACAGTTGTCTTGAAATTTCTCTGTTGATGTGTTAATTGGTGACCACCACTTATTTTGAAGCCTCTACCACCAAATGGCTCTCTTTTGCCAATAAGAAAGTGTTCATTAAGAGCTTGGCAAATTAGAGGATATTCCACCACGATATGGAGTACAGACTAATTCATATTCTAGTTCAATTTTTGAATATCTAGATCTCTTTCTCCAAGGAACACAGTTTTGTCGCTTTCGTTCTATTTTAATGCATTGGAAAGCTAAGAAGTTATCTAAGACATATTATTTATATGCAAAGACATTTTTTTCCTGCTGATCAAACTGTTAGTTTTGGCATATTCTTACCCTTGTTGGCATCACGTTGGTGATTTGCATATATTTCCTATTGACTGCCTGGGAACACAAGTTTGCCAAGCTGCTTTCAGGCATCTTGACCAGCTATTTTGTTGTAAAGAACATACAATCTTGTTACTGTCTTCTAAGGGACAAATGTCCCATGCACCTTTTCTTAACGTCTTAATGAAATGCTTGCAAGAAGTGGCTCATTGACATTTTAAATGATGCTTGATGTGGTTTTGTTCAACAGGCCACACTGGGGAAATTTGATACTATTGGGTCATCACTTCTTCAGCATGGCAGTCATCTGCTAGGCATTCAAAGGCTACCACAAACTCCTGTAGAAGGTGACCAGAAGTTCATCTTTGATCCTAAGTTCAAAGACTTGAAGAGCTGTAGTCAACTAAAGAAAACTAAGTCTGCATTATCTAGCAACCAGGCATGGTTAAAAACTGCCAGCAAACTCTCCAAAGAAGTGAAAAGTTTAAAAAGTCAGAAAGTCAATGGCATTTTAAATGGCACTGGACATTCAGCTACGAAATCCCCCCTTGTAACCAAGACACATGACACTAATACTTCATCTAAAAACTCAACCTTATCACATTTGAAATCTCCTACTCTTAAAGAAACTACTCCATCCAAGTCTGCTGAGACGAAAAAGACCCTATCACATTTGGAGTCTCCAACTGGTAAAGATTCTACTCCATCTAAATCAGCTGAAACAAAAAAGACTCTATCATATTTGAAATCTCCAACTCTTAAAGAAACTACTACTTCATCTAAATCAACTGAAATGAAAAAGGCAGAGGTTTCGCATGTAGTTAATGGCGCATTTAAATCTCGTCAAAGTGATGACAAGGAAACGGAAAAGGGAGCAGTCAAAATTAAAGGACAAAAGGAAGGCAAAGGCCACAATGAGAGAGAGAATGGCGAAAGCTGTAAAGAACAGATTAAAGTCAGTTCTAGCAGCAAGAGTAAACCTCCCAAGATCAAACTCTCTATGCCTGAACGGTAAGAAATTAGTAAATCAGCCAACCAGAGTGCAGCATTTACATTAGAATCCTAGTAGAATTCTACTTACACATATTTGTAGAATACAGGTGATGTCCTCATTTCTTTTCAGTTGTCTCTTTATTTTCAATTTATGTGTACAGATCTACCCTTCAAGGGGTTTCCCTGAATTTTCAGAACACTGGTTGAGAAAAATTTGTTCTTAGTCTGCCAAACTTAAAGCAAAATGTTGATGAATTGTGCCGAAAGTAACGAGGGAATTGGGAAACTGGTTTGTCCTATTAAGGGTTCGTTATATGCAGGCTTTGTTATACCAAAAACCTTGTAGGAAATATTTGAACTACGGTTGTAGGTGAAAGTGAAGAATGATCATCGGAGTTAATATTCCAATTTAAGCCATTGGAAAGAAGAAGCCTGAAAATATCAGGGCCTCTGCGATACCGGTGCGATGCTCTACCAACTGAGATATGAAGCCACATATTGGGAGCAAGGTCAATTTGTTGAGTTCATATCTCCCGTGAGGAGTGAAACGATGTGAAGTATATATGAAATTATTCATCTTTGAACTGCGGTCATATGTGATAGTGAAGGACGATCATTGCAGTTAATTTTCCAATTTAAACAATTGGAAAGAAGAAGCCTGAAAAATCTTCACTTTCACCTACAACCACTACAATTTTTCAGGTTTCTTCTTTCCAGTTGCTTAAATTGGAAAATTAACCGTGATGATCATCGTTCACTTTTACTGAATGAAGTTTACAACAATCTAATACACCAATA
>CM042754.1:10475518-10479310 GCA_022496165.2 Catalaphyllia jardinei
TTTCTCTTTGTTTTCAGGAATCTTCTTGCATCTTCAGCGGAGGTAGGGTTATAAATTTGTTTCATTTGAACACATGAAATGGCACAGAGAAATAATTGATATATTTATGTACTTAAGATTATTTTTTTAAAGATAACTAAAACATCACTGCAGCATTCTGTTTTAGAAGACTCTTGTTTGTTTGGATTGTTTGTGCTTCTTATCCTTGTATTTGTGTAGAAGTTACTCAGAATTATGTATTAGGCCATTTCCAGTCCTTTTAACTCACAGTTTTTTCTTTTACTCCAGTTATTAGAACGTTTTTCTCTGAATCACAGTTACAATAGTTTTGCAACTAAATGAACTCGCTGTATATGTAAATCAGAAGCACATTTTAACTTGTTGGATGTGTTAGATGGATCAAATAAGCAATAAGCATCAATTTTTATACACTGACAGGCTGGTGCTGTTGTTGTCTGTATAAAGTGATGTTTTAACATTATTCTCTTTAAAAATCATCAACTAACACATGTACTTCTATGTAATGCTCAATTCTAGTAACCAAATTAAGGCAATCCTCATAGACTGTCATAGTTAAGTGGTGGGGTTTGAAAATGTAAGTTGAGACTGGGGGTTATTTTAGCTCCTCTTTTTTAGCTCATCTTCAATCATAAAATATTAATTTTTGTTGGCAATTAGATTATATTCATATAAAATTACAACTGCTCAAAAGTGGCAAGCAATTTTTCCAACTGTTGCTGATTGCTTTGCAGCATGAAAGAGCTGCTGTTTAAGTAGATCTTCTTTTAGTCTCTGTGTGGGTGGCAGCCACAATGGAACACTAATAAATTGTTCTTGCTGAGATAGAAACCCACACAAAATTCTAAACTGATTTAAGCGTAAGTGATAGTGATGTGGTTTAGACATTGATTAATTTTCATTTTATAACTCACATGTTTATTTGTTGCTTGCGCCATGTATATTTTGTTTATGTGGTATTACCTTAAGAACAGGGCTGTTAACTTTGAGTAAGTTGCGATCACCTTGAGGAAATTTGCATGTGGTCATTTTATTAAACCACATTGAATTCTAGATTACAATTGGAATTTTGTTTTGGTTGCCTTTGAAATAATGTCTTCTCCTCATATGGCAGATGTTTTTTTTGTGAATTGTAGTGTTAATTGAAATTTGAGGCCAGTGTGCTTGATCATTTCAGTTACATTTAGTTCTGCTATATTTGTGAGTTTATTGCCCAAGACTTTTAACAGTCATAACCAGAAAGTCACTGTTTTTGACAAAATATGTCTCTTACTTTGTTTATTCCAGTATAGTGATTTGCATAACAATCACACGTAAATATAGTCAGCTGATTTGGAATATCTACTTTTTAACACCAGGTGTTGCAACAAGACTCAGTTTCAATTAAACAAAGGATTTTCCCTTTTTGTTAAATTAAAATACAAATCACACTATGTAGTAGCAAGAAATAGAGGGTATTAGTTGTTTGGTACATTTTATAGTGTGTTACTTTTTTAGGGAAAGGGGGGGAGTTTGGTCAGAAATATCATTATCATTTTAAGTGAAGCTGGAGATGCTAAACTGCTGTCACATATTCATCGCTAATGGGTTTTTTTAATCATAAATTTGATGGTTTATGTTTGTCAGTTAGATCTTAATTTTGCTGTTGCTCTTGAGTAAATCTAAATTTGTCAACTTTGAAAGTTTAATCATAATTCATGTGTAATGGGAGATATGCTTCTTTTTCTTTTATTCTAATCACAAAATTCATATGGGCTGTAGTTTTTTTATTCGATTTGTTCATTCATTTTAAGCAAGTAATATAACTTAAAGTATTATTATTTGAAAGAATTTTTTTCATATAAGTTATCATTATTGTCATCATGATATTTCCAAAGAGTGAATGTGCTAAAGCAAAAATGAAAACAGAAAACATTTTAAATGACCACTTAAGTGGTTTGTTTTGGCCATTTCAATCCAAACTTTATGTACAAAATTTATGACACAGCCCTAATGCTTCAACCATATTAAAATTTTTCAAGTAAAGGCAAGAAAAGCTCTCTTTAATTACATGTGGTGCCCTCAGGATATATTTATGACAGGCCATCCCTGTGTAGATACTTCAGAAGGAATTAGAATTTTGTTGCTCCAGGGATCTAAACCAATAGTGATTCAGTTGTCATTTTGTACTGAGACAGGTGAAAAGCAAGTTTGTGAATACTAATAGGCCTTAATGTAGTAGCCTGTCAATCTTCTTTTTCTATTCCTGTGTAGATTGTTCTGATTCTTCCCTTTAATTTTGAGGAATTTTTGTGTCATTTATAGTGGTTATTTTGGATTCATTGTTCCTCTTGCGTGATCCTTTTAATGACCATAAACTTGAAAGAAAGTTCATTTGCAATTGTGTAAAAGCCAGCTGTTAAGATGGAGATAACAATGTCGGAGATATAACTTCTAAATTTCCCTTGATCGAGTTGCTGTTTAAAATCTGTCAGTTACACTTCCTATCCATTGATGTCTTGCTGCTTGATATTCAATGAGACATTGCCCTCACAATACTCTTGTTGGCCGATTGGGAAGAGCTAGGTTTTTATGTGATCTATGTAAGTGTTGCAATATTATTTATGTCTATCATTTAGTTATTTAATGATCTTTCCTCTTTTGCTTTTCCCCCTAGCAGGAAAATCTTCCTGTGAATGAACCAACCAACGTGGAAAAGATCATTGCGGTAATATATCTCGCCTTATTTTATTTGACTTCAAATGGAGCAATGCATTTTAGTTCCAGAGATAGAAATGACACTATGATGACTTAAAAAAAGAAAAATTGAAGCTTTTGTTGATTGGGTAGCACCAAAAGTTTCAGATTCTGAAAATTTTGTTTTCATTGTTCTCTTGAATAAACCTTAAAGCAGAAATTTGAGAAGTTTGGAAGCCTTATGAATCTACGTTTTAATGACTTGTGTTTCTTTGATTACTCTAATAGAAACTCGAACATTGGAGAGACATTGCTTTTGTTGTTTTAAAAAAGCACACATTAAAATTTTTGTGGGGGTTGACTGAAATTTAAGTTTCAGTTAAGTATTTGTTATCATCTTAGACAAGGCTAGTCAATAGCTACGCAGTTGGAAATGTTTCCTATGAATCCATCCACTCGCATTTATGCTGATATGCTTAATATAGAAAGGGCCAACATTTTAAAGTCTGAATCATCCCGTCTACCATCTGTTTATTTAACCTTTGTGAATCTACCAAGCAGCCGTATTTACCACTGTCTGTGAAATACTAATACAACCCTAGGCCTTAGTCTTAATAAACAGCCAGTGAGACGAAAATTTTGAAAATCTACTGGCCTATGTGTACTGCAATAATTTACATAAATAGGCATCTGTCAGCCTTAATCAACAGCCACCAGGCTACATTTGAAAATCTACCAGCTGATCTTTACCACACTTATGTACTGATCAAAATGGTGATAGGCTTCTCTCAGCCTTAATGAAAATTCTGCTAGTGTGGAAAAAAAGTTAATTCAAGCATGGATAAACATCTCTTAGCCTTAATGAAAGACAATTTGGCTAGTTTACATACATTTGCAACACTGGTATATATATCATAGCCTTGTGATCAGTGGCAATCTAGGTTTGGCCACATTTACCACACAGATATATATATATGTCTGGATTTATGAAAACGATGCTAGAGAAATTGAAATGGCGCGCCAAGCGGGGTTTTTTTCTCGCCAGAAACTGTCTCCAAAGTCGACGATATAAAAATTAAAAGGAAAGTCAGTCTTTTT
>CM042754.1:10479320-10494898 GCA_022496165.2 Catalaphyllia jardinei
TTTTCCCCTTTACGTAGCTCTTATTTGGCCTAAAAGAGCAGTCAAAATAAGGTGAAACCGAGCTCTTTAGCACTGTTTTCATAAATCCAGACATATATATAATCATCTGAGCTAGTGGGGAGATAATGAACTAAGAAAGCAGCATTTACAAGAAAATTTCATTGAGACTCCTAGAATATGGACTGATCTTCCAGTGTTCAGAACACATGGTAGCAACAGGGCTGATCCTGATGCTTGTGGTAACCATGAACATGATCCATAGCCATGGTAACCTAACCACTGTCTTACACCAAGCAGTCTCATGTCTAGTTGACTGGCTAAATAGTTCAAGGTGAAACTATTGATAATTTTTGGCTGGAAAGTCTGTTGTCTGACTTTAATAATAGACATCTGTTTCGTTTAACTGGGTGACACAGTTATGTCATATTTCTACAGGAGATGCAGCAGGTTGCCCCACCTCTCACAGGAATCCACACACCCATCAAGGGAGGGAACTCTATCTTTGCATTTCACAGAAATACCATCCAGGATAACTCGGTGCTACCAGGGTTACCACTTAAGAGGAAACCTAGTGGTATGTTAACTGTTACTGCTTATATGTTTGCTATCTTTTTGGTGAAGATTCTTTGAGTTAGTGAGTGAGTGAGTGAGTGAGCCAGCGATTGAGTTAGCGAGCTAGTGAGCGAGTGAGTGTAAGTAACAATAGAATCCGAGTCCACAATGAACTCTTCCAATTACAGGCCATGGAGAGCTCTTTGTCAATTAGTATGCAAGTCCATAATGGCCGCTGGTGTTGGGGGAATGTCCATTTTCTCAAAATTGGGGCCAAAGCTTTTGGAGATGGAGTTCAGAATATTTGTAAGGATACAGAAAGTAATTTGGGACCATTTGCTGGCTTCTAAGGGTGAAATTATCCAGAAGTAAGCTTTTTCTAACTTGAACATGACAAAGGCCACAAATTGAATAAATTATCGGCTTCTTACACTGTCTCGCTTTCTTCTTTGTTTCCTTTTCTTCTGTAGCCAGCGGAGGTCATTTTTTCATGTAAATCGTCCGAGATAAGTTCAAAAATGTTGCTCCAATTCAGTTTTCAGTTCTTGTGTATTTTCTTTTTTGACCGAAATGTTGGCTCCTCTTCCTTTGTTGAGTAAACACAGTCAAGACAGGTCACAAATGGAATCCTAATTAATTCTGGTTTCCATTTTGCTGGATTGTTAAGGATTAGATTTTACTACTGTGGATGTGTGGTAGGTACATGTATTCACGGTAAAGAGATACATTGCTTTGAAGTCAGGGTTTTGAAAAGATTCTTTGAAAAGCGTTGGTTTGGTGTGACTTTGTAATCAGATATTTTTGTTGACCTTGACGGAAAAATATCCAGAAAAGGTCATTTCGTCGACGATTCAAACAAATGTTAATTTATATACATGTATGTTCCATGCTGAATTTCTAGTGAAAAACTAGTTTTCGGGTGGCAAAAGAAGAATGCCAAGATTCACTTCGGGGAGCAAACCAATCTCTATCAAGAGAGCCAAATGTTTTAAGATAATTGTTGACAAATGCTCTCAAGTTGTGATAAACCATAGTTTCTGGTGCTTCATCATGAGAAAGGACGAATTATGAAGTATTTTATCAAAGACAAGTGCGAGTGTTTCATCAGGGGTTCCAGACACCGAGAAAGTAATGAAAGCATGAGGCAGCAGGCCAAGTGCTTTTATTGTTTCGAGGTGTTTGGAACCCCTGATAAAACATGAAGCACGAGTTTTTGATATGGCTTCTCAAATAAAACAATAGGAAATTATGCAGTGACATGTTTTTAAATATTTCCTTTTTTCCGAAACAATGCGTTTGTATGCACGATTCATTAGCGTGCAACCACGAGTGAGGAAAGAGCGGCACGTGTAGGAGCCAAAAATGGTTTACTAAGAAGAGAATTAAGTCAAGAAAGTCACATTCCCCATCATCGAGGTATAAAACAAATATGCGTAAACTATTTTAATGAATAGCGAATTACTTGGGTAAAGAAAAACATCCATTCCTTCGAGAGGCTCGTTCAGATATTACCTGATTTACATTAGGTTTCAAAGCGCTGGACCTACATATTAAGGAAACCGTTATGCTTGAGTCTGAATTGTTAGCAGAGCAAATTTGTCATTGAATTGGAGAAAAACGTAGGTAAAGAGATATCCACCGAAAACTGTTCATGGAACAATATTTAGTATCGGACGCTATGTGTATTTAGAACAGTTTTATTTCCAATTTCATGAGTTTTATTGTTAAAATTATTTTATTAAAAATGCAAGTTCCCAAGGATGTTAATTTTTTTAAATTCTGTTCTTATGTTTAATTTCTTTTGTTTTCATACGTGAATCTTGATATCCAATGAGGAATCAGATGAAAACAACATGTGGTTTGGATACGACATCCAAAACACGTGTGGTTTTCATCTAGGTTTTCATTGGGTATCAAAATTCATGCATGTGACAAATTTAGCCATTTTTTATTGTCTACCAAACTTATGAATTATTAATGAGTTTGTGAAGTACCCTTGAAGTATAGGCATTGTAATATTCTCCTAATATGTTTTGTTCACTTCAAGTTTTGTGCTAAAATATATTTGTTTTGTTCATCACAGTGTGGTTGCTCTTACTTTAGTTGTGAGTAATTTCTAGTGTCGTTTCACGAGGGTTAAACGCTATTGTAGATAATAGCAGGACGCGGCAGTAAGCTACATGCAGTCATCGACTGCCTATTTTTTACTATGAAGTCCTTAAAATTGTGTAGGGCATTGTTATTGATTTTGGATTTTTATGCTTGCTGTTAAGTAGAAAACACCGAGGGTAAAAAGGACACCTGTAATGGAGTGGTTCTGCTAGATGATGACTTGATGCTCACTGATGAGAGTGATGATGAACATGTAAGTATCATTTTCATTACTTTTTTTAAACTTACCTTAAAATATCTGCAAAATATGGAGAATATCCTAAAAACAAAGTGTGGCTCATTACTCTCTGTTGGAGAAATATCAATTAGATCCTCTTGCATTCACTTGTTAGCATCCTGAAAAAGGAAGAAAGTTGACCACCTACTGACATCAGTTTGTTTTGTCCCTTTAAGGATGACCAAGCTAGTTCACTGTCCAAGACTACAAAGTGAGTTTTGTTAGATTACAATTTGTTGTAGGTGCTACTGTCTAACTACACTGTTAGTCTTTAGCTCAGTGTAGCATCCGATGTGGTGGTCTATCTCTAGTTTCATCCTACATTTCATGCTTGGGTTGGGTGAGTGAGTGAGATCAAAATATGAACTGGTAGCGGCAACTAGAGGCACCTTCACAAGCTGACATTCGATCTCACTCAATAAGAATTGTAAACCGCAATGAGACGATGTGTGATACATACATACATACATACATACATACACACACACACACACACACACACACACACACATACATACATACACACATACATACATACATTCATTCTTTCATTCATTCATTCATTCATTCATTCATTCATTCTAAAACTGGATTGCTTTAACAGGGATACACGTCATCGTTCACACTCAACATCTTCAAGTGGAAGTAGTAGTGAGGAAAGTGATTCAGACAGCAGTGATAGTGACAGTGATTCAAGTGCTTCAGATTCAAACAATAACACAAAAGATAAACCAGCCAAATCTCCTGTTCACATTCCTTCTTCCTCTCCTAAGGTAGGTGCTAGGAACCTACATGTAAACCATTTGATAAAGGGTAAATTGGTTCAATTCCTTGTGATCTTTGGAGGCCATAGAACCCAAGAAATGATCACCTAGAAAAATTTTCTTGATACTAGAACAAACTCTACTAACAAGGAAATGAAATCATTGGAGACTAATAATGACACTGGAGATCTTAAGCAGACTGTGGTCTTCTAAGCATTTGTGGTGGCAGTAATGAGAACATCACTAAACAATAGGGCTAATAGACAGCATAATAGCTCTGCACTTGCATTGTTAGTCGTCATACATTTTGCAATTGTCCTCAGCTAAAGAAAATGGTGAAATGACCAACTTCTAAGCATTTAGAAAACATGAACAACAGTGGCTTCTTTCCATCTCTGAACATTGTTATTACATATTTAATTCTAGAAATGTTGTTGAATAAGAACTAATCTTTCACTAGGCATTGTCTTGTAGATTTGCTGCCATCATCATTGCTAATAAGCTACTTGTTATTTTGAGACTGTAGTAGATCCTCAAGTGTTCCCTTGAGTGCAATCTGTTTGATATCAGTATTAATGCAGTGGAATCCTGATTTCTCAAACCCTCATAATTTTCATTCCCCTTGGATATTTGAAAAATCAGGATTCCACTGTGTGGTTAGAAAGTTGAAGACTAAAATAATAGAAACATAAAAAGTTGATTAGTAATATCATCAAAATTTCAGCATACTAGTGGACGAAACTGGGGCTTAGATCACTTATTCAGTACTCTTAATCAGTCTTCAACATCACCCACCACTAAGACAAAACCAAGTCCATCAGCAGCTAACGCTGTGGGAGAAGATGGTGTTCGTGGAAATCAGGTCGCTCCTGCTGCAAATGCAAATAAGAGCTCCCTTAATTCCCATATGGATAATCATGTTAAAAGTGAGAAGAAAAGTCCTTTACCCATGGCTCCGGAGGAAACACTGGCACCATTTGCAGCTGGTCTTCTTAGCAACAGTCCTGAACTAGATCATGGAGTTGATATTGAGTCATTAACAGCAAAACTAGACCTTCCCTCTGAAACAGATGTTATTGCAGACCTAGCTAAACCTGTAAGTAATGAGCTTGGGGAAAATGATCAGACTGTTAAGATTCAAGTGTCAAAGGATAACAAGAAAGGAAAGAGGAGACCATCCACCACAGGATGTAAGATGAATTCTGGCCAAGAGAAAAGTCATAGTGAAGGCTCTCCCAAGAAACTTTTAAAGTCTAAGACAGAGACCCACTTAACAAAAAACCTGGCCAATGTCAAACTTAATAACAGCAGCATTGATGAAATTGCAGACAAGGCCAGTACAAAAAACAAGGTAGCTCCCGGAACAATGACAAAAAAACCAACAAAAAAGAAACCAGAAATTAAAAGTTCGGGCGTCACTGTTACAGGAAATGAGACTGTGAAACCAGCCTGTGAAGTGGATGATGAGGATGTGATTGTTGACATTGTTGGTGTGGAGACAAGTCCAGGACACGAGAATGCTAAGGCAGACATTAAACCAATTCCCAAAATAAAGGAAATTGATAGAACAAAATGCATCAAAAATAAACCTGCAGTAACAAATGGTCTTAGTAAGCATGTAAATGGTGATAAACTTCATGTGTTATCTAGTTTGATATCCCCAAACAGAACAAAAGACATTTTAGGCAAGAATGTTGAAGTTACATATGATGAAGTCAATATGCCCAAGTCTCTTATTGTGAAAATTGACTTGTCACTTCTTAAGAGAATACCAAAGCTTCCTGGGAATGAGCTGATTAAACATTCTGCTTCATCTCCTTCTTCTGAAACCAATGGCAGCAAGGATGTGATCACTTCCCCTGAAGTAAAGATTCCTAAACGGAAATTACCAGAAGTGAGACCAGTTGAACACGAGACACCTAAGAAAGTGAAGAGTGAGAGTGATGCAGATTCAAACAGGTAAGCATCACAGTTTTCCAGGCCTTATGTTACCACTAGTGGCAAAGTAAATAGGTGAAGTTAAGGGTGTGCAATGCACTCTGAACAATGTCTCCTGGAACATTTTGATTCAATTCTTGAGACTTTTTTTTTCCAAGTATGGTTGCAACCACCTCTCTTAAGTGACCACAGCCATTTTAAGAGCTTAAAGTTTGGAATTGTTTCTGTTTTAACCCTTTCCCTACTGTACCAACCACCCTGCAAAAAGACGCTGTCATCTTGCTATGCCTTCCTGTACTGCCATAACAAAATAAACTACTCTCCCTACTCCTGGACTGGCCTTCTTTGCTCTCTATTGTTTTCTCATTATTTTTCAAACATTGGCTGCCAATCATATGGCAGCAACTGCACATAAATTATCTTCTCTGTGAAGTGAGCACTTGCAAAGTTTATTTCTTGATCAATCGTTTTCATTCCAACTATCATGGTGGACTGTTTTGCTCCACCGTTGGAGATTTGAAAAGACGATGATCGTGATAATTTCGGTAGTTCTGATTAAGAAATGGATAACAAAGGCTCGGATATTAACATTAGTGAGGTGGAGGATGAGAGCGATGAAAACGATGAGAGTGGAAGCGAACGTGAAGGCGAAGGAGATGAACCATTTGAAAGGACAGATCGTTTGCGTAACATTCATGTTGACAATTTTACTTTGCCTGTTGGGATCACAATTGAGAAAGGCACCGAGTCTAGAGAGATAAATGTGTTCAAAATGTTTTTCAATGATGAAATACTCAATGTTATTGTTCGTGAAATAAATCACTATGCTCAGCAGTAACTAGCAGGCCAAGCGCTTGACAAATGGCAAGATGCCACACATTGAAATAAAAGCATTTCTTGGCGTATGTGTTGTGATGGGTGTAAATCCTCTTCCCTGTACTGTTGATTACTGGTCAAGGGATCCATTTTAGGCAGCAAAGGTACTCTAAAAGTGATGACCAAAAATATCAGCTGTTTCTTCTACTTCAATGATTCTTCAATTGAACCAAGGCGAGAAGATGGCTTTGATCGCCTTTACAAAGTAAGATCGATTTTGACACACTTCAATGCGAAAATTCAAGAGCTTTACAAACCTGGATATATTGGTTGATGAATATATTGGTTGATAAAGGAAGGCTTTCTTTTTGCCAGTATATGCCGGCAAAGCCAACAAAATACAGAATAAAAGTGTGGATGGCAGCCGATGCTTCAAACGGCTTTGTGATCAATCATGAAGTTTTCCAAAGCTGTTACTCTATCTGTTTTGATGTTTTTGTTGTTTATGCACTGTAGGAACAAGTCTCGGGAACGATCATTCAGTTCAAGTAGTACAAGCAGTCGACATTCTAAAGAAGGACATAGGAAACGTAGCCCAAGCCAGGAGAAAGATTCTTATCGTATCAAGCGCCAGAGACATGACAGTGAAAATAATAAAGTTCATGACAGTCCTTTCAAAGGTCTCCAAAGTGGCAGACTGAATGAAAGTGAGGCAGATACTGTAGATAATGGTTTAAAACCTCATCCATGCTCTTGTAACAAAAGCAATGAGAATGGCAACAAGCATGAAACAGACATTTCAAGATTTTATGAGCCAGAACCTAGAGTGTAAGTCACTGGTAATTTGGTTTAGAACTGAGTAAAAGGTTTAGTCCAACATGTATTTTGAGCTAGGAATTTGTTGCAGAAAACTGGTTTGTACTGTTTGACATTATGTGACAGGGCTATCAGCATTAAATACAATAACTCTTAAAACCTGTTGCTGCTGAATAAACTTAATGGGCATTTGATGTTATGCATGAACCTTCCTCTTGTTGAGATAACTCAGCCAGGAAGCAACAAGTTTTGTTATGTGAGTGAAGATTAAGATAATCAGTTTCACAAACCGTATTGACAGATGGCCCTGCCATACAACCTAGTGATGGAAATGAAAGAGTTATGTAACCATAGAATAATAAGTTCCTTTATTATATGGCTAGCTCTGCGAGCGGGCAGAAAGCCACATAATATACTCTTTATTGACCAAGTTTGTTTGGTCAAGATGGCTGGATATTGGCGTCATTCTTTATTGGTGAGTTTATGGACCTTGACTTCGTCTTGGGCCGTAAACACACAAAAAAGAACTTGGCCAATACCCAACCATCTTGACCTCACACTTGGTCAATAACCCATATATATATAAAAACTAACCAAGTGTAATATAACTTACTACATTTCTATTTGTTTGCATTCCACTATGTTAACTGAGCTGGAGCCATCTTTTTCACTTAGACCTTATGGACCAGACCACTATCTTGCCGAAGCCAAGAGACTGAAACACAAGGCTGACTCATCGGTAAGCATTTCAATGAAGTTTATAATTTTGTGATCATTTTGCAAACAAACACAATTTTTGGTAAATCATTTGGAAGCTCTCAAGAAATCCTGTTTCTTTGTGTGAGCAGTGATCAGGACATTGTCACCCAAGTAGGTAAAATGGGTAATAAATTGTGTTGCTCAGAAATGTTTTTTTTTTTTATTCAGGACAACAACTTTTTAAACTCTTAAGTATACACTATCAAGGATACAAATGTCATTTGCCACTGATGTTGCCATTACATCCATTCACAAATTAAAATTTTTGCAGACTGACAAGGAAGCCAAAGCTTTCTTATATGTGGATGCTGTGCTACACTTTGCCCGATGTGGAAAAGCCATTGAGGTACATTCCTTGATGTCTCGACATTCTTTAGTTGCTATTTCTTGCTCAGTTGTTTATAAGTTTGTATTTGGCCTCAGACTTAGGATTGTGTCCTTTTTGATTTCATTAGCAAAATGAGGAGTCAGATTCGCGCTCGGCAATTCAAATGTACTCTGAGACACTGGATCTTCTCAGGTGATTAAAGTTCATTTTACTCCTAGATGTTGTTTTAATGTCCCCATCTTGACCCTGGGAGCATCATTTTTTTCCAGCGTCTGCCATTTTTGATGCCATCGAAATTATTGATGTTGCATGATGATGCAAAATCTTATTGCTTTACTCTAAGTTGTGTTCCTGAAAGTGTGTTTGATTATGTGTTGTAGTTCCACAGTAATTTGTTTTGATTCGAGGTCCTCTGAATAAAATATAATTGTCAAACTCTCGCATGTAAACAAAAACAAAGGTGTGGCTGACTAGGGCCCTTTAATTTCCTCTACATTGTGTACCTTTCAGTCGTGTTCAATTAGTGGCAAAATATAATTCAATGTTGTAAATTTTGTTATCCTTTGACTGCCCTGTTGATGCATATTCAACTAAGTTTGATCATCATCATCATTATTTTTTATTCTTAATGAAAACATTTTACAGTTGGACTGGCCTGTGGATAGCTTTGCTAGTCTAGACAGGCCAGTCTAATTCCATTCGAGCATTCATCAGATGTGTTCTGTTATTTGAAAACAAATAAAGCAAATAAACTCCTACATAATTATGATGTTTATTTTATCACAATATGTAACAAGTGCTTTCATGTTTTAGTCAAAATGGGGTTTGCTTGTAATAATGGTTAGCAATTGCTACACAGAGATTGTGTAATTATGATGTAATAATTGACCTTCTGAAGTTGCCAACAGCTTAGTTTGTAAGGTACTTGCCCTATTATGATGACATGGTTAATCTTCTGGATACCTTTCTGTTTCCCAATGTGTTGTGTTGCAGTACCTGTGTACCTTTTTTCAGGGCTTTGCATCGTATCCTAAGGTCTGCCAAAAGACCTCTCTTATGCTAGTGTGATGTTTCTCTAGGTACACGATGCGCAACTTTGTCAACAAACATACTCATCGATCAGATCGTGTTCCAGATAAAAGACTTTCTGTTTTATGGTGAGGTTTTGTAAATTTAGTGTAAATAAATTACATAATAGTTGTAAGATTACTTTGTTTTATTGATTCACTTTTTCTTGATATTCTTGGAACTTCATCCTATATGAAATGTAAGAAGATTTGTTTGTTGACATGAAGACTTGAAAGAGACATTATTTTTCATAGTGTTATTACTTTTCCAATAATTAGTATTTTATGAGACCAAACATGTTAATATTTTTGTTTCTCTGATCTAGTATGAGGATTCAATCTATATTGTACATGAGGCTGTATAAATTAAGGAAAGACAATGTCATGAGAAATGTCAAGGTAAGAAAGATTTTAGATCTGTACCAAAACCATGATGTATGTAAAAAGTAAGTGTAACACATTCTCCTGACATCTTTAGGATTTTAGAGGTCCATTTGAGAGGGATGACTGTAATCTACTTGTATGGTTATTGCTCCTTCTAGAGGGAAAGCTGTTGATCTGGAAAATGTAATTGCACTGTAGACCATCCAGTTTTGCCTTTCAGGGCTATATTCATTGTAGAAAATTTAGAAAACCATGTTGCTATTGTCTGTCACATTATTAAGATATTTCCTTGGAAACAAGGTGGTAGTTAATTCAGTAGAGCTTTTCTGTAAAATTTGGGCCACCCTTTATTAGGCTCTGTAGTTATTTGTTTGTCATATCCTGTCACCAACAAGTATTTGTTTTCTTTGTTGAATTTGCAGATGGTCACAGAGCATTTTAGGGTAAGTGTCCCTTTATGCCATTCAAAGTTAGCATAGTACAAACTTTAACAAGCTTTTGTGAGCATTTTAAACCTAGAGTCTTTGAAAAGTGCATTAGTTGCTCACAAATTGCTAAACTTAATGGTTTTCATATTGATTTCTGTATTTATATGAGAACCAATGCAATACCATGCTATTTTAATTGAAATGCATTATTTAATAGCTGGATACTTACAAACAATGCACTACTACCATTTGCGTTCAATCGTGAAGCATAAACATTTTTTTCGTGCATGTTTATTTTTCAAATGAGACGTTTGGAGCACAAAACTATGAATGTTTGTCAAAGAAATGAAGCATGTTTTGTTCACAAGGAGTGGGAGGTTTAACAAAATTGAAGACGTTTTTCAGGGTTTCACAAGCTTGGTGTCATTGCGACTTCAGAAAGATGGCGGCACTAAATGTAAACAAATTTCGACAAACTTATCGCACTGGAACACAGGTGGCCAAAGCGCTTGTTGTGAGGAGTTATTTCTTTTGATCTCTATGCAAACGTTCAGCTTGTGAAATGTGACATAGTTACCGCCTCATCTTCTATTACACAATGACCTAGTTTCATTACGCAAAACATGACTCTCACCTTTTAACATGGAGGTGTTGGCATTGGGGTCACTTATTTGTATTGCAAAAATATCAAAGATATCAAAATTTTGGCTAAAATGTTTATTAATGTTTTTCGCCATACTGACAGGGCTCGGAAAATATTTGAAGTTTTCAAATTCATTAATAATTCATGAATGCAAGAATGGAAGT
The DNA here is from genome assembly GCA_022496165.2 of Catalaphyllia jardinei. Taxonomy (NCBI): domain Eukaryota; kingdom Metazoa; phylum Cnidaria; class Anthozoa; order Scleractinia; family Caryophylliidae; genus Catalaphyllia; species Catalaphyllia jardinei. The sequence continues at coordinate 10,490,369 of CM042754.1, forward strand.
CAAACTACAGGCGTGTTTTAAAGTAATAAACCCATCTGACTGTAGTCCTCTTAGTGCTGATCATGTTTACTTCCTAAATCCTGCATTACATGCTGGGTATCTTCATTATTATACAGCCTTGAGTCAATTTGTTCAATTTCTCGCAGATCGTGCAGATCGTGTTTGACTCCCTGAATGATCACCTGCATCTTGTTTAGCTCCATTAAATCATTGTGAAGAGAAGTGCAAGAAATTTATAACGCGCAGAATTAACAACAAATCGCCTTCCCACTTCAGTTTTGACATGCAGGCACAGTGTCGAATTTTGAAAAGCTGGCAAGAGCATATTTTTTCATCTTGGTGAATGAAAAATAGTTTCAGTCGAGGGAAAACGTCTTTGTTTGAAGGAAACATTACATGTATTCTAGGTCATCTTCCAGGAACTCTGAAAGTATTTTGATTACTTACTTATCCATTTCTTTCTAACAATATAACACTTTTCATTTCGCGCGGTGGCGCCCAACTTGCATGTTCATCGAAAAGAGACTGATTTACCTGGATTTTAGTATCGTTTTCACTGTAGAAATATGCGACTCCTCAGTTTTTGCATACAATTTCTACAGTTTTAGTTTATATATTGTTGTTGAGTTAAGTTTTGTACAGAGAAACTTAAAAATGCTCGCAGAAAATGCTAAAATTAAGAAATAAGCACAGCGATTTCGTTCCCAACGCGGCTATTTTTATCATGGAAAGAAATTTGATCGAGGCAGATTTTGATCATGTGCTAGGCAACCACTTCTGAGCCGTGTGCGCAAGTCACACAATCAACTAAACAATGCTACAAATTGTAATTTTCGTCAATCTTCATCTAGACACTTGATTACTCTCGAGCCTAAAGCTTACTTTTTCTTCTCAAAATCGTTACCAAAAATTTAGTCAGTGAATGGCTTACCTGGGTCCTTGCCCGTCGGGCAAGGAAGGAGAGAAAGTTACTTGCCCGAAGGGAAAATCTACTTGTCCCGGACAACCGGACGGGGGTTTGTTCGAGCCCTCCATACAGTGCGCCACGTTTTGTGTATTGAAACTCTGTCATTATGTAATAGTAGATGATGGCGGTTATTGGTGGTAATTATGTCACGTTTCACGAGCTGAACATTCTTATAATCATTTAAAAAGTAACTCCTCACAACCAGAGCTTGAGCCGCCTGCGTTCCAGTGCGATAGGTTCATCCAAATTTGTTTCCATCTTTCTGAAGTCACAATGACATCAAGCTTCCAAAACCCTGAAAAATATCTTTAATTTTGTCACACCTGCACTCTAGGTGAACAAAACGTGCCAGATTTCTTTGACAAACATTCATATTTACCTGCTCCAAATGAAACATGTTCACTGGTCCAGTTGACACAGTTGTCTGGGAAATTGTCTTGTTTGAAAAATAACCATGTGCAAAAAAACATTCAGGCTTCACAGTTGAACATAAATGGTAGTAATACAAAGAGGGACTTTCTTTCTTTAATTAAATTTATGCTTGTTGTTGTTGTTGTACAGGGTCCTCCAAAAAGTACTCAAGCTCCTTCACCCTATACATCAAATACAAAGTAAGTGATCAAAGTTTTTTTTGTGGGCTTGGAGTATTTTTTGCAAAAACAGTTAGAGTAGGGCTCGCCTCACTGCGCAAGTCTGCCTCATCTGCATGTGAAATAGAAATTCTTTCCTTGTGTATCAGTGTACAGGAACCAGCACCAAAGATCAAACAATACATTTTTACTAAAAAATAGCCCTTTTGTGATAGCATCAGACTAGCTACAATCCCTACCAAGCCTCAGTTTGAGAATGCAGGTTCCCAAAGCAGCAAAAACCTTGAATACCTTGGGTAGTGACACCAGGATGAAGCTAAAAAGAAATTCTGAAACTCTTCAATGTGTATTTCTCTCAAGAAATGTTAAAATGTGAAGAAAAAAGGAAAATAAATAAGAAAAAAATGCTGATTAAATGTGGTGGTTTGGATTGCATTAAAAGCATTTATTTTCAAAGCAGTTGAAATGCTGTTCATAATATAAATTTTCCTTTGCTTACTATCTTAACTATCTTAGCTACCTTTGAAATGAGTTGGGGCTTACCTTATTTAAGATAATGACAAACAATAGTGTGCAAGGCTGATACTTTGTTTAAAGATGTTTCGAGACACCAACGTGACAAGGACTGATAAAGCAGGATTGCAACAGTGGACAGCTCTTTCGTCCTTATTGGAACTTGTCACTGCATAGTAATGCCAGCCTGAGAGCCATTGCATAAAAATTGCAGAATTACCCATTCACTATATCAAGTTTTGTACTTTGAACTCTTTTGCACCCCAAAATACTTCTTACAACATCGCATGTTTCGATGTGTCATAATATGATAAATATAGATTACTTCTTAGAAAGTGCAACATACTGATTTTTAATCACGAGTTGCAAAACTTTGGAAAACGAATGAGTGAGCACAGCGAACGAGTGAGTTTTTTCAAGTTTTGCAATGAATGAATAAAAACCCATACAAAGCACTTTCTATTCTGTAATTTGTTTATTGTATATATAGCAAGAATTAAGCATATCCTTTAAATTTATTTTTTCCCGATGACATAGGCTTACATGCAGAACAGCAAAAAATTCAAGACTGATGTAAATGAGCGAACGTAATAAACAACAAATTCACTTTCCCGTCCAGCAACAAGCGGACAAAGAGCCTACGCAAGCTAAAATACAATATGGGGAATTCGTAGTTAAAACACAAAGTGTGAAATCTTTTCGCTTGTCTGTGACAGCGCCTCGCACTGTGCCAAGACAAATTTGGACTCTGTTGACGTATGCTGTTTAAAGAAATGTCGAATGTTCCTCCTTGAATGTTCGCCCTTGAAACAGAGATCAGACTTGCTGAGGTGACTGTTGACTGAAGCTGAAGTGCTAACGATCAAGATGCTGGATATATTCCACTGCTGTTTCCGAAAGTGAGCTAAAGCGTGAAGCCGAAGCCATGTTTTTAAAACACAAACTTCAAGTGGGCGCTGATTTCAAGACCACGCTTCTGGGAAGCCATTTGAGTGCTTTTCTCTGATTGGCTAAGCGATTCTACTCTGGGTGATGATTGGTTATATTCTCATATGTAAAGAATGCTATACGTGAAGTTGATTGGACGTATCGCTTTTTCACATGTGAAAATATAGCACATAGAACTCTATTTGCAGGGTTTATTACCTAAAATTCTTGCTATATATTTATGGTTATGTCAAGGGCAGTTACTGCATTGGCAGTCAGTTTATCCAACATCCCAATCTAAATGGAACTGTACAAGAGTCAGGCAGCTTCATAAAGCCTTAACATTACAGTAGTTGAGAAATCCCAACTTACAGAAAAGTGTTTTTTTTCATCAAAGTATTGTTTTTTTCTTGTCCACAGGACCACTGGCACCCCGTCTCCTCTCTCTCCCACCCCGTCCCCCTCAGGAAGTGTTGGCAGTGTGGGAAGCAATGGTAGCAATGAAACTATGACCACACCCTCTAGAAATGGCAAACCCTCTTCAGGCTCTAATGCGATGACTTCACCCGTAAACGTGTGCATTCCACAGAAGATTCATGCCATGACCCAGCAACATGTTTTACTGGTCAATAACTTGGTGTACAGTCAAGATATGTGGGACCAGGCTCAACCTGTTGTACTTGAATTCAAAGGTGAAATACCACAAGGATGTTGTTTTCTCGAAGAATATATTTATTAAATTAATAGGGTTGGTAGGAGGGGAAATCAACATCATCTATTGCTGGCTCCTAACATACTGAATTGCTTGGCATAATAACAAGGTCAAATTTTCATTTTTCTTGATGGTGATTTTTCCCCAACAGATTTCTTTATGGATCTGGATCGGAAGTGTGGACCACTTACCCTTCACAGGTACTTTAACATATGTTAAGCAATAAACCTAGCTCCAATGTTATTTTTCTTGTGTTGAGGCTCAGAATTCCCAAAACATATGTAGAATTTGACAGATACAGTTTTCATGACATTCCATAACTCATTGTAAATGCTGTGAAAAGTTGAAAGGACAAACACAGTCAGATACTGTCTCACTTCCAATAAATTAAATGTATTATGAAGAGCCATTGATAGGATAATGTATCTTGGTCTGAAAGAGAGTGCCATAAAAAACTGTAGGGCTCTGTAAGGTATTGTACAATAAAAGCCTTATTTTGTCATCTCTTAGTTAATAATGCACACTGTGACTGGTCAGTTTGGCATGCCATACTTTACTAAAATTTGAAGCTGTTTTTCTTGCCAACATTTGTCATAATTTATCACCACATTTTCTTAACCTTCTAGGCAACTAAACTTGAAGAAAGTCTTGTTTGCTTAAAATTTTGATGACATGTATTAATTAAACCATGCTAACAACTTAACAACGATTTTGAATTGAATTTTTTTTGCAATTGTCAGTTACTTGAAACTGTTTCATGTGTGAAATGGCTTGTAATAGATATCATAATCATCTTATGGTCCGTGCTCTGTTGGGGGGGG
>CM042754.1:10499998-10511768 GCA_022496165.2 Catalaphyllia jardinei
AAAGGACTGAAACAACAAGCTGTCCAAAAAGTCACATGATACATCAGGTGATCAAAGCGGCGAGAAAATTACGACAGCAAAGCTACGCGTTGCTCAAGCAACGTGAAATCGCTTTCTTTGTGTTTTGAGGGACTGCTTCGTTCTTCACTTGTCGCGGATGCAAACCGGGGCGTCATTTTTTCCCGAGTTGCTCGGAGGTAATTAGTAAAAGATATTCGGAGTTTGAATAGCCAATCAAAGCGCGCCTTCAACGCTATCCAATGTTTTAGTATATACAAATTAGTATATACTAAAACAGTGAATAGCGTTGAAGGTGCGTTCTGATTGGCTAGTCAAACTCCGAATATCCTTTGCTATTTACCTCCGAGCAACTCGGGACGAAATGACGCCCCGGTTTGCATCCGCGTCCCGGTTTACATCCGTCACAAGAAGAAGTCATCCAAATTAATTTTTTGTGGTGTATATTAACTCACTGTTTTAGTATGGCTAAAACAACTATTCACCTCAGTGATGTGAAGTATATATGAAATAATTCATATATGAACTGCGGATGTAGATGAAAGTGAAGAATGATCATCGAAGTTAAATTTCCAATTTAACAATTGGAAAGAAGAAGCCTGAAAAAAAATCAGGGCTTCAACAGGATTCGAACCCGCGATCTCCGCGATACCGGTGCGATGCCCTACCAACTGAGCTATTAAGCCGGAGGTCACGGGTTCAAATCCCGTTGAAGCTCTGATTTTTGTCAGGCTTCTTCTTTCCAATTGTTTGAAAATCAATTGCGAGAGGGACCGGAACACATTGAGCACACAACTTTATTTACAGTATGCGATAATTTTATTTGAAAATTTAACTTCGATGATCATTCTTCACTTTTATTCACCTTAGTGTCGGCAACTAGCGGTGAATAGTTTTAACTATTTAATGAGTGTTCTGTGTCAGAACCTACCGGAATAAAAAAATGGAAAGAACATTTCCCAAACAGTTACCTTGACTGGAGAAGAAATTTTACCAAGATATTTCAGATTACAAGAGGTAACAAACTTAAGCAATTTTTATTTAAAATATTACATACGCAGGTTAATCATTTCCAAAAAGGAACTTCCTCCTGTTGAACAGATTTTAACTTGACTGATGAAATAGCTTCGTTGACCTCCGTCCAAAAGCGCAGACTCAACCTGACCCAAGCCTACGTGATCTAGCCCTGCTGGTCCATTCGACACTGTCACACGAAAACTCCTCCAGCCAACAACCCGCAGGAATTAAAAAATGCAACCACCCACGCTGCCTCACTTGTTCTTTTCTTCTATACTTTTTTTACAACTAAAGGAGCTCAAAAAAACACCGACTCCATATCTTGCCACTCAAAAATCGGAGAGACCAATCGTCAACTCATTGAACGCTTTGGAGAGCACCGACGTTCTATCCTGAATCACCAATAACTCAGCGCAGCTACACCAGTATCCATCCGCCTCATCCCGATTGAATGTTGTTGTCACGTATCTTTATTTAACTTTTTATTTTTAACGGTTTTCTTTTCACATCCTTTTTTCCACTCCTCCACTTGAGGAAGGTTTGTATCGCAAACCGAAATATAGGGCAATTTTGTTTAAAATAATCTAGTTCTTTATTCCGTTGTATTCAATTTTGGTCATATCCGCCGTTGGGATCAGTGTGCCGTCTATATTTTGTATTCTAAAATTTATACTTCTACTGATCCAGATCTACTTAAGATCCGGCACTCTCGTCGGTTTGTTGCTGTTTTTATACAGATTTTAATTGCAGGGCTTTTACCCTGTTTAAAGGGAGGTAGATATACATCTATGTGTATGTGTATGTGCTTTATTGTCACACCTCACCATCGATGCTTTATGATGCATGAAGTTGATGTATACAAAGACAGATTTTACTGGTGATAATGTAAGACTTGGGACCCGCAGATAGATTAATGACCATGTACAATATGTCACTATCAACAGAATGTGCCGCAGCATTACTATCTTTTAGATATCCTAGTTTATTATATAAGTACTGAGATTTACTCAGTGCAAACTCACCGAATAAAAACAGTCTCTCTTTGATGAGAAGCAATCTCATTGGTCATACCATTTTTTCACCAGTGAAAAATATCGTATGACCAATCAGAGACCTGATACGATTTTTTTCACAAGTGAGAAAATTCGTATCGCTCTTTCTCGCTTTTCGGGGCGATCATGCGAAGTATAAATTGAGAGTGGATGTTTGCAACGTTCCCTTCTTTCACCATCGATTCACAAAATCATAGCTTCAAGGTTTGCAGACATGAATTCAGTGGAACAATTTATCGAGGACCACGAAAACGAAAATACAAGAAACGAGGAACGACCACAGTTCATTCAACTAGTTCGGTATATTGTCACAGATAAAGTTACTCTTTGGTCCGCTAGTTATTCAGCTTATGTGGTATATATTAAAACAATTATTCACCTCAGTGTCGGTAAATATCCACCACTAATCACCTCCACTTCGGTGAATAATTTTTAAATATAACAGAGCCTCCAATGGTGAATGAGTCATTGAACCAAGAATGAGTCAAGGACCCACTGGTCGATGAGCGCCCCTCTCAAAAAAAAAATCAGTAATTATTCTGATTTCACTAGACAATTTGCGACATATACCGTCTGTAATTCAGTTGTTAACGTCTTGCGTGGTATCACACAGTGGAATACACGAGTATCACATTGTGAAGTACACGTGCATTGTAGTGATAGTGACCCGTCAACATCTAAAATTCAAACAAACGGTAAGTTTGTAACGCACTGGCTGGTTGCCTTTGTGACGTCACGATTGTTTAGCGAGCCACCCTGGTGATGCTTGATTGAAACCTGATCGCTTAATGACCGCGTAAACTTTACCACCCACAACATACAAGATTTTTCGGTCATATGTGCTGTTATTAGTTCTTGCATGAATAAGAATGTCGAAAAAAGGAGGTGGCGGCGTAGCGAACAAGGCGAAAAAATCCTCGAGCACTTTCGATGCTTCGAATGGCGTCAAACATCATGGAAGTGCCGAGACTCGAATAAGCCAAAGTGAAACTGTGGTCAGCACTCGAAGGAGAAGGGACACGTTTAGCCATTCTATCTACGAGAAGGCAGCGGAGATATATCGACATTTAAAGGGTGAAATACCGTCCTCGCAGCTTCCAACATTTGATGACGATTTAGAACGAAGACGGGCATACAGCTTAGCTTTCGGAGCTAAACGATGTGAGTTGAATTTATCAAATGGTATATATTGTTGTAACAGAATTTGAGCGATCCCTGTAGTTTTTTTTGTAGTTTTAATTGAGATAAGCGTAGATTAATTAACAGGCCATTTGAGTTTATTCGTTCTCTGTCGCAGCGGAAAAGTCAAATATTTCTTGTTATAAAGACGTTTTGCTGCTCTCTTCTTGCGCAAGCTCTTATAAATGCCGCGGTAACCCAAAAACAACACAACGTTTTCTTCGGTTATATAATAACATTTTGAATTCACAAAAACAAGAAGAGAAAGGCTGCAGTCAGTTTGCAGCAGAGTCAAGGATCAAGGATTTCAATAATTTCGTTTATGCAATGACTACTAATTTCAAGCTTTTTCCATTCTTTACTTTGAACAAATAACCTTTTTGTTTGATATCGGAGGACTTAAGTCTTGTCATTGGCCAGTTTATGGGCTGTGCATTGTTTCAGCTGCCCGATTCAATACCGCTCCGGCGTTCGTTTGTTTCTGCCTAAACTTTTAATGATATTTTTTTGAAAGGTAATTTTCAAAAGTACGGAATAAAATGTAACAGTTAATTCTGCTAGGCTCAGTGTTGATGTTGATGCATAGTAATTTAAAATCGTTTGCTGGTTAGTACAATTACAACAGGCTTTCATTTTCCTGGGCTCATGACAGATAATTGACTTCTCCTCTTTGTGTCAATTGTATTCGTCAGATGAGACAGTTTTGGATGACGTCTTACTCGATAGTTACTTTTTTTCAAGTTATTTTAAGGTAAGCCCCCCATTTACATTGATATTAATAATTATTATGGTAATATTCATTTCTTTGTTTTGTCCTTTTGAGTACGAGTTGCCATCCTAACTTTGGAAATCTGAGATTACATTATTTCTTACCATGAAAATGGGAAGTATTAGAAAATCGAAAATTTTCAAGGATCAGAATGGACAGTGGCTTTCTTTAAGTAAATTAAAATTCAGACTGGAGAAATTGTATACCATATTACTTGACATAATTTGTTATCTCTTGACAGGTCATATCCTCAATTGAAAACTTGAAAGCTTGAGGTCACCTTAACGATGGAACACTCTTAATAATTCAGATAATTTCCCACGCATGCATTCACATACATTCCAACTACTTAGAGAAGAAATTACTGAATAAAGAACTGGTATACAAGATTCAGGCCTCATGCATACTATTCCGAAGAATTTTAAAATATCAGTGGTCAATTTGTATTTGTATTTGAGGAAAACTTGGCCAGGGAAATTGTGTGATTATCATGACAGAAATGCTCCATTTTCAAAATGTTGTTCCCCACACTAAAACACATAGCCACACTTTCAAGGCCCTCCGGTTTGAAGACAGATTAGTGCGGGCTTTAGGCCTTTTTCTGTGTTTACATAGCCTCATCTAAACACAGGGAGGGTTGGGAGAATTCGACACAGTCAAGCTGTCCACCAACTAAAGTTTTGACAACGTTTTTGAAACAAGTAAATTTTTGGCGCATAGAAAGTGTTTAGATGGATCTTGACAAAATTACAAATTTTAGCATTGTTTTGTTGATTGTGTAGCACGTGTTCACAGTGCAGAAATGGTTACCTAGCATGTGATCAAGATCTGACCAGCATGAAAATACTGTGTTTATTTCTTAAAATTTTAGTAGTTTTTTGTCGTTTTTTTTACAAAGTCAGCATAGTTGTATCACTGACAGCTGCAGACGCTGTACATAAAAAGAAGCCGTATATTTCTACTACAAATACGAATCCCTCAATAGCAACTAAAACTCTCTATGTTGATCTTCTGCAAAATATAAGCTTACTTAGAGCACTACCACAGACAATTAACACAAAATTGATTAGCATGTCATCTGAACATTTAACAGAAAATAGTTTTTCATTCAAACAAAGACATTTTCACTGGACCTAATTTTCCACTACCTAAAAGAAAAACAATGTGCACTTTTTTTAACATTTATTGGCCATATTGTAATCAGTTACATCAGTATAAGTGAAAGGTTATGTTATATACATGCACAGACACAAAACAATAACTTGGATAAATGCTTTATTATATGTAGGGTGACCGTAGTGAGCCATTCTTGCACTTCCTTATAGTGTAGGAAAAGGCCCCATCTTCTATTAAAATCATCAAGATCGAGTCCCATTCTTTACAGCAATATATCTTTCTGTCTCTTTTTTAAGTTAAGTTTTATACAAAAGGAAATTGAAATTTAGAGAGCAGTTTGATCTCCTACATTCCCAGATACACAATTTACTTAGAATCAGTATATAAATTATTTTAAAAAATGTGCACTTGCCGGCATTGCAAAATTAACACAGTACATGTTTCAAAACTGAAAAGGAGAGGCCAATTGTTCTTTTAGTCTACTTGTTTTTAATTTTATGCACTTCCCTTCAAAGTGATTTTTATGGAGTTAGGCAAAATGCAATTTAACATTTGAGGAGTCGCATCCAATCCAGTTCCATGGATTGAAAATATTGATTCAGTCAACAATTTTTTATGATATCTAGCACATAATTCAGGAAGCAGCAAATGAAACTGATTTTAAAAAACTAAGATTATATTTGAACACGCCAGTGACTACTGTATAACAGTAACTTCCATTTTGAGGCTCATGAATTATTAATGAGTTTAAAAACATGTGCAAGTGTGGAAGTGTCTGGGGCAAGCAATATTTGAGAGTTACTTGCCCAAAGGGCAAGCTGGAATTTAAATGTTTTTCAAGCCCTGTACAGTTATGTAATTAAACTTAAGCTGTCATGAAAATATCACCTAAAAGAACACAACATGAGCACCTCCCAGTTGGCTTGATAGCTCAGTTATAGGTAAAGCACTGCATTGTTATTCAAAAGGTCACAGGGTTTGAATCTCATTGAAATCTGAATTTTTCTCAGGTATCATTTTCACAAATGCTTAAGTTGTATGCATAACTGTGATGTTCAGTCATGTAGTTACAATGGTAAGGCTACGGACAGCGATAAAAGGAAGATAAACGAGTGGAGGGGAAAAAATAGACTGACTTTCCTTTTAATTTTTATACGTACCTGGACCAAGTGAAGGAGAACTGGGATTCAACTAACATTTACTGTCTGAGTAATTTCAAATTCAGATGGGGATACAGCTTGAGGCTGAGCTGAAATTATGAGCATAATTGCTCTATGATTATTTTTATGGCATGAGGTCCAATTATTAACTGGTCGTATTAAGTATAACAAACTTTGTTGTAGATACTTCAAAATATTAATAATAATTGTAAGGCAAGGCAGTATGACTTCAATGTTTGTCTCAGTGCACTCAAACTTCACTGTAGTTGCATTAGACTTGGCCAACCAATGATTTCTGTCGTGTTATATTAGTTTTAATGATTCACCTTGACTATTTATGTTTGTGACTTTATTGCATTCATTAGTTAGAGGCGTACCACAAACATCGCGTCATGGTCATGTTACTGGATTATCAACAAAATGGCTTTTACTTTGGAAATGAGCGCTTCAGAAATAAAAAGATGGAGATACCAAACAAAGAGAACACCATCCCGCAAATCTTAGAAATACAGCAAGCTATGGTGTCTCATCGGATTAAACTTCGTGCAGCCCTCGCACGCAGTAGAATAAGAGACTGTGCAATTAGTGTTGAGGCTTTACTTCCCAAAGAAGAACAAGACAAGCTTCAATATGCTGCACAGCAGCCTGTATATGCAAGAGTTAACACATGGAAGGGAAGCTATGGTGAGGTGCTAGAGACCTTAACCAGTGAGGGATTTTTAATGGAAGACAACTTGCCATCTGCAGAAGATGATGATAATGCCAGTGGAGTACGCTGCTTTGTAAAGGATCAGCACTTTGAAAATTTGCTGGTGTTTCCCCCCGCTATCAAGTTTGACCTTTATGAACATGATTTGGTGTTAGATGGCAAGCTGGCTATTCAGGTTTGATCTTTTGTTGTTTGTTTTGATAATGTTAATAAATATTGGAGGTAGGGGCACTCAGGATGAAAAAAACTGGCCCCTAAAACTGTATCTGATTGTGTCTTTGGTTTAGTTTCTGTTCATTATGGATTGATGGTCATGACTGATTTTTATTAGACTTTATTTGTTGTCTGTTTTTTTTTGTAACCAAGGAACCATCCATAATATAGAGCTGTCTTTTAAAAAGGAAACAACATTTTTTATTTTACAAACATGTTTTGGCATTCCTATGTCATTGTCAGTTGCAAATGTTTGACGGTTAAACATTTGAATTTTTTACTGTAGACATGATTAAGTTATAGAATTATGCCATAATATTTACGTAGACAATTTGAATATTGGAATACACTGGGATTAAAGGCTGCGTGAGTGCCAACAGTCGTTAAAATGGAATGGAAAACTTAAATAAAATGAACAAAACATGGAAAAGAATTAAAATGAAAAAAGACAAATCAAAGTGCCTCAGCTGTTGGTTTAGAAAATTTCCCACTCATTATACAGTGCCTTTTTTGTCTTAAACACAGAGCGATCCTATAAAAGGCAAGGACATGCCGCCTTTGAAGCACTTTGTTGGCTTTTTTGTGCAATGGTGGAAAGCTGAAATAACGGTCGCATAACATTGAAGTCGTGTCCAGAAATAGCTTTTTTCGTTGAAACAACAGAGTCATTTTGTAGAATAATTTAAGACGAGAGAAAATGATGGGACAGAGAGGGGTGCTCCCAGTCCTGGCCTTGGGATATGTCAATTCCATTAAAGTTATTTTAGGATTGCCGGAAACAGCGGGAGCGCACTTCCTTTTACGTTCGCATGATACCATTCTTTTGGTGATCACGCAATTTAGAAATGGCGGTCCACTGGGAAATACGTCGATAGATGTGCTTTTTAAGGGTATATTTGAGAGAGATGGTATTTCTGAATGGATAAATCTATGCCACAACTTGTTGGGAATAAAATGGCTTTTGCAGACGGGCGGAAATGCAGTTCTGAGTGGTCAACAAAAACAACAAAACGTTCCCGCTGGACATGTTATAAAGGTCGTGGCGGCTATGATGCACTGTGACTTCTATAAATCGGGAGTTTACTCGAGCCCATGGACTTAGACATTGATATTGGCAACGACAATGAGATTTTCTCACATTGAAGATTGAAAGCTTACGCTAGTGAAAATTAACGAAAGGTGAAAGCATGAACGTGATCAATGTAAGATGACACCTCCGTCTTTGCCGTTTTCCTTTGTTAGAAAAGCAGTCAGAAGAACTGAGTTATCCCTTTCGCTCAGTTCAGTGTACTTTGGTTCCTGGTTTAAAATCATTTTTTTACCGCTTACATGGGAGTAATTTGTCGTTGAATTGAAAATTATGTTACTTCAACGTTGTTCTGTTTCTCTGTGAATTTAAAATTGTTTCTGCACGGGTTTCTGTCACTGATCGCTTCGCTCCAAGCTACAGGAGTTTTTTTGTCACCATAACAGTTTTCACAACTAGGTCAGTTCTTACATTCCCATGATCGCCATGCTTTTAGTTGTTTAGTCCCTGTGCTGGCATTCAAAATTATAACATCATTTCTCTCGCTAAACGCTACTCTCACTGTACTCTGCAAGTCTGACCCTCCAAGGTGTTTGTTATTGTATTTCTGATCAAAATTATTTCTGTCACTGGTCGTCCCACTTCGCTTTGCTGCGAGATGTTTTGTCACTGTACTGTTATTCTCCTCCAGCTCCGAGCTGTTATTTTGTTGAGTTATTTTCTAGGCTGATCGCCACCCTCCGAGTTGTTTTATCCATGCTGCTAAGGTTCAAAATATACTTCTATCGCATGGTTGAGGTATGGATAGTATTCAAATTGGTTTCTGTCGCTAATCACTAGGCTTCAAGTTGTTTTGGTTCTGGCCTAGATTCAAAATATTTTAGCAACCCTCCGAATGGTTTTGCAGCTCGATCATGATTACTCCTCCAGCCGGGTTGAGAGCAATTTTGTTCCTCGGTTCAAAAATAGTTCTCCTTGGGACCCAAACTACTTTTGTTTGGTGTGCTAAGATTTCTTTTGTTGATGCGTTCAGTGGTATCAGGATCGCTACAGATTGAAATAGTATTTCATGTTGTGTTACAATATCGAACAATACGATAGTTCTCTGCATGTTGTTTACAATTAACAAATGAAAGCAATTAAATTCTTTATTGTTTTCATCACTGTTTTCTTTGGTTCAAGTTCTCGGAGGAAAAAACATTGATATTCCTTAATTCCCCTAGCGTTTTTATTCCAAGGAGGTTGTGATTCTTTAGCCGCTTCTACTGACGAAACATATTTCCACGCAGACCGCCATTTCAAAATTCCCAGATCAGTGGATGAAAGGTATCATGCGGACGTCTGGGGAAATAGACTTCCGTTTCCGCCTAGAGCTAAAAATAACTTTTAAGTGGAATCGACATATCCCAGCTAACGCCCTCAATGTCCCTCTCTGTCCCATCATTTTCTCTTGTTTAAGATAAATAATAAAAACACAGTGAAAATAAAACTTATGTTAACAATTTCGAAGATGCCTTTGGAAGAACAAAAACGGTGAATTATATTGTTCACTTCATGGAACATTAAAATTTCGCCCCTAATTTACTGTCAAATTACGAAGCCTGCAAAGCTGATGCCTGCGATCAACGAGCTATCTCCTGAGCAAAGAAATTGGAAACAAAGTGTACTACGAAGAAACGAGAGAACTTAAAAAATGCCAACTTTCCAAACTTGTCTCTTAATCGCATTAATACTCTAAGGAACAAAGACACTCTGGCATCAAAAGAATAGACACTGCATGTGTAATTTTAAGTGAGCAGCTTGAATTCCTTGTGTATCCGGACCTTTAGTCATCACAAACACAAAAGGACAGTAGCAGTGGCCGAGTTGTAAAGAAGGCTTGTGCACCAATATCTTGTGCCATTCACCCTTAGGTTAAAGCATCTTGCCTCATAACTCCTGCTGAATTTTAAGAGAAAACAGACTGCCAGCCTCAGTCTAATATTGCATCAGGTTCCACTTTACAACGCAGCAGATTTTAAGAGCAAAGTTGTATGTGTTTGTTTTTGTAGGACAAGTCAACAGTAGTGGCTGCAGAGGCTGTAAATTCATTGATTTTAGAGTTTGCCTCACAGAAGGAGAAAGTAGTCCAACTTATTCCAGGAACTGATGTTAAGTCTTTCTTGGGTGAAGGGGATGATGTTATTCAAACACATGCAGAATCTGGTAGGTTGAAATGAATGAATTGGGTGCATGGATTGGGCAGGTGGGTGGGTGAGATCAAATATGAACTGATAGTGGCATCCAGAGGTGCCTTTACAAGCTGACGTTTAATCTCACACAGTAGAAGAATTGTAAACCGCCAGGAGACTATCTGATATGCGCAGTATATAAATACTTCTACCTGGAGTTATGAAAACCGGGTTAGCAAACCGGGTTTGTAACTTTTCACAACTTCTCCGGTCTAATAGATTATTTACTGTGTTGTTTGCTCATGTTTTTTTTTTCTTGTTTTGTGGTTTGGGATTTGTAGAAGTGGATGTAGACAGAATTACTATCTTACTCCCCCCCCCTCCTCCCTCCCTCCCTCCCTCCCTAGCCACCAGGCACTCTTTTGCTGCAGTTCACTTAACTTAAAAATTTCTAGACTGAAATGACACCAGTTTGAAACTTCACAAAGTCAGATTACTAAATAAATGTTCTAAAATTTGTATCATTTTAAATTTGGACTCACTGGATTGCTTCTAGGGACCATTAACTTACTACCCAGTGTCAGATAAAGGCTTTTAATCGGCCTTTGAATGAGTTTTATTGTTTTTAATTTCCAGGTAGTAGAATGAGTAGATATTTTTGCTAAACCGGTTTTCAAAAATCCAGGTATACATACTTTTCTGTAATTATTAATGAAAGACTTAACACTACAGCAAAGAGAAAACCTAAAAGTTCATGTATAGACTTAGTGGGACTGTTGGTCCTTGCAATTTCGATCATCAATTCTTTGTTTTTTTCAAAGGGAATCTGACTGCCCACCTGTCATCGCTAATCCATCCTGAAAGAAGGATCTTTGCTTTTGGCGTCACTCCTGGTAGTTATGAGCAGATTGAGGACAAACTGGAGAGGATGGCAGCGAGAAGTATCCTTTTCTTCGATGATAAAGCCACTAAATACAAGTTGCAATCAAGTGTTCAAAAAAACACACTTTTGATATTTGCTCATTCTTACACTTGCCTTTGTCCAGAAACTAACATCCCGTCAGAACATGAACGTTTCGTATAGTGTGATCGGTCGGGTAAGGGTAGTTCTCATTAAAGAACTTTTGTTGGTGACTGATGTTTGAAGCGGAAGTCATCTTCAGAGTCTTGTGAAAAATATTGGTCTGTCTGTGGTGCTTTCAGTCTACTTGCTCTTTTGTAATAGGCTGTTTGTGGGCTATTGGGCTAGCTATTGGGCTAGCTATTGGACTAGCTATTGAGCTAGCTATTGGGCTAGCTATTGGGCTAGCTATTGAGCTAGCTATTGGGCTAGCTATTG
>CM042754.1:10513131-10543131 GCA_022496165.2 Catalaphyllia jardinei
CCCCCCCCCCCCCCCCCCCCCCCCCCCTCGAGGAAGGGAAATGAATCGATATGAGCCATTTGTTTTGCGTTAACTGTAACAAATCAATGAAACAAATAAGAAGCGTAGTTTGCTCGCAGAGTGAGATAGAAACAGAGTTTGTGAGTCAGCCTAGGGATGTCATCTATTGCTTGATATTGATGTCTTTATCGTCATCTGGGTCATGTTGGGCATTGTTGGCATCTTTCGAGTCACATTGATGACCTGGCATAATATTATTTATACAAAGGGGTTTGGTGTTTTCAATTGGGTCATGCAACCTTAACGAGCAACCCAGATGTTAACTTACTAGAGGAAAGTTTCTTCGATGCTCTACCAACAGACGATCGCTTGAAGAAAGTGCGAATAATCATCGTCAACGTTCCGTGCTCCAAGTCAGGAATTGTTAACCCGGTAGATTTCGTCCTTCAAGAGGGAGTTACCTCGTCGCTCAAAGAACTTGCCCGTGGAAATGCTGACAGCAGCAAAGTGAAAGGACTAGCATTCCAACACTTAAGTTTCTTGAGGCATGCCATGAAGTTCCCGCAAGCTCAAGCGATCATTTACATTACACGCTCGACGCACAACTCAGAAAATATGGACGTGGTGAAGAAAGCCATGGAAATAAACCAAGAAGAACGAAGCAAACAGACGAGCTTTTACGAGTTAACGCCTGTTTTGCCGAGACTTGCGCAGAGTTTGAAGGAAGCAGCCAGGATTTCTAACGGGCTTCAAAATGAGATTTCTTTGATGCACAAAGGTGAGTTATCAACTTTTAAATTCTCCTTAAGGGCCCATTAAAGTATCTTTTGATATCGTTGCTAAGGAAAAATCAATTGGCTATAACCCTCTTCATGTATGCTTCAATTGGACCAAATTTGGACAATACACACAAGGAGCAAATATTGACGTCATTGGACCACGCTCAATGTCACATGACCAGAAACAGAAACATGCATTTTAACTAAATGGCTTAAACCTTTTCTCCGTATTTTCTGTACAATAACAATTCAAAAGCCGTTTTGAAGAAATTTAAGCATGCGTTTTGGCTCATGATAAAAAAAAAATGACAATGGAAAATTTGCTTCTTTGACCACTCGTTTGCGCATAATTTTTTGGATTTTCATTTTGTCGCAATACCCATGCTTGAATTCCGAGAAAATATGATGTTCTTTCGGATGTGTTTTTCGAATATTGGCCTCGAGTGAGATAAAAGCCGCCGAACTGTATTTGTAATGATGACTTATCTCCACGTCAACTGCTTCAGTTCTTGCTTCTTGCACGCTCCAGTAGGTGATCCTTTTTGAGTTATTCTTAGTCGGCGCGTTGGGTATGTTATGGGCGGGTGGATCAGTGAGAGATGTATGTATGTCACACCAATCAGATTGGATCTACTATTAAACACCAATCAAATTTCTTGTTGTAAAGGTAAATGGTATGTGAGAAGATTTGATCCCGATACAGTTGAGAACGGCCATATTTATTCTTCTGTAAAAGAGGAGGAAATATTCATATATTGGGTTTACCTCGACATTTTCTGTGGGCTAGGCTAAGGATTTTGTGGGCGGGTTTGATAGTCATTAGCAATTGGATAATCCGTCGAATAAACATAGTGTTTAGGATATAACTGCGAGCATGCGATGAAGGGTGAGCTTTTTTCATTATATAAGGCTTTGAAATAAATGAGTGTTAGCCGTTCTACTACTGTTGGTGTGGTTTCTATGATAGAAATAATTGTATTTAAGGGGGCGGAATGCACCAGTGGGAATGTGAAGGGGTTGTGACCAGGTTTGAATCGTTTGCGTGTTGTAGTGAAACCTAAATATTGCTGCAGAGTCGAGGGCGAGTCGTTAATTTCGGCATCCATTGATCCGTTTCAGTGATAAGTTTCAACGAGAAAAGCAAAGAGACTACGATTAATTTCCTCAACAGAACAAAAAGAAATTATTCTGTGACGATTTTACATTTATAATGGTTCTTGTTTACGACTGGGATGAGAAGATACGGTATAAATGAAACTTAATCTTTTCTCGTCAGTGTTACCAGGGTTTTCGCTTTATCAAATTAATAGCCAGCACGAATTGTAGTAGAAGAAAAAGAAAATTTCTTGTTTAAGATAACTAAATTGAGGTATATGAAGTCCTGGGAGTTCTCTGATTGTTTGAGAACAAGGACTTTGGTGATTGAATAATAAAGACTGACGTGTACATGTTGCTGGTTTGTAATTTTTTAGCCCGGTTTAGAAGGGATTGTGACAGTTACATAGTATACATTGGGAAAGAGTCAGTTAAATGCTCCTATTTTCATAACCTTTTAATTAAAAAAAATAACTCTTGCACGCCTTGCGTGCCTATGTTTACGAACGATGGAATCCATTCAACAATATGGATCTACTGAGGGGAACTGACGTGTTCCAGAGCGAGAGTCTTGGGAATTTTGTGGTAATCTTTGAACTATTGCCCATTGACAAGGAATGAGAGAGCAGCGAAATTACGTACTGCAGATCTTTGGCGAGTTGTGGGTTTAACGACAGGAATCCTACTCTTCAAGTTGACTTTTTCCCACATCGACTACAAACTCGAAACTCTCCAACTGTGTTTTGTTTGATAATTTGGTTTTATCAACTGAGTTGATAATGCGACGAAGGGCTAGCGCTCGAAACGTCAGCTTCTGAATCTCTTTACGGTGGCTAATTCACATTATCAACTCAGTTGATAAAACCAAATTATCTTGTAATACTCCCACCGACGCAGCACCACAGTTTCTTTAGAAACTTACCCCCTTTACTCGTGTGTTTTGTTTGACCGAACAAAATTCGAATTCAGCTTCTTTTTCACAGTCACAGTGTTGTAGATTACTTAAATTACAGTTAACTAGGTTCTCAAGCGAGGTCGACGTTGTAAGGAGAAGTTGTCCATCACAAGTTTCGAGCTCACCATTATTAATCAGGTTTTCTATCGAGTGGATAGCTTTTTTGATGCAAGAATGAAATTCTTGAGATAGAGCTACTTTCAAGGATAATTTACAAGCCTCCTTGTTCACCGTCTGCTGCTCCATGCTGCCTTGGGAGAGTGGTTGCAATTTAGTGGCCTCGATAGCTTCGTTTATTTGTGTTGTATCTAAACAGTGGAGTTTCTCAGATTCGGAAGGACAGTTCACGGACACAGGTTCACAGGGTTGCACAGTTTTATCACAAAAGACGTCAGGGAGTTTCGGAGCGCCAAAAAGGCCGCGGACGCGGAGTTTGCAGGTGATGATAGCGCAATACTGATTTCAGTTTGTGTCTCCGAATCTTTGAGATTTCGATTCCCAAACTGACACTAAAAAATCTTGTAGTGTCACCTTTTCGTCATCGACGTGCAGCCATTGCTGTGCACCGCTTTCTGTTTACATCCGTACGTGGATGACATTTTCAAGCAAAACACTCAAGTTTCAAAAGTAAAGGCACCACTCACATGTTGTAACCGTAAGGCAGACGATTAATCAATAAAAATGTAAACAGAAAGGTTTTTTTGTGGCTGTTGCAACGAAGTCAAAAAGTTACCATCGACGGGCCAGCGCCGAAAGAAGCGCGCGAAAAAATTTTGGCTGACCGCAAGTGAAATTGCGCATGGGCAGCAACCGTGTAGCTTAGTAACGAGATACTTTAATGGGACCTTAATGGCAAGCCATTAATTGAAGTCTGTATTTTTTCATTTTTCTGAGGCTGGGATTTGTTAACAAATCAAGACAATTAATCTCTAACAAGTGAACACTTTCGAAAAGCTCATCTAAGATATGCTGGATAAATTGTACAGTACTGCTCCATAAAACGGTCTGAACAAGGAGCTCAACATAGTTTTAGTAAACGCAAAATGAACCATCTGAAGCGTAGACATTTTTCTCTTGTTTTAGCCCTTATGAATTGATGTTCAGGTGAACATTTTTTCCCCGTGGAAAAAAATTTACTGAAGTGGCAAATCTACAAGGTGAGAGACAATGCAAATGTCAGTGCCCAAACCTCAAAACCTTGTTTTCATACTAGACGTACTTGAATCCGTTAAAACTGCAGGAGAGTTGGCACCAGCAATGATCATCACAAAAGAAACAAAATGGCACTTGTCATGCTGTTGCCATGACAACAGTTTTGCTGCTGGTCTTGTCTTGATTAAAACTTAAATTCCCAGTATTGGTCTTAACCAAGGACCATCCACTCCAACCAGTCTAATTATGAGAGTTAAGACAATATAGGAATCATGGTCGTTCCAAGCAGGACCCTCTGTCCCACTTTGAAGGGTTGAAAATCAGGATATTTGGTTTGTGACAGAAAGAAACTGGAATCAAGAGATTTTCCTTGGCAACGATACTATGGGCGTCATTTGAACAACACTGAGTAGTTTACCATTTTAGTTGCGAAACTCATCACGTCATCACTTTTCTAATTTGCATATTACAATTAAGAAATAGAAAACATGTACCGTGTTTGTATAACTCGATACAAACACGGAGTACATGTTTTCTATTTCTTTTAGAAAACACCACGACGAGAAAAAGGAAAACAACTTGTAAACTTTGATTATCAAAATGTAAATTCTCTTTGCTCGCGCCATCACTACGTCAACAGCGCGCGCTCCATCGAGTTATACAAACAGGCTTTTTAACCAATCAGCGCGCGTGCTTCCATAGGACTGTTTTCTAAAACGTCAATACAAAACGAAAAAAAGATATTCCAGAGAGGAATGCGCCATTCTTTTTTTTAAAATAAGCCTTTCAAATAAGCAGGAATTATTTTTCATGTCAGGCGCTTTAACCAAGTGCCTTGTTATAACGAACTATTTTCTTCAGGAATGTGCTCAAGTGTAATGGTTTTTTTAAACTTGTTAAATCCAGAACCAGAAACAAGATATTTGAGTCTTGAGCCTTCAGCCGCCATGAATGGAGGATTCATTGCTCTTCTTAAAAGACAGGTAAATTAAACTATTATTGCAGGTACGTTACTCCTGTTTTTATCACAGAGTACGGATCTCATTTGGTGGCACCTTGTTTTAAGCGCTAGGTAATCTGAGTTGTGAGATTCGCCGTAAGGCCTATAGCAGCGTCATGTTAGGGTTTACATTCATGATGCTGAGGAACGCTCTCCGTAATGGGTGGGAAAGTAAATACATTTTCCGACTTGGTATTGGTATAAAGGATCGCATGTTAAAGATTTCATTGGAAAGCGAAGCCATGCAGTCGTTACGTCACAGCAGCTTTTCGCTGGTAACGGCTGAGAAAGTTCTATAACAGCGAGTGGCAAGTTTTACCAAGCAGGTCGGGAGTTGTGACCATTCTGATCTTGATTGGCTCAGAAAACCCTGGTGCTAGTCCACAATTTTTGAAGATAAATCCAGTAGTTACCGTTCTATTTTCAGTGTATTTTATTTCAAAGCGAAATTCCCGGTATTTTTGGTTAAATGGTGCATACCTGTAAACCAGAAATCAACGAAACGAAACAGCTGAAGTCATCTTGTGCTCTTGTTCCCTATTGCAGAAACCAGTGGAATCTGCACAGGAAGTCATCGAAAGAGCGGCTAAAAAAGGCTTAATGAAACCAAAAACTAAACCCGCTAGGATCAATAGTCCCAAGGAAAAACCGAAACCCCGGGCACAGGCGGATATGTCGAGACTTCGTATCAAGGAGAGTTCAGGTGGGAACTTATCCGATACAGAGGAAGACCGAAACTCGTTGAAAGTCTCGGATAAGTTGAGAAAGCCTCGAAGTTGGCACGGTTCTGCCGAAGATTTGGCGAAGCCGAGCACGAAAGATGTCGTGTCGTCCAGTCCTGCTCCTTCGGAAAGCGCACCGAAAAAGAAAGAGAAGAAGGTGGCGCAGCCCAAACCGTTTATGTTTTAGTTCTTTGATAGAATTGAGGTAGATATTAGTTTTAATTTTTTTAAAGCGCAGCACTTTGAGACTGTGTGAATTAGATTGGGGAACATTATTTCAAGTTTGTAAGAGAGTGTGCAGTTCAAGTTTGTAGCGGCATCACAATGGTCAGTCGTCATCCTAGACATTAGAGAATATTTGAAAGGTTCGCAATAACGTAGACGTAAAACGTTCCTAGGCTTTTAACCTGTAAATAGGTAAAAATCGGATGTAGAATTGTAGCAATCCACGATGCACTGGCAGAAACATCACGATGAAGTGTTCTGTATTTATTGAAAAAACTGCTGAAATTATAATTTGTATATTTTGTGAACTTTTGAGTGTTGTGGTGTCATGAGTTTATTTCATCATCATAAATTGTCGTCATCATGTATATTATATGATCACGATCGTCACCATCAACAATTCCAGTCCTCCGACTGGGAAATCCACCTTAGTATGCTTTTGCTTTTGTGTTTTCGCTTAGATGTGGAAAACCACCATTACATTGTTAAAATATATGGGTTGTTGACCAAGTGTAAGGACAAGATACAACGTTTAGATACAGGAGAAAGCAACGAATAATTCAAATGCTTGGCTTGTTACTACCGGATCTCTTGATCAAGAAATGCTCCATCCTCGGAAACCCAGGAGCTACTAGCCGGGACGATGCGATATTTTCGGGCGAAAGTTTACTATAAGAGCTGAAGAGCTCTTCAGCTCTTATAGTAAACTTTTGTCCGAAAATATCGCTCGCCCGAAAATATCGCATCGTCCCGGCTAGTAGCCCCTGGGTTTCCGAGGATGGAAATGCTCGTACCAGACGTCACTCTGAGTGTTATAAAACCACTGATTGCAAGGCTGGTACTACCGCAGAAGGGCAAAATTTATTGGCCAATATTTCAACTAGCAGAGGTAGTCTTCTTCAGGGCCAGTACTTGATACGCTGAAAAAAACCGGCTCTAAAGTTTAAATTTAGATGATATACAGTGGCAGTTAATGTATAACTAATAAAAGTAACTTGAACAGTGATATATAAGGTTACAAATGTAGATAAATGTATACAACACTGAAAAGAAGCATTCACAGAACAAGCTGCGAACAATCCAAGTCACGCCAACGCTTCAGCAGCAGTACTATCGAACACATGACACTCATTCAACTCGAGCTTCAACCAACGCCCAGTACCCTTACGCAGGAAAGCAACGGAGGCCTATCTGATGATACACAGAGGCCAAACGCTAGAACCGAATGGAATAAACCACCGAAATGAACGTTGACTGTTTACCTTGCTTTCAGTGTGAATGGAAGTTTGGGAGAACGAGAAATGTTTTGGGCGAGGGTTTCCACAGCTTTCGAGTTCTCCCAAACTTTCATGATTGTTTCTCTAACTCGATAGAAACACGGAGAACATGTTTTCTATTTCTTTTAGAAAACAACGCGACTAAAAAACGAAAAAAACAACTTGTTTACTTGTTTGCTTGCTCACGCCATCATTACGCGATCAGCTCGTGCTAGTTGTGTCTCCATCGAGTTATAGAAACACGATTTTTAATAAATCAGTGCGCGTGTTTTCTTAGGACTGTTTTCAAAAGTAAAATACCGTAAACTGCGGTTGTAGAACCCTCGCCCGTGTTTCCATGGTGAATCCCTTCACCTTCACGTATAATCCCCTCTGAATCCAGCGAACCAGTTTTGTACCTTGACACAGAAATAGATAATAATTCAGGGGGAGGGCGAGTGTACAAATAGAGTTCAGATCAGCGTGGTTGATGAAGCAATACATCGCCGTATATTTTTATTCTTCTTGCAATCCGTTCCATCTCTCTCCGAATAACCTTACCTAGTCTCTATGGTCCCTTCCCTTCCCCACCTCCCCCACCCCCTCGCACAAAAAAAAAACCCTCGGGCAGTTGCGTGAGGCCAGAGTTTACAAACTGCGTTTCAATTCCGGCTTACAGCTTTAGTCTCAACTTAAGTTGTTTGTCTTGCTTGGGGTGCGTTTTTACCTTGATAAAATAATAAACCAATTAGTTTTAGTTCTCAGACTGTGAGACGCGTCAACAAAATGCCTCGTAAATTAACAATTTTCTTATGACGTGGGATAACAGGTCTAACAGAGATGCTTCAAAACCCCCGAAAAGATTGCAGTGAAGGTATAGCAGAGAACTGTAGCTCTATTTAGTTTTGAAGAAGAAAGGAAAGCGAAAATTATGAGCTTTTGGCAATTCTGCCGGGTGTTCTGAATTGACAGTGTAGATGGGATTTCCTAAATACTTAAATTAGGTATAACGCCGGCGCGTTATGGCAAAAATAAATTTATGAGACAACTTTGCCAAAACCCAGTTAATTCAAAAAAGCAGACTTTGGGATGACGAAAAATATACAGCCAGGTTTGTGGAGTGAATTTTTATTCCCGCCTGGAAACATGATTAAAGACAATCCCACGCAGACTTAAGTGGACATTCCTAATCGCAAGATACACGTGCCTGTATATGAAAGTTATTTTAATTCTCTCCTTATGATCGGCAACCACTGAGAACTCGCGAAACAGTTTTCAATATTAATGCTGATATTTGCCTTGGGGCCAAAAAATATCTACTTACCCAAAACATTCGCGCTATATCTACCAACTTTATCACATTTTAACGTGCAGTTCATGTACTTGATACCGTTGCTATAAAAAAAATCGAGTAGGAACATCGAGAAAAAGCCACGAAAACCAAGATTGCATTAAAGTTTTTACTGGATAGTTGTGGAAATTCTGCATGCTTCCATTCTGATTGCATCATCGCATTTCACACGGAGCCTAATGGATCTTTTCGTGAAGTTGTTTTCATTAAGTCAAACATGAATTTTGGTGATTTTGTAGATGACCAGTGGACTGAAAAAAAGACAGGTAGGTGCACTTTTACAGAGCTCCGATGATTTTTTTTGTTCACTTATTCTTGCAGCAGTTAGTCAGGCCCTGAATGGATTGTTCAGATTCATCACGTTTCGGAAAGATTACTCGCGCAGACGTCCATTCGCATTTCCAAAAACAACAACAACAGAACATCTTCATGATCTCGCTGATAAAACAATAAACGGGCCACCGGTACGAAATACCTCCCCTGCAGCTCCACTAATTTGAATATCTTTCCGGCGTTTATGACACCCAGTTATCACAACCGTGATTTTCTGAATATGACTGAAAAGCAAGAGAAAATGAAACCTGACTATTCCCGTGCCGGACAGAAGACACGGAAAAAAGAAAAACAGAGATATAAAAACAGCATGTTTATCGCTGAACTCTTGAATCTTTGTAACATTCAATGACCGCTCGCTCCTTATAACAAGTTAATTTTATTTCGGGCTAAATAAGTCAAGCTAGAAAATAACTTCTGTAGTGCAATTTTTTTTCGTCGCCACCAGCCTACTCTTTAAAAAAATCGAAAAATAAACGTATATCTACACGGTGATATTTTTATTGATCTGCTTGCTTAAAATTCCGTGTCATATAGGATGAAGAAACCCTGCAGCTGAGTTTCTGCCAGTAAGATCACGTTTACACTCAGTAGAGGATGATTTGCTAGTACTGGTATTCGGAATCCCAAGTGGGATTGTACATTATGGTGCTTCAAAGGAAGAATCCAATCTTGGATTTTCTTAAAGGAACACACCCTTTGGAGAATTGAAAATGGCGACAAAGGCTACCACCATTCTCGCCCCCCGAGCTGCCTGTCTCTTTCAGGTCGGTGGGGCCTTGGCACGAGGAAGGCGCATGATGTCATAGGATCATCTCTTGCTTGGACTTAGTCCTGAAAATTATCCACTGGTTGATATCTATCTATAAAAACCGCTCGATTACAGCACCTTCAGACCTTTAGGAAGTCTTCTGTAACAAAACATAAGAATCCAGTCATGTCCAGTAACAATGGAATAAAACCCTTTACTTCTGGCCCCGTGATCTGTTTTTAAATTACCTGAGGCAACCTCGGGGTATGCCGCAGTCAAATCGTAATCTAAGAATGCGTGTAAATTTTCCACGATTCAGGTTCGAAGATCTTGGAGTCATTTTCAGTTAATTTGTTATTTAAGCCAGAGCAAATTTCGATCGAAAGCATACTTTTAAGTTAAGAGGTTAACTTACTTTACCAATGAGGAAGTTTATTTTGTTTGCCCTGTTATGAATTTTTACTCCCCTCGATCCCCAAGGGAAAAAATGAAATCTAAATGAAGCAAAATTAAGTACGGCTTTTCACCTGTCACTCATACATGAAAAAGCGGGCGGTATATTAAAGTGTGACCCGCACGTGCTAAAACTTGACTTTGAAATAAACCGCATTCTGTTTCTATTGTAGTCGGCGTATTCGAAATTTTCTCTTCTTGAGACCTTGAAATAATACTCGCTGATCCAATTCGAGTGAGCGTTTTTAATTCTGGTAATTTAAAAAAAAAACTGCAAAAAGTTTAGGGTGCGTACAATAGGAGAAATTTCCAGACAGTGCCGTTGCCTCCTAATGACTCCTTTGCTATGGAAACTCCGATGCTTTTGTGCGGTTTGGACTTAATAATTTTTTTCAATCATTCATTCGGTCAGGCAAGGCTTTCACTGATTCTTGTATGCCATTATTACGAAGTTTTTGGATTTCTTTTTAATTTCGGCAGTCGTACTGCAGACCTAGCACGTAACTTCTTTGTATTAACTAGATCTTGTTTATTTATCTATGTGCTAATTATTTGTGGTTCTAAAATTCTTAAAAATATATATTACTCTCCAGCCCGGTATCAGGTCTGTGAAACGGAGAGGAACCTAAAAAAGTATGGACGTATTAAAGCTGATCCGAGAGTTAAGAATTATATGAGAAGATTAAATAATAGAGATGAAAATACTTGCTTCTTTAATTAAAATTTGATATGTCAAATCTAAGGTCGTTAGGTTAGGACAAGAAAAAATCAGTGATAGGAGAAATTTCTCCCCGCGTAGATGCAAATGAGGCAAGCGAGTGCATTCATGACGTCACCAGGTTTGTGGGTTTCTTATTTCCTGCCATAAGTCATATCGTCTAGTCTGTATGAAAATACGCATGGCGGGGGACTTACTTCCTCTCGTCTCATCAAACATGCAAGACACAGCATTTTAGATTCGCTATGTGAAGTCCTTGGTGTTGTGATCGAGAAGACTGCCAAATCTTGAGTTCTGTTGGCTTATTATGTCCCAGTTCAAAGTTGAAAAAGGTTTGATCGCTGGGTCTTGAGTACTTTTCCCATTCATGGGCGATTCATCAATCCGCACAAACGGTTTGTTATGGCTGAAATTTAAATGAATTTTTGCCGTCTCATTTTGCTGTATGATCTTTCTATTCTCTAGTCACCAAAGTAAAAGGATTGTCAGATTTATCTGAGAAAGCAAAAATCGGGGAAAGGACCGAAACTACCAAGCGAAGTCGAGGAGCTGCGACAAGCAATGAACGCCCCGGCCCTGCGCAAGGGAGACATACGTCGCTGAAGGTAGGAAAACTGACGCGAAATCTCTACTACTACCGCTGTTAGCGTTTTATTAAAATATCCAAAGTTTAGAATCTGGGGTTTGTGACCTAAATGGCTTCGAACGGGACTTTTCGTCCCCGCTTAATGTTTGAATTTTCGAAATAGAAGCTTCGATCTATCTATGTGGCTGTTTGTACTGGTTTAATCCTCTTACCACTTACAGCGAAGCTCGTTCACGAGCTCGATGTGCGGTGATAAAAGATTTTTAATTCACGCTTCATCGTGTTCAACTGCCAACAGTTCGGCATCCTCGATAAAACAGATCTACTGCGTACGATCGTTCTAAACTTTGACATGCTGACATTTGTATAGGAATTTTGGGTTACTGCATCGATAGCAGAGATAAATCATGGAAGAAATCTGCTTTATGTGGGAGGAAACTTGACGTAGCTTAAATTTAAGATTTCGCACCCTTCTGTGCGAATATTGCTTGTGCAAACAACACTTTTACTTTCACCGCCTTGCCCTTGGCCCTTACGATTTGCAGATGGATAAATTCAAGCCTGAAGACTTACAAAGTCAGCTTAATTAAGAAAATGTTTCTTGTATGTGAAAGGGCTGGACTGTCAGTGGAAATAAATTTGCTTTCAATTGTTTGATTTCCTAATTTATAGGAGTAACAGTGTTGACATTTTGCAGTGTCAATAGATCTTACAGTGCACTTTCAACAAAATTGCTTTTCAAACTACGTGCGACACCTCTTTGGAAGAAGACATTTGTCACTTGTCTTTATTCTGATTTCTATTTTAATATACAGCTGGATTTCTTCATTCAAAATATTTGTCCTCGATCTAACAACAATCCCTTTATTTTTGATGCAAGATAAAAAAAGAGAAGGATTAGAGGTATTCTTTGTGATTTGGTTAGTATGCATTTATTGCTTAGTCAAATTTCAAAGTTTTCACTCACAGTCAAATAAGGGTATGCCTCCATATAGCCAGTATCACAAAAAGATGTCATCAATTCCCAGTTTCTAAAATAAACAATTTTTTGTTTAATTATTTTCATATTACACATGTACTTTACCTATCTGCCATGGCAAGCCCTCAAATTTGTGCATCTGGTTGCTGACCTGTGCGAAATTTGATCTAATGTGAAATTGTCACGATATCAAAGTCAAATTTCTCCTCCTTTTGTGCTTTTAAGTGCCCATACTTTTTTTTTGTTTTCTCATTTGAAAAGCTACATCAAAAAAGGAAGTTTTCTGAAAAAAAAATCAGTTTGACCTTAATGCAATTTTGGTATTCCATAAACAAACTTTAAAAATTATGTTTTCCATAGTGAAAGTAAACCTGAGATGGAAAACAGGGGCGGATACACCTTAACCTACATGTACACATAAATCCTTTGCAACTGAGAGAAGACCAGTGTAAGTGGTCTGCCAAAAGGGCAGCTAATTCAAGCATATAAAAAAATTCAGAAAAATGCACATCTACTCCAATTTGGAAGTTTTTTTTCTCGGAGAACATCCTTTTTTCGTGTAGATAAAGTAAAAATTTTGTGCAACTGATACTTTTTATATGAGTGTACAAATCGTTCAGGTTGGGGAATTTTGCTTTTATTCACAACTTTGTTCCAGAGCAATCAGATGAGGCACTATAGTTGCCACTTATGCTAGCAAGTCGGTCTCACAAGTAAGGGCCTCTTCATATGATCCCAGTAACCAGGCTAGCTCAGTTACTGCAACAAATTTGTTGTTGCAAATTTGTTGGGGAATTTCAGACTGGTCAACTGTGATGAAATTCAGCAGGAAAATACCAACGAATCATGAAATTATCAGAAACTGCCTTGACTAGGAATAATTATTGTTGTAGTGTAGGTTATGATTAATGGTTTCCTCCACCTTGTCTAATAGACCCTTCGCCAAAATGGCGGCCAAAAATTCAAATGAGTTAAAATTAGCTAAAATAAAAAACGCATACCAGCACTAGAAAGAACACCTTTTCTTTAGTACAACTGCAAAGTTTCAGCATTTCAGGTGTCATGTCAGCTGAGAAAAGGTAAGTTGAAAATTGGAAAATTTACAGACGTTTGTATGACTGGGGGTCTGCATTATACCCCCAGTCATACAAATTTCTCTAAATTTTTCAGTTTTCAACTTACATTTTCTCAGCTGATATTACACCTTAAATACTGAAACTTTGCAGGGTTACTAACCTAAAGGTATTCTTCCTAGTGCTGGTATACGTTTTTAACTTTGACTTATTTGAAATTTCGGCTGCCATTTTGGAGAAGGGTGTATTGACCAGCAGTTCAGATTATATATGTCAATACTAAAGATAATAGACAGTTCTGGTTTGTGACCTGGCATGGCGAAGACTAGTGCAGTTGTTCTAAGTTTGTGACACATGTTTAGAGCTGTTTACTTTATGAAATGCACAGTTTGACATCAATTTCCAGTTGCTTGAGGCTTGTGTGAAGTTATACAAATTGGACCACTCAGCATAAACCTGGCACTTTTTGGCAGGTCAAAAAAGGTTATTCATATTTTTTTACCATGTGAGTGTGCTTGTTGAGTTCTTACCTTGATTTAACAATTTACAAAGACATGGTACTAAAAGTTTCTAAAGATTCAAATTTGCATGTAATTTATATTACTTACATACAGCCCTCAAAAAAGTTAGTAATGAATTCTTTTTTATATATACAAACTTTACACCTTAAGTTTCAGGGGTGTTGCTACAGTGGTTATTCAAAGAACCCTGAGTGACTGAACCATTCAATACACATGCGTGCCATGACTCGCGCACCACGGCAATCCACCATCAAAACGGCAAAGCGAAACGTAATATGAGCCTGCGATATACATTTGTAAAGAAAACGCTAAAAATGGCGGGCTATCAAAGGAAAATCATTGCGTGCGTGTATTCCAGGTAAATTACGATAAACCTTCAGATTGTAACAAAATTGTAAGTCGCAAATTCATTGAATCTTTTCATTTTTAAAGTTATTCAAGGAAAAACTCAACTGCTTTCGTATCAGACAAGGCAAAACCTAGTCGCAAATTTGCGACTACTCTCTTTTTTCTAGTTGCAAAAAGAAAAATTAAGTCGCAAATGTGACCGTATCGGTCGCAATTTCGAGCCCTGAACAGTAAGAGATTAGTTTAATTATAGACATTTTAGTACGTTGTGCAGAGGGTCAATCTTAGAGCATAGAGAGTAGTGTAGAGAGTAGAGGGTAGATCGTGGAATGTAGAGTGCAGAGAGTACATATAGCTGGTAGAGCTGAGAGGGTGGATCGTAGAGCACAAGGCATGGAGGGTAGATCAAAGAAAGTAGCTGGTAGGAGAAAATTCAATACAGGATTATAAATTAAAAATATTAACCGTAATAACACTGAACAACCTCCACATGCCTTAATATTTGCTAGTGCAGATGGTAGAGGGTAGAGGGTAAAATCAATACTGAATTTTAAATTGAAAACATTTAAAACGCTATAAACCTTGACAACACTGTACAAATTGAAATCAAATGTGTTACAAAATAGGCAGGTAACCATATGAACAATACACATTTATAGTAAAAGCTACATGTATGAGGCAAAAGGTAATGTATCTTTCCAACACACTATTTTGTTAGGAGGAGACTAGTGACAAAAGCATAGAGTCATAGAGCTTTACAAAAATTTCTGTGCAAATCATAAAACAGGCACCAGTTGTGTGATATTGCAAGATCAGTGTTTTTGATCCAAAGTTGATGCTCATGTATAATTGCAGCACATTTGACAGGTTTTAAAGCTGTCAATAATATAGTTTTGTAAGCCAAGTTTTTTAGCCGATCAGAATGGTCACTTTTTGAAATCTGGAAATTACACTGCAGACTTTGAATCTCTCCACAATGGTCACCTTGAGACAGAGGAAAGTGGTTGTTGTTGAGAGGTGTCTGTTAGGGAGAGGCAGGGGTGTAATATAAAATTATATGTTTTTTTTATGCGGGTGCAACATTTTTGTTTAGAAACATACTTATTGCCGTAGCATTTGGAACATATGTAACACAATCAAAATGCAATTAGAAAACAGAAACCAAACAGATAACGAGACCAGAGATCAAGTTTTGTGACACTTCTTTTTAAAGAATTGGCATTTTGTATACATGTACACAGCTAATGAGTTGTTGATTTACTAGTCATTGTGGAGAGGTTACTTCATTGGTTGAGGTGCACTTAGTGATTGGCTGTTGCCATTGTGGTGAGGTGCCCATTGTAGAGAATTTAAAATAAGAGTGAAAGTATGGCTTCTCAAAAAAGTGGCCATTGAAGTGAGGTTTGACTGTAAATGTGTTCTGTTTCAGTTTGACTATTACATGCACATGATACCTGTAAACATGTATGTGAAGATTTCCATTATAATTTCATCTTTTCTCAGATGCCCATGAGAGCTTGGCCTCTTTTGAGCTGCCCCCTTTATCTCTATTAGAACTAAGTACAATGGCTTTGACTGTTTCATTATTCTTTTGTTCTAAGTCCAGCGCCACAGGGCCACTTTGGTTAGTTATGACAACTGTGAAATACTCAACGTTTGTAAATATTTTACAGAAATCTGCATCCAGTGAGGTTTCTACAGCTAAATCCACAGGAAAAACCCTAATTTCACACCGAACTACTCCACCAAAACCTGCTACAAGAACAAAAACAACCGCTCAGCAGACTTCAACAGCAGCTGCCAAGGTAAAGCAATCATGCTCACTGTTATTGACATGTATTTATTATTACTAACAGTTTGTTATAATAATTATAACTATCAATGGCTTTTTCTTGTAACTGCTAATTGTAGGACATCACTCTTCTGTAATGCCCATGGGCCAATTGTGGGCTTGCAAAAACAAAACAAAAAGCCATATAACAAACAACTTATTAACCTTGAATGTTTGTTCCATATTAACCTCACTATTGTTCAGTTAATATGGCAAGTTTCCATCTGAGATTTTCCCATGATGACCTAACTCTCTGTTAATACAGTAAGTAGTCAATATCAGCTTTTCCAAGGATCCTTTAAACTCAAAAGTCTCTCAATTTGAGAAGGTCCCTGAAAAGAAATCTTTTTCTACATTGTATTGATACTTGGGAATGGTTGAAATATGTGGTTGGAAACTGTTACCGACAGAGACACCCGATTTCATCTCTCAAAATTACAGTAAAATGTTTTATATGAAATGATAACTTGTTCATCAATAATTTAAATGCATCTAGATAGTGACTGTTGCACTACCCAGACTAGGAACAACTATTGTAAAACAATACAGTACCAATCAGAAGAAACCTAACAGGGAATGCGAACACAAACGGATACAGAACGGAATCAGAACAGGTACGAGAACACGAACAGAACGGGTACTGAACGGATACAGAACGGATATCAAACGGATGCAGAACAGATACAGAACAGTAACAGATCAAACAAGGGAAAAAGCGTTCTATCAGAGTGCTTACCTGAGATTTGAAAATGATACAATTTTAAATACACGTTCATCCAATTTTTGTCCGCCCTGGTAATGTTGAGAAAATGACAGTATGAATCATCTTATGCCATTTTTTATTTCTTTTTACTCATACTAAGCAAGCATCTTCCCCTCTTCTTCTTGTCCATTTTATGTTCGTAGCGGCCATTTTGTTATTGTCAACAAGCCCAAGTTAGACTATGACCAAATAAGGAAATGGCTTGAGGAGTCAAGTTAAACTGGGATTGAAAGGTTTCTGCATGAAAAGAATCAAAACAAAACCCCGATGACCCTTTTTTACGGTGTTGTTCGCCAACTTTGCAGAAGGATTGGCGAGGGTAACGTTCAATCTTCACTTAGCATTCGCCTGTTACAATATCATCACTAAAAGTATCACAAAATGTTGAGTGTTGCACTCGCTTCGACTTGTTGGCAGTACTTTGTAATGCTCCCATCCTCCAAACAACTGAGTTTTCTCCACCCAATAGTTTTATAGCGATACTTCAGAGTTAACTCTCACTTTAAGTATTTTGTAACTACAACTTTTGCTTGCATTTTTTCATTGATGGTGTTGAAAGTGCTTGGCCAGCTCGTTAAGCTTACTTCTTTTCGTTGGGCAATCACAGACTACCGGTGGCTTTGTATCATTTCGGAAAAATAGATTCCATTAAACTGGCCTTGAAGTTACATATTTACAATCCTCTTCCCATATTTTTCAACAATAATTGAACGATAAAAACTGTATGATTACTTAATAATATGAACATGAACACATTAGCATGGAGGAAGTCCAAGAAGATCTTTCTTAAAGCCATTATTTCTCATTCTAGGAAACTTTTATCAAAGTTTCCACACAAAATTTTACATGATATCACTGGCTTAGAAAATTCCCTATTGTCTTTCAGTCAATCATAATCCAGAATTATGATGTGTAATTTGTACTGCTGTTACAGTTTTTGCACTGGTATTACACTTGAACTGCACTGCTGTCAGCCAATCAAATGATTTTTTCATGTATATTATTAGTGCAAGAACCATATATTTGTGGGATATTCCTCTGAGAATATTCATGATTTGCAGTGAGAAGTTAGTTTTTACTTGAGGGTCCAATAATACTGTAATTGCATTAATTGCACATACTATGCTACACAACTGGCTTAAAAATCTCACACCACCTTTTCATTGAATCAGAGCTGAAACAAAAACCAGTCATAGCTTGCTCACACTGTGCTTTTTTGTGTCATTGTATTTTTACATTTTGATTGGTTCATTGGATTATCTGTGTCTCTTTTGACTAAGCAGAGTGATTACTTTGATTTGGGTTTATGACCTGAATTGAAATTATTTTTAATGCATGTATGATAAAATTTTGCTTGCATAAAAATGTTCCAGCTTCAATTCCAAAGCCTAAATTGGAAAATCTTCAAATACTGTTAGTAATTATTATTTCAAGCAGAAACAACAACACTTTTTTTGGCATTCTGCAAGAAAAGACAAAGAAATTATTGTTTTCATGTGATTTTGTTCTTAATCATGTGCTAGTATAAACCATTTGTATGTTAAAGTTCTACTGAAATGAAATTTTCATATCCTCTTTTATTCATTTATTTCATTTCGCTTGATGTATTCAAGTTTATTCTTCATATTGTCGATACCTACTAGTTTTCTTCCTTCTAATTTCTGTCCAGCCTTGACAGGAAATACACATCTTAAACATTGGAGGGTGCCAAAGAGTGTAGATTCACTGTGAATGCCACAGATTAGAAGAGCTCGGTAGTGTATCTTTCAAACATCTTTAGTGCACTATTGGAGACTTTTAAGATGAGTGTGGCAACTTTTATATGATGCCTGAAGCCTAAATGTGACAATGTGACATACAATGTATTGTCATTTGTTTCCAGCCTGGATCTGAAATTTGGATTCCCACATTTATCTAAGGTCCATGAAGTAGGTTTGAATAATATATCCTTGGCAACTTTTCTGCATTCATTGAAAGCAGTAAGCACATAAGCCATCTGCACAATCACAAAGTTATTATCGGTCCATGATCTTTGAGTCAGGTACTAGATTGCACACCGAGGGCATCTTTTATTGATGCTAGTAAGTGAGAGTAGTTTTGGTAGTTGAAAATTGTGATCTCCCATAGGGTTTGCTTTATATCGCCGCATACATGTATGTATCAGTGTAATCAAAGTGGGAATTTCGCTTCTCTTTTACATGTATCTCCCAAATGCAATGTTTTATGGCAGATAGATTACTTTGAGTTCTTTAACATATACTTATGTCAGAATGTCTATTTTCTTCATTCAATAGTATCCAAGTTCAAAGTAATTCTTTAAAACCTCACTAGTTTTTTTTTTTTTTAGAATTTGAACTAATTTGCATGTATGACCTTTCGCCACTGACACTGCCACACTTTCTCTTGTTTCCTGAAAACATAGGGTCATGGCAGCTTAGTTTGCCTTGATAGTTTTAAATTTGCTTGCTTCTTACATGTATAAAAGAAGAGCATTCCTTAAATGTGACAACTGTTGTGACAACTTGTAGGATGTAGCAGATACAACCAGGCTAAAGGTCACTGTAGCACAATCTTGTCCAGGGTGAAACTCACAAAGCTTCCGGTTTCCTTGAAGCTAATCAACTCAAAGACCTGAAGCGTGGTTGCTGCGATTCATGCACAAGGACACTAGATAATATTTTCAAAAGCCACTTTCTATTGTTTTCATGTCTTTATTACCTTGTGAGTGTAGCTATTGTTTAACTGAGTGATGGCCATTTGACCAAGTGTCCCGATCGTTTTGCGATTTAAAAACTCGCACTCCTTTAACTAATAGACTGAAAGGCCCTGGGATCAACTTTCCACCTCTTCATGTCTAAGGCTCCTGTTGTTAACTGCTTTACAGCTCTGAGATGACCTAAAGATGTTTTTTTGGCGGGCTTCAAACACTAGTCTTTTCTCCCAGAATCACTCTAAATTTCAGCGCAACCTGCAAGTAATACAACTAGCGACTTCACTATGCTGTTTTGGCTGTGCCAAGATGGCTGGTAATTTTGGGCTCAGCCAGCCATCTTCAAATAGCTGAAAAAGCAGTTTTCATCTACTGTATGCGCAAAAAAAGTTGTCAGTGTTCAAACTTTATTATTAAGCAGAAATCTCACGTACCAATATTTCGTTTTAGTAGCACTTTAAGGAGCTGCTTTCATTTATATGGAAATATGAAATCAATGTTTTCCTGGACAATCTGAAATAGCTATTAATATCTATTCCATGTAAGTACGTTGCACATACAGTAATGCAGTGTATTTACTAGTACATGTAGTTTGTGATACTGAATAATGTCAAATATGTGTGCAGAGTTTACAGAGTGCAGCGATATCCACTTCTTATTACACGACTCAGAGGGCCAATAACTAAAATCAACCAATCAAAATGCTCTATTGCCGGTCCAATATTTTCTAAGTATTGGACTGGGCATTGTCCCGAATGATCCCGCACTTGTGAAAAACCTTCAAAGCTTTCTTCATGCAGTCGTATAATAAATCTCTTATTAACCAAGCTTGCTCAGGACTGTACTGGGAGAATATTGGCCCTTGGTCTTTTTTGTACAGACCTCGCTGCACTCTGTCCGTACTGTCAAGACCTTGGGCCGATATTCTCCCAGTATGGCCCTCACGCTTGGTTAATAAGATATATATATTGTATTAAGGCTGGGTGAATATTGCTATCCAAGAAATATTTCAGTTTAAAAATTCACAACCTGTGTAATTTACTGGTATTGTGTAAAGAAAAAAAAATTGTTCATCAAGGCTGTGCTCTAGGAAAATTTTCAGGGCGCCCTTCAGGCACCTAACCATGACAAGTAGGTCGCCCAGCCTTCCAGTTTGGTCGCGCAAATTGATTAATTAATCAATTAATAATTAATCAATAATTATTAATTAATTAATATTTCATTTCATGATTATACTTTTTACGTTCCAGGGAATCCGCATGCCAAACAGTTTCTCTCGTTCAATATTCACTTCACCTGGCACGGGTGGCAAAGCGAGTTACTAAATTTAGCAGTCATGTAGCCTATTTTAGCGAACTTGTGATATCATGAAATCCTTAGAAACTTCTTTTAAGACCACTGAAATAGGTTTTGAAACAAACGGTTTCTTATTTTAAACATTTGTTTTTGCCAAATTTTCAAGCAGGTTGCCAAACTTGGTGTTGATAAACATCTTGCATGCCACGGACGAAGCTAATAAAGGACGGTTTCGTTTTATTATTCACGCGCTCCACTGTTGAAACTGTTGAAAACACAAAAATGAAACACAAGCATAAACTACTTCAACAGAAAAATTAGATCTGCAACACATGCTTGTGCAAAAATCGTGCAGTTTCTCACAGGCAAGGAAAAAATAATTTTTCGTGCTAAATCATGTGGAACAATATTACATAACACAGACGCAACAATTTTGAGCATGAACAATTCTTGTTGTTGTCCTGCCAAATATTTTTTAGTTCTGCAAATAATATCCCATTAGCAAGTAAAACTATAAAATGTTAGTTACAATCCTCGCTTTATCGCATCGTTCAATGGACAAGAATGATGGGCCATGTAATATATATTCAAAAACCGGAAGAGAAACCACCAAAGCAAAACAAGACCCATGACCTAACCTAATATTTAACCTAAATGTATGTCTAGGCTATTGAATTTGCACTGCGCTTAACTTGTGAGGTTAGGGCTGGTTATAACGGGAGCGCGGGAGCACGAGGTAGTTTCTTTTTGTTTCGTTCTGTTCCGTGTCAATACATTCGCTGGTCTCGTTTCGGGTTTTTACACAAGCCGAAATCTAGGCGCCCGGATGGGCGACCACTTTTCTTTTTCAGTCGCCCGAGACCAAATGTTAGCCGCCTGAAGCGACCGGGCACTGTTAGAGCACAGCCTTGTTCATCGTAATGATCAGTTTCCCCAGGTGTTCATGCTGCTGACAAGTAACATTGCTGAAATGAACTTTATTTGTGATAAATTGTAGCCTAAACAATCATACATTTGAATGATACTCTTCTGGCCACAAGAAAGTCTTGTGTCTAATGTAACTAGGGCCTCTTACAAAATAACAATCAATCACAAATTGTGAACAAGAATAGAGATTTTAAATTTCTTTTAATTTTTATATTGTAAGTCCTGAAACCATATTGTATCAAACTGTTATGTCTTGTGTGACACTTGCTGTGGTGTTTTTTGTTGTATGGAAGATTTTGTGTTTAAGTTGGGTTTATGTGGAAGTTGAGTTGTGCATGAAGTTGAATTTTCTTTTTTAGAGAAATCAGGTCTGTGCAGCAGGTGATTTTTGTGGACAAGTTAGACTTTGTATGGAAGTTTAGATCAAAGTTTCTATAGTCCCCCAAAATGTTTAACAAAATTGTTTTTTGTTTTTGGGACACGGTTTTGTTGTGGTACAGTTCCTCTGAAACCCAGAGGTGAGAGATATGTCACTGAGCCTTGCTGTTGAGTTCACCAACTTTTAAAGCAGCATTTTTTTTTATCGCCTTGGTAGTTGAACACTTAAATTTTGTAATATCTGGTTCCCAAAACCATAATCCCTACATTTTACTTAAAATAATTATTTCCTTTCCAAATGATGTGTTTCAGTTTGACAAGAAGTAGACTGAAATATAACTCTGACTCGTAAACCATCAACCGTAGTCATGCTATTAGCAGTGCATTCTGAACAATTTAGGATTGGGTCCTGCAAAAATAATTTTTTTATGTTCAGTTGTACTGTTATAACTACTTAAGGTAATTATCTCTTGTATTCGGCACGTGGATTTAGTATTCTGCTGAAAATGTTACAAAAAAATCCTAACTTTTATTTTTCATTCTTTGATAACTTATTTATACTTTTTGTCATGAAATGTTGTAGGAGTGTGGCCTGTCATACACCACATAGTACATAATTTGACTGTATGATTTAATTTGATTTTTGTTCTTTATTTTTCCAGTATTATTTGATCACACTTCACAGTTTTATAGGCTTAGATCTTTGATTGCCTGGCATGGGTTTATTTATTAGTAAACAGTTCGGATTGAGGTGTATTGTTGTTTAGTGCCTCAAATTGACTTTGCTTGCTTGAGTTGTGAATTTAAGAAAGTCAGTGCTCTCTTTATATATTGTTGTTATTCATGGAACATGCCAGTGCTTGATTTGTGCAATTAAATGTTTTGTGTGTGCATGTATAATTACCTACAGTCCAGTGAATAGTCTTGTGCTTGGCACACTGCTCATTCTAAAGGTAGAGACCCTCCATTGAGACACAGCATCCTTTAGATAAGTTTCTTTCCAGAACCGCTGACAATTACTGAAAGGCATATTATTCAATACAGGAAGCTTATCTGTTCCTTTATCCAACAATCATATCTTACCTTCTGTTCAATACACCAGTTGAATTGAATATGTCATAAAAGTTTCCTTGTAGGTAATGTCACATGCAAGTGTGAAAAAAAATTCATTCCAAACACAATGCAATTGAAGTTATGAATTCTAATGTGTGCAATTCATTTGAATAATCCCTTGAAGAACACAATAAAGTTTATTTTTAAGTGATTAATCTTCCTTTCAGATGTAAAAGCAATTGTTTCCCACTTTCAAAGTCAAGTTCATTAACTAAAGAAGTGTTTCTTTTATGTGGCAGAATATTTTGCTTGAAGTGATATTTCAGCCAGGTTATTTTTACTAACTTGTGGCCTGCCTAAAGTTTCTTTGCAGGTATCATACATAATTTATCACTGAATTGTCTTAATCTGCATTTAAAATAACTATGACTTGGGTCTGAAAATGTAAATATATGCAAATAAAATTGGTTTTTATTAAAAAGGAAGTGCTTTTGTAACCACTTACCAAAGTGAAAATGTTAACTGTGAATGAAGTTTGAAGTCATTATGGCCGTGTTTCATGTTTGTGGTTCAAGTAAATTACAGCATGAAGGAGGCTATTTGTACAGTTTGTGAGTCCAAGGAGCCTGTTATTTGTTGTGCCACTTGTGAAGCATTGTACTGTGAAAACTGCAAAATATCGGTCCATGAAAAGGTACAGTCAGCAATCCATTACTTTAACTTATTTGTTTAAAGCTGGCTTTGGCCAAATTACTTGTAAATTTGTGGATGTTGTTATAATCTTACTCTTAGATCGATGTTGTTATCTCATTACTGATTTATGTCAAACACCAAGATAAAGACATGTGCTGGGAAATTATTCTGAATAGAGCACTTGGTGACATGTGTTGAATATGCTGATTGCCAGAAAGACTTGTAAATCCTTGCTTTTTCAACTATAAGTTTAGCATGTTTTTCATTTTTAACAAATAAAGAGCTTTTGTAAAGATGTATCATGTCAGAGGATGCATGTGCACTACTGTTGTGGTCTTGTTGTGTGTGATATTGAAAGTCTGGTTGAGCTTTGAGACAACATAAGCCAGTTTGAATGCAGAATTTCATGGCTTATGTACTAAATTTTAGACTGTATATTAGGTCTTGTTGTGTCTGAGTTTCTTACTTACTTATATTTTAATCCTCTTATTTCCATTTGGGATGAACTGTATCTATTTTAGCCTTATCAATTTTATGTATTATCTTATTCATATTTTAGCACTCTGTTTTCACCTAATGGCAGTGACAGTTATCAGTGATTGGTATCAGTTTCTTTATATACTTAATTTGTATATAGTAAACTGCTTTTGCTGTTTGTAACATTTTGCTGTTAACCTTTTCAGTGAAATAATACATGTAGTAAAAAAATGTTAATGGTACATACATGTAATATCAGTGTTTATTTCTCTATAGTGCATGTTTAGATGTAGTCATTTCTTAAAGAAATAAGTTTTGTGCAAAATCACATATTTTTCTGCTTCAAGAATTGTCCCTCGTGCTTGACAGAATTATGGATTTTGTGCTCTATAACACTCATTCAGCTTTATCTTGTAGAAATTTGGTTTGGTTTGAGATCTCACATAATATTTCTTGCAGTTTGAAAGCTAGAACTGCAGTGATCTTGTGAAGTTTTGACATACTCTCTTACTTTCTTTTAACTACACTGTTATTTTTACATGTATCTCTGAAGCCAGTGTATTAAATAATGTGTAATACTGACTCAGACTTCAGCGTGTATCATCAAATTATGCTGCATGCAGGAAGTGGCTCAAGCATCTCGTTTGTGCTCTCCAAACTTTGTACATGCATCATAACTGAAGGATGCCCTGCTAAAGGAATGAATTATTTTTAATTGTTTATACATTTACCAATTTAGACTCTCTTTTTTTAGTATCAATGCGTTTGTAAGTGAACATATGGAAAGTCGTATATTTGGATAGTGTGTTCATTGTCACGCAATACAAAATAAAATCAAAAACCATTCAGTGGATAAAGTTGAGAAATTGTGGAATTATGGATGACCATTGAAGAAGGCGGTTCTCCAAGTTTAAAGTGTTTGCCTTGCCCCAAAGTTGAGATATTTGACGAAATGTTCCAAGCAAAATTATACAGCCTAGTATGGAGCTGCCATCTTGGAGGACCTCCTTAGTCCTCCAATATGGTGTCTGGATAGTATTGTAAAACATCTGGAACTATGGATATCTAGTCAACTGATTATCTGAACTGAACCAAAAGACAGTTATGCAAGAATTTTTCTTAATACAGTCACTCCTAAAATGGTGAAAAACCAGGAGATAAGTTTACATTTTTCGACAAATACCATCTTAGGTTTATGTCACACATGGCTATAACTCCGAAATTCAAAATGCGGTGGTTTCCAAACAAAGGATGCTATTAAGCTGGAAAGTTGTAAACAGATATAAATTTAGTAGCTCTTATGCCTGACGGGGATAAACATTTTAGTGGCTCTTAAGTTTTGGATTTGGGAATTTGATTATGTCACATGTACACACTCTATAGTGGGATAAAGATAAAAAATATCAAAGATCATTGCAGTTTTGTGTGCAATTCAAGCAGTTGCCAAAGAAATGTAAAGCCTGGAAAAACAATTCAGGTTTAAATGGGATTTTAAGTCATTTACAAAGATCTGGTGATCTTTACAAACTTCACAAACTTACCACTAGACCAGCTCCAAGTTGGTCATGGCTTTCACAATCCTGTTCAAGTTTTTTTAATATTTCAAGCTTTTTTAGCTTCAGCTAAAATGCATACAAATATGCCATAATTTTTTATGTATTTATAGCTTTTTTGTTCTTCAGTTTTCTTTCTACCTGATCACAGTTTGAATGGTTTTTTTTGTTGCACACAGTCAGAAGAATTGAGAGTAAATGAACTATGATATTCTGTAATAACAGTTTTTGTGGTAATGATCTTAATAACGATGTCTTGCTTATCTTATAATATTATGTTACTATACCTAAATTCACAATGAGCGGTCAGCTAAGATGGCTGCCAATTTTCTAGCTCCATTCTCTGTACTCGTTTTGGCAGTCTTACTTGGTGAAAAATCGTACTATATGCCACAATCTATGATGGGAATTGATGGTTTTGGTTTAAATATCACTCTGGCGAGTAGTGATCCCATTCCAACTGGATTTGTAGTGATTCATGGCCAAAACAGGCTCAACATAACGTCGTCCTGGGCCAAATTGGAAATATGGCTGTGGGGTATGCAATAAGGTAGTTAGAAGAAATCAGGAAGGGATACAATGTGATCATTGTGATTTGTGGTATCACATGAAGTGCTGCTCCAGTTTCTCTGGCTTGCTATTGAGACCTCATTGGACTCATTTAACTCCTTTTCGTCTCTGGCATTATTATCACAGGAATTATCACAGCAGTCATCTTTTACTACACCTTTGAATAATAGATCTAAAGAGAAGAAACGTTCAAACAATAAAGCAGAAAAACATTCCCCTGTATCTTTTTTTGGCTGAAATGCTCTACTTTTTCCACTTTGTTGCGTTCATTGTGCATGCTTCAATATTTTGACTTGTTTTTCTCAGAAGCAAAGTGCAAACCACCCAAAAAAATTACATGGGAATCTTTTACTACTTAATTAAAAAGCACATGCAAAATTCAGGCACTTTTGAAGGGAAAAAAATTTACCTGAAAAAGTCACTTACGACTGTCTTGCACCAAGCCGTTCAATTTTTGATGTTGAGGGAATAAAAAAGCTCCTTCAGAACCTTGACTGCAAAAAGGCAAATAGTCCAGATGATATCCCTACTTGACTTATCAAGGATACTGCTCTTGAAATTTCTAAAGTAGCATGTTTTCTGTTTAACCAATCTTATAATTTAAGTCAACTTCCTACAGATATAGTGTAAAGCATTTGGAACATAATAACATCTTGTATTCCGAACAACATGGTTTTAGAAGGAATCATTCGTGCGAAACTCAACTCCTGCTCACAATTGAAGACCTAGGAAAGAATTTGGATGAGGCATATGAAGTTGATCTACAGATTTTTAATTTCAGCAAGGCCTTTGACAAGGTACCCCACCAGAGATTACTCTCAAAATTGAATAATTATGGAATTCAGGGAAAAACACTTGCTTGGATTAATTCTTGGCTTACAGAGAGATTTCAGCGTGTAGTTGTGGACGGGGAAGCCTCTTGCTTTGTTAAGGTCTCCTCAGGAGCACCACAGGGTACAGTTGTGGGTCCTCTTAAATGTTCTTACTGTTTATAAATGACATTCATGAGAATTTAGATAGTACCTTGAGACTATTTGCTGATGATGCATTATTATACAGATCAGTCAACGCAATGAATGGCAGTATTATCTTGCAGAATGATATTGACAAATTAGTATCTTGGAGCCAGACATGGCAAATGTAGTTTAATGTGACTAAGTGCCATACAATGAAGATATCTAGGAAGAAGGAACCTGTGTTTATGGATTATTACATCGATGGCCAAAAGCTGTCTCCCGTGAAGAACCATCCTTATCTGGGAGTTTTGTTGACTAACGACCTAAGATGGAATTCTCATGTGGAAAATATTGTGTTCAAAGCAAATAAGTCACTTAGTTTTGTAAGATGCAACCTTTACCCTTGTTCTGAAAGAACAAAGGGTTCAGCTTATGTGACCATTGTGAGACCAAATTTGGAGTATGCTTCTGCTGTGTGGGATCCATACAGACAAGAACAGATTGAAGCAGCCCAGCGGTGTGCAGCTAGATTTATCAAAAGACACTATAACAGAACTTCTTCAGTTACAGTCATGCTACAGTCATTAGATTTAGATCTTTTAAAGGATAGACGTAAAAGCCCACCAATCGAGTATATTAATTTTATTTAGCAGTTAACAATTCGATTGCATTGCCTATACCGGATTATTTTTCCTTCAAGCAGCATTTTACTAGATCATTTTCTACTGATTCAAGCCAATTGCAATCATGATTATTATTTTTAAAGTTTTTATCCAAGGACAATAAGAGACTGGAACTCCCTACCCAACAGCATCTATACCAGTGCAAATTTTTCATCATTTAAAGAACACTGTTTCTCAGCTATTAAATTGACCGCTGTAATTTATTTTATTTTATTTTATTTTTATTTTTTTTGATATTATCTACCTTATTTATTTTTATATAATTATTTATTTTTCAATTTGTCAAGAAATAATTTTATCATTTGAAATTAATATATTACTGTACATAATTAACAAGTTTTTTATTTATTTATTTATATTGACTTGATGCAAAAGTGTTGTCTATTAATAAATGTAGATGTAGATGTAGAGTGAAGCAGAAGTTGGGTCTAATGTTCTGAAATCCTGCTATCAGTGTCAAGTCACTGATATCTGA
The DNA here is from genome assembly GCA_022496165.2 of Catalaphyllia jardinei. NCBI lineage: Eukaryota > Metazoa > Cnidaria > Anthozoa > Scleractinia > Caryophylliidae > Catalaphyllia > Catalaphyllia jardinei. The sequence goes on from CM042754.1 coordinate 10,541,794, forward strand.
TATGGCCAATCATACCTTTTTAAAGGTTATGGTAGCATATTTGGATCAGAGAAAGAATGTACAGCCAAAATATGAACCACGTGGCTCAACCAAACTCACCTGAAATGCCATGATTTAAATTATATATTTTACAACTTCTAAAATGTTCTTTTTTCAGAGTTGTACAGCTTCTCAGCAAAGTAAACAACCTTCTGGCTCTACAAAAGGTATCAAGTAGAAGAATATTTATTTATTGTTGATTAGTGTATATAATATTATTATAAAGAGAAATGTTAAATTTTAATAGATATTCAATTATCCTTGTTCACAAAGTCTTGTTATATTGTCTAAAATCTTGGAAAGTCCTGGAAAGTTCCTGGAAAGTCTTTTCCAGTAAACCCCAAAGAGAACTAGACTCCATGCTTTTTTGCTACAGGTTTTTTGGTTGATATCCCCTTTCTTTCCCCCTTACATTTTCTACAAATTAGATTTTCAGAATCTCACAGAAAATAGAAATTAGAATATCTTTCTAGTGGATCATAGTGATGCATTGGAGTTCGTGCCAATTGTGTGGTTCCATAAAATATTCATACCCCCCATGTAGGTTTTTTCCAGTTTGACCTCCACCCCCCTCCCAGGATTTTTGCTTCTAGGGGACTTCGTGGTACTCCCCCTACTCCCTGACTTGGGCCCCCTACCCCTTGGAAATTCCGTATCCATAAAAAACCTAAACTTAACTCATTTATTTTTAATCTCCTAGATACTGTATTTAAATTTAGCCACAGCTCTTCATGGTAAAATTGACAGTAAACTGAGGCAAACAGTGGTAAACCTTATTTTAATTTTGGTAAAATCAAGGAAAATTCTAGATGTTTATTTGCTGATCATTTTAAGAACAGCTACAAACACTTAGATCATTTTATCTTCTAGTAAGTTTAATTATGTTCACATAAATTTCGTCTTTTTAGAGTAATTTATACTTGTCTTTTTCGTAGTGTATTCTCAATTTCACTGTCCGTGGGTGTAGGTTCGTTGATGTTTTTAGAGCTTTTCACTGAAATTAAACAGTTAAACAGTTCTTATCGGAATTGTTTTCTTTGTTTGGTCTCTGAGATGTTGTCAAAAGTGGCCAGGCAAGACGAGGATTTTTTGAGAATAACAAACGTGGGAGATTTGAACTTCAAACTGATCGCGGGTGACCGGTTTCCCGGTCGTGTCAAAACAAACACAGTAGTCCTCCCACTGTGTCGATCGAGTGAGTCTCAAATAGTACGGCCCCTCCCTCAGCATATGCTATTTTGTCGGGCGGGGCATGGCCGCTAAGCTTGAAATTCAAATCGCGTAGTAAAGCCATCGGGG
>CM042754.1:10545631-10551428 GCA_022496165.2 Catalaphyllia jardinei
AGCTAGCAGAAACCAATGGTTAGGAAGTGCAGGCGTGGAACAAGATGGAACAGACATTATTGATGATAGCGTTGGAGAAGTGAGGGAGAAGTGCAGGGCTGTGTGTTCCTGCTGTTGATTTATTTATAATTAGTTGTTGCTGTCATTAATAATATTACTATTATTGCTGTTGTTATTACTAAAGTATTGTTCTTATTATTGATATTATTATTATTATTATTATTATTGTTGTTGTTGTTAATGATGTTAGGACTACTGTTAACATAGGAAACCAGGTCAAAATTGAAATAAAGAAATAATTATTTTAATTTGTATTTTAGAGGTAGTACATCCAGAAAGTAGTTCTTCCTCAAGTGGCCAATAGAATAGGAATTTGGAAATGTAGGTTTTACAGGGAGATGGGAAAACCACCGGAAAACTCTTGGAGGGAGGACAAGAACCAAAACTTGACTGAACGCCCAAATGGCGTGGACGCAGAGAGGACGCACTTTAAATGGAATGAAAATTTTATTGAAAATAAATAAAATTACTTACATAAGTCAAAACAGTAACAATTTTTGTTACTGTTTTGACTTATGTAAGTAATTTTATTTATTTTCAATAATTGTTACTGTTTTGACTTATGTAAGTAATTTTATTTATTTTCAATAAAATTTTCATTCCATTTAAAGTGCGTCTTCTCTGCGTCCACGCCAATTATTGTTCAGGAACAGTAAATAACAGGAACATGTGTACAAGCACTGGGTCAACAATAATGAAACAATTACTGTCAAAAACTAACTGGCTACTTCTTGATGAGTTGATGAGTTAAGTAAACTTATTCTTTTGTTCATGCTGGCGATGGAAAAAGGGCAGTTAACTTTTGTGAAATTATAGTTGTCTATTCACTTGGTGACATTCACGCAAGCGTAGTTACAGAGTTAAAAAAGAAAATCAGGCAATACTGAACAGATTTCTATAATTCAAAGTTCCTTAGAAATCTTAGATTGTGAACTAAAAGATTAAGCCAGTATTCCCGATGCACCAGCAATAGAAAAAGAGCCCTGCTGGCCTTTTTCCCTTCTGTCATTTCTTCATTTTTTAGCCAAAATAAGGGGGCCTGGGCCCCCCGGGCCTGTCCCCTAGATCCGTCACTGATATTTAGATTTAGGTTTTTTAGGTTTAGATTGCAATCAATATCATGTCTTTTGAAAGCATGTGGGTAAACAACATGGTATCTAGTTTGTGTTTACTGACAATTATCTCCTACTAGTGCAACCATCCATTTCTGTCTAAAAGTTTTCCTTTCCCATTGCGGTTTCAAATTTTTGTGGTTTTTTAACCAGCAAAGATGGATATTTTCTGGAACCACACATTAAATTCAATTAATGTTTAATGGATGATCTTTGCCGTTTTAATGGCATGTATTAAAATGCAAATGCCATACCAGTGGGTGATTAACGGATCTTTGCCATTTTAACAGCATGCATTAAAATGCAAACGCTGTATTAACAGATTTTCAAACCGTCAAAATGGGTAGTAAGTGGGATGTTAACGATTTTAGCCATTTTAACATAGCCATTATTGTAAATTTTCTTGTGGAAGGTCACATTTCTTTCTGGGAATTTTTGTGGTTTTTCCAATTTGAGAGTTATTAATGTAGATTATATTCTTATTTCGAGCAGATGTCTCGCCAAGCAAGAAAAAACCAACCAATCAGCAGGGAGTAACACCTGCTCCACGCACAAGGACAACTGTCATCTCAAAACAATCGTCTCAAAAGACTGTGGAGGAACCAAACAAGAAGAAGAAAAATGAAATCAAGAAAGAGAATAGCTATGATGCTAGTGACAGTGACTCGGAACAAGGAAGTGTTGAACGACTGAACACTGATGGTGACTTTGGCTATGAAACAGGGTCTCTTGATGACAGTGATGTGTCAACAGGAGAGCTCCTTAGCCCATCAGCCAAGGGTGAGAGTAAGACTATTTTAAGTCCTCACCAAAGTGAGAGTACTGGTTATTCGTATGCTGATGTTGAATTTAGACCACTGTTGGTCACAAATGATGGAGGTATAGCTACACGAAATCCAGAGAAATCTTTTTTAAAGGAGGATATTTTCTCAGTCAGTGACAATGCCATTGATGACAGATCTTATACTTATGCTGGAGATGAGTTCCGTCCATTGATTGTGACAGAGAGTGGAGGCATTGCTGCTCCTGTTGAAGGTAGGAAGTCATCAAAAGATAGTAAGGATGGAAATGGTAATGAAGGTAACACATGTAACAGTGGGGCTAGAAAAATACTGATGGAATATGAAGAGGTTCAAATTGTTGATGGTGGCTATGACAGATCAAACATTAAATTGACATCTACTGATCAAAGAAATATGGCCGAAAATGATGATATTCATGCTGTTGGACCCTTGAATGATCTCTATGCAGTTGTTCAGAAAAAGCCAAAGGAAACAGATTCAAAAGAATCTAAAGACAATGTAGTACAGAAACAAAGCACTCCAATACAGAGACCAATAGTTGAGTTGGGTGATGTTGCACCAGCAATCCCTGGGGGACGTAAAGATTCCACCATGTACGAAGCTATAACAGGAGAGCTTCAAAATATGATCATGGCTTGTGATGAGGTAGAGCTGGATGAGAAACCAGCCAGGACTACTTCCAGTGAGAGAAAGGCATCTTCAGGAGATAAAAAAGTTCCGCCACCCATCCCAAAGCCTTATTCAGGACCAGGGTTGAATGCCTCAAAGGAACTGTTGATACAAGAAACACCAGGGAATTGTGATACAGGTGAGTATTGGTCATTCCAAACTCTAGAGTGAAAGCTGTAAATAATTGTCAAAGATTTATTGGTCTATTGAGAACTGGAGCAATGAAATCCAGGGCATTATGTAGCTTCCAAAACATAATGGTCTCTTGCTCAAGAGTTAAAATCAATTGGAATGTTATTCAGGTCCCGCTTCTATGTATCTTCAAAACTAAACTCGCCTTGTACTACCCGTCAATGTATCCTATCACCCATACTGTAGTACTGTAACTCTACATGGTCATCAACATACTAACTTAAATATAAATTATTGTTTGCTGTGACTGGCTGTGTGAGCTATTACCAGTTCAGATTGTAGAGCACATTCTGCTCCTGTATTCTCAAAATTAGGAATTTTAGACATTTATCAAGTCAAGCAGCAGTCAGCTTGACATGACTACCAGCAGTGTATGAGAAATATATGTACTGTTATCATAACCTGTTCCCTCGGACACTATTTTTCGACTTGTTTCTTACGAACAATCAAATTCATAGCTATAGCACCAGAACAGCCAGTAATTGAATGGCTTGGTGCAAGACGGTCGTAAGTGACTTTTTCGGGTAAAATTTTTTTCTTCAAAAGTGCCTGAATTTTTGCATGTGCTTTTCAATAAAGCAGAAAAACATTCTCCTGTATCTTTTTTTGGCTAAAATTCTCTACTTTGTCCACTTTGTTTCGTTCTTTGTGCACGCTTCGATATTTTGACTTCGTTTTTCTCAGAAGCAAAGTGCAAACCACCCAAAAAATTACATGGGAATCTTTTACTACTTAATTGAAAAGCACATGCAAAAATTCAGGCACTTTTGAAGGGAAAAAAAATTTACTCGAAAAAGTCACTTACGACCATCTTGTACCAAGCCATTCAATTATTGTGTACATCATTGCCAAACTAATCTGGAAAAAAATCAAAATTCTTTACTAAGGTTCAAAGATCTTGAATTCCCTTCCTGTTACAATTATGTCTTTGTCATGTTTTCCCAATTTTAAGAAAAAACTGCTCAAATTTTTAGAAAAATAATTCTGATTTTGCAAAGCCACACACTGTAGCACTTTCTATATAGGCATATTGTTACACATGAGGTGACCTCAACTATAAGCCTGGTGCTTTTTAGAGCTCACCTCATCATACATTGAAATCTCAATAAATCAATATTAGGTAAAAAGGAAAATAAACAGAATCTTGACTCTTCAGGATCAATTGAAAAGATTACATCCCCATTATGTAGCTCTACAATGGGTTTTTTGTGTACAAGTGTTCAAAATCTAGAAGCATGTAATTACAGACATTGAATGGATCTGTTCAGTTTCAGATTTCTCTTTAGCAGGGGAATAATAGAGTTTACTTATGCTGAAGAAGACCCAGCAAAAAGTTCAGTAGTGTCAGAGCACTGTAAGGGATTAATTCCTTACCATAGAGTCTCCCTTGCTTACACTGAACAGCTTAAGGCTTAAAAGGTTTCTTTAGATCAGAGTTAACTTTGTACTATACTAGGTGTTAATCTTTGTTCTTTTTTTCCAGAAACCACAGAAGTCATTTCACAACCAGTGTATGCTACTGTGCAGAAAAAAAACAAAAACAAACCTGAAGAGGATAATTTATCTGGTGAAACAGTCAGCAAAAGACCTGCTGGTAATTTCTATTCACATTTCTTTTCCTTCTCTTGTTGTCTTGCTTGGTAGAGATGCGCTTGTTCAGTGCATGATGCTTTGGACTGTAAATCTGAAGGTCCGTCCTCCACTCTTACACCGCACATTAGGCTTTTCATAGGTGTGCATTCATAAATACAACACGTGGTAAGAACTGCATGCTAGCATACATATAGAGCACTAATGTTCATACCATATATGGTATATTTTACCTAATATGGCAGCATCATTAACTTTCAGGCACTCACCTTCACTTGTACGCACTCTCCTTCACTTGCACACACTCACCTTCACTTGTACGCACTCACCTTCACTTGTACGCACTCTCGTTAACTTGTACGTACCCACCTTCACTTGCACGCACTCACCTTCACTTGCATGCACTCACCTTCACTTGCATGCACTCTCCTTCACTTGCACGCACTCTCCTTCAGTCCTTCACTTGTATGCACTCATCTTCACTTGTACACACTCAGCTTCACTTGTACGCACTCTCCTTCACTTGTACGCATTCTCCTTCACTTGTACGCACTCACCTTCACTTGTACAGACTCACCTTCACTTGTACAGACTCACCTTCACTTGCACGCACTCACCTTCACTTGTACGCACTCAGCTTTTCTTGTATGCACTCTCCTTCACTTATACGCAGTCACTTTCACTTGTACGCACTCACCTTCACTTGCACGCACTCAACTTCACTTGCACGCACTCACCTTCACTTGCACGCACTCACCTTCACTTGTACGCACTCACCTTCACTTGCACGCACTCATCTTCACTTGCATGCACTCACCTTCGCTTGTACACACTCTCATTCACTTGTATGCACTCTCCTTCACTTTTACGTGTTCTCCTTCACTTGTACGCACTCTCCTTCACTTTTAGGCACTCTCGTTCACTTGTATGCATTCTCCTTCACTTGTATACACTCTCCTTAACTTGTGTGCACTCTCCTTCACTTGTAGACACTCTCATTCACTTGTACGCGTTCCTGTTCACTTTTACGCGTTCTTCGTCACTTGTACGCACTCTCCTTCACTTGTACCCACTCAGCTTCACTTGCACGCACTCTCCTTCACTTGTATGCACTCTTCTTCACTTGTACGCACTTTTCTTCAATTGTACGCACTCTTCTTTAATTGTATGCACTCTCCTTCACTTGTACACGCTCACCTTTACTTACACGCACTCATCTTCACTCACATGCACTCACCTTCACTTGTACGCACTTACCTTCATACAAGTGAAGGAGAGTGCAAAGAAGTGAAGGAGAGTGCCTACAAGTGAAGGAGAGTGCGTCCAAGTGAAGGAGAGTGCGTACAAGTGAAGCTGTGTGCATACAAGTTA
>CM042754.1:10556327-10571327 GCA_022496165.2 Catalaphyllia jardinei
AGTAAATAAATAAATAACAGAAACACCAAAATATAACAGTAGTAGTAGTAAAACTTAATAGAACTTAATGAAATGCTTGGTTAATTCTTTTTTGAATAAATGAGGAGTTAGAATTTTAAATCTCTCATCAGTTTCATTCCACAATTTAGGTCCATTGTATCGAATATTAAATTTACCATAGTTTGTTTGGATTTTTGGAACATAAAAAGTTGTTCTAGTTGCAAAGCGAGTGTTGACATTATGCTTATCTGAAGTTTTAATAAAAAATGAGTCTAAAATCTTTGGTAATTTGCCAGTAAAGAATTGGTGCATGAAGTAAAGAGTTTGAAGTTTGATATGATCTTGAAGTTTTAGGAGTTTAAGTTCAGAAAACAAAGGACTTGTATGAGCATCAAAATCAGAAAAGGTAATTATTCGGATCGCTTTCTTTTGCATTCTTTGGAGTGGTTTAATATTATGATCAGAGGTGTTACCCCAGACTATACAGCAGTATGAGAAAAAAGGAAGAATAATGGCATGGTATAACTGAACTAAAATTTTCGCATTAACCAGGGTTTCCACTTGGGTGCCTATATAAGATACCACACACTATACTTTTATAAGGATAACGATTGATTTTAATCCATAGCGATTCAAATTCTTTGGTAATTAAACAAAGGTCTTCTCGAATATTAAATAGAATCCCTTCTTTGACATAGAGACCCACACCACCAGCATTAGTTAGGGTCGGCTTTGAATTAAGTCATAACCATTGATAGTAATGTTGCTGGTTGGATCACAACTATCTTTTATCTTTGTCTCAGAAGCATGCTGAAGTTCTGATAGCAACAAAGTCATGCCATCATGGTTGGCAGAGAGACTTCTAATGTTGAAATGAATAGTAGAAAAAGATAGATTATGTTTACTCTGATTAAGATTCTCATTATTAAGAAAGTCTTCTAAGCTGTAATATTTAAAGTCAGTCTGCTGCATAAAATTATTTTCCACATCATGATGGTTGAGACTGAATATCTTGTCAAGTTTAGATAATAGTTCAAAACGTGGTAAGTTATCTGTATGTATAAAAGTCATAATATGTAATAAAGAAGTGTAACATAAATAGGTACCTTAGCCAGCTGGGTTAGCTGGGGATGAATGAACTCCACCATCTTGCCTCAGAATATCCAGGTCAGTCTTCTTCAGTATGGCAACAACAGGACTTACAGGATCTTTCCGAAGATAGGTACGACCATAAGAAATCCAGATGAACTTGTACTTTAGATCCTTCTTAATTTTCAGGCATTCCTTAAAGAGATCCTTATTGGCTTGGGTAAGGTTTTCCGAGATGTAGATTTTGTTTTCTGAATATCTAGCAAGATCCAAGTCTCTTGTCGATTTATCTCGGTAAGAGTTTCTTTCCTTTATAAAAGTGATCCCTCGTCTCCCTCCATACAAACTTTACTATAATATTAGGAGCTCTTGAGCTACTGTTCGAGGAAGCGTGATGAGGTCCTTCTCTTAGTTCAACACTGTAAGATCTTTTTGGTAATCGATGACTCACTGATATATCATTTTTTGTTAAATGTAATCCGATTAAAGAACCAACCTTTATCACAATGTCATCCCTATTTTCATCTTCCACCTCGGGTATACCAGAAATTTCCACGCATTCTCAGCGGGAATATCGTTCCAAATTGTTCAAACAGGTTTCACAAGATTGCAATCTGTTGGTCAGAGTAGCATTTTCAGCTTCTAGACTCGCATTTCTTGCTTTGAGTAGATTAAGTTTTCTTGGTAGAGCTGTGTAATTATCATTCATTTGCTTAACAAGGTCATCCAACTTCGCTTGAAGTGGTTGAAGCTTGTTGTTGAGGAGCGATTCAAATTCCTTGATTGTAGGCATTCCGTTTTCAAAGCATAAATAAAACGTAAAAAACACTACGACAGAAGTCAATGTCGGTCTTATCAGTTGCCAGTACTTCTAAAATAATATGTACGTCTACAGTTGCTGGTGCAACTCGTACGTAAGTGAGAATGTTGAACATTTTGCGGCACAAATGTCTCTTGTTGAAGTGTTGGGTCAAAGTCGGTCAAAGTCTAGCTTTCTACGGAAAGGCAGAGAAGCTATGATTGGCTAACCGCAAACGAACGGATGTGACCGGTCCGTTGAGCAGACGTTGGTGGGGAAGAACGCGAGACAAGCCTAAGAACATCTGCGTAGGAGGCTAAATGTATCCTGACCTTAACTCAAACCTAATCTGAAGCACTAACCCTAACAAGAAGCGCTAGCGCTAACCCTAAGCAATAACCCTAACCCTGAGTGCTAGCCCTAGGCAATAACCCTAACCCTGAGCACTAGCCCTAATCCTAAGCAATAACCATAACCTTGAATGTTAACTCTCACCTCGACCCGTAACCCTGAGCCCAAACGCCAACCCTAACCTTGTTTTGTAAGCCTAACCTTCAGTGCTAACCCTAGTTTCGAGCGGTAACCCTAACCATAACTCTAATAAAACTGGGAACTCTTAACCCTAAGGGTTAAAGTCAGCTGCAAAGTTTGGACCTGTTTTGCCCTTGTTCGATTTTAGCAAAACATCTAGGGGACGTTCTTGCATGTGGCCTTTCAATTGAGCTTACATGTTGTGAAATGAACTTCTCGCTGTTCTTTAAGTGAAATCAAAGTCCATGCGGTGGCGTGATCATGTGAAATCAAAATTTTTTTTACTGTCTGTAAATGACCTGATATCAACAGTGTCTAGCTTGCGTGAAGTAAACCTTTGGCTGTAATTTTAGTGAAATTAATGCCTTTGTGGTCGCACATTAACCTGAAATCAAAGTTTTAACGGTTTTTACCATTGCGTAATTTAGTTTATGCAAAAATCCACTCAGTTTTTCCTAGTGGCATACCTTTTTTGCATACGTTATTTCTTAAAAGAAGACTAAGCCAACGAAAAAAATTACGGGACAATGTTTTTCAACTGAAATGAAGGCCGCATGCAAAAATTCAGCTAATTTAGAGCGAGAAACAGAAACAACCAAAAACGTCACTTGTCCCCTTTTTCCACTAGCTTCTTCAACATATTTGCAACACTGTTTGACTAATATTGTTATTTGTAGGAACTTTAAGGAAACATGGTCAGGAAAGAACTCTTGCTATTTACCTACTAAAATGCCATTCAGCTGAATCAGGATGACGAGATAGCTAGCTGACAGGTAGCTTGAATAACAAGTGTTCCTGTAGCAGCATTCTGGCTGCATGAACATTAGGACGGGAACAAAAAAAGGATGGGAGGGGTGTGAGGAGAGGTACAGCGTACAACCAGAAAATGGAAAAAGCCCTTTGTTGTACAGGAATATTTGCTACCCAAGCTACATGTAGCTGACAGGTTCCACAGAAAGCTGTCTTTACTTGTTGCTTCTGGTGGGCAAGTATTTTATTTTTCTGTGATTGTTAACAAAATTAATGTTACTGGTGTTTTTTTACAAGAAGAGGTCAACTGAAGAACCCAAACCTGTGGAAACTACAGAGAGGCAGAAGGTAGAGTTCCCTTATGAAGTTCTGAGAATTCATTGTCTTCTGGTATCATCTTTTATATGTTAGCACTGAGAAAAGTAGCCTGAGCGTACAATAATGGCTGACAGCTGGCTGACAGACAGCTGCAAATTATGAGAGTCGAAAGTGTGTAGGCATTTCATGAATTTGAATTTTATCTGACAACAAAGCAGACTTTCCTTAATGAAAAAACATAATTTGCATTGTTAGCAAGCCCTCTACCTCTACCCAAATAGGTTTTGACAAGATTGTCTCATAAAACATTAGAAAGAGGGAAAGGGGAACAAATATGATGACACACATGAAGGAAAACTGATTTGATTTGGGGTAGTGTCTTATCTATGCTTTTCAAAGATATTGGAATGAGATTATCAATAATCAGAGTTAACTGGGAGATCTGCTATTGACCAGTGGATGTTCACTGCGGGTATGCATAGTTGTGCCATTGCTGTACACTTTCGCCCTCGTGGTTTTGCTCTACCTTTTGCCCACACTTTTTTTTTTTTTTTTCAAATTTTTAATATTTATTGCCACACTTTTAATATTTGCAATACATATACAGACATAATTACAATTCTAAAACAACTACTTACTCTTCTAAAAGTACTACATTAACTAACACTAAATTAAAAAAAAAAATAGGATATAACAACTTACGCAACGAAATTACCAAGTGAAAAGAACCATTATACAACAGTCACAATTACTGTCATCGAGCAAAATAAAAGTGCTTTAAAGGTTAACAAGATCTCCAATCTTCCTTTTGTCTGTCCCAAGCTTGTTTTTTAAAAAAGCGAGGTAGGAATTAAAACAGAAGGGGTCTTCGTTTTTTGCCGAAATATAAATGTAATTTCTAGCCACAAGCAAACAGTAGTTAATGCCTAAAAAGGATTGTTTTCCAGGATAAAAAGCAAATAGAATATCGCGCGGTTGGAGCTCAATTTGCGTGTTGTTTTTGCAATTCCACTAAGAAGTGAAATCAATCCAAAATACTTTACTAAAATTACAAACACTGCCCACACTTGCTCATTGCCTGCTTTGCTGTCAATTGGCCCCTACCCTCCATTTTGAATGTTGCCTATCGACAAGTTAAAGGTGTTTAGAACAGTGTGTGGACGTAATGTAAGAGTTTGAGATAAGTAAATAATAAGGAGTTAATGGAGTACAATGTTTTACACAGTCAACAAAACAGCGCATTGTAACAGTTAGAATGATCATCATTCAATGTCCTACAAGAGGCTTTTGATAGTTTTGAAGAAAAAGAACTTTCTTCTCCTTTTTAAATTATTGCATGATTTTTTTCGTGTTCTAAGTATTACTGTTTTTTCTCAAACTCATTATTTATTCATGCAGCTCTTACCCAACCAGAGCATCATATTCTGGTCAGGTGGATGGATTTAGAAACCCAATGAAGAACGAGTTGAAAACCACAGCGTGTTTGGAAATAATTTCAAACATGGATGCAAATTTTCTAAATCTACATATTGAGAAAGCAAGAAAAACACATGATGACAAACAACTCTATTTAATCACACATTTTACGAAACAAACTTTAAACCTAATTTATTTACTGCTGACTTTAAATGTAATGGTACAGTTATAAACTCCCCAAAACAGAAAAGGCCTTGCGACCTTGTCTTTTGGTTCACTGTCAACCAGTTGCTGTACACTTCCGATGTAAAATGGCACTGGCGTTATAAATTCCCAATTCTGTGGCATATTAATTTATTTTCTACCAGTGCATTTAACAGACAAAATTAATGCACACGTTACCTCGGAATGGTGCTGGCCACACACTTTTACTCTTCGTCTCTAGTTTTAGAAGGTATAAATCTGCACTCTGCCATTTGCTTTGCAAAGCAATGTGTTCGTTCAGAACTGATAAACAGCTCGGTAACAAGTATGTGACATTGAATATTCAAAAATTGTCACAGAGCAGCAATTAGGTGATAGGATCATGCACATTTCATGTCACAAATATAAAATTGGAATTGATAAAGTTTATTCAAATGATAATTTAAAAACTAATTTTCTTTGTTGGAGAAGTAATTTCAAAAACTCGTGCTTCAGGTTTCATCAGGTTTCCAAATGCTCGAAAACAATAAAACCACTCAGCCTGTGGCCTCGTGGTTTCAAATGTTTCTCGTGTTTGGAAACCTGATGAAACCCTCACACTTGTTTTTGAAATAGTACGTCTTGGACCATCATATGCAGCACTTGCAATTGTCATGACTGATGTTTCTTTTATTTTTTATCACAATGTAAATGAAAAAGTGGCACAAGTTTTTTAAGCCAATAGTGAATTGTAGTCAGTGGAAAACCAATGATTTCTTTTCAACACTCAAATGAAAACCTTTGTCTATAATTCTGTTCTGCATGAAGCATCAGTAAGCCAAGAATTTTAAACTATTTTTTTAAAACATCACGTTTGTAGGTGCTCAGTTTCCCAGTGCATTCTATGGGTTGGATTGAGCTTGAGGAGAGTGAAGTAGCACCACATAACATGAGTGAGACCATAGCTGATTGCATCTCCACACTGGCACAGAAAAGAAAGGACCTCTGGAACACTGCAGAGACATGGGGAGAGGTAAACACTGTACTGAACTTGATATTAATTTTAGATTTATAAGCCAATGAAATCTTACTAATGAGTGCTGAGACACGGTAATTCTCTGTTTAACCATCTCTTAGTCCTAAATAGTAAATAAATTCTTGTTGCTGATTTTTGTACATATTTCCTTCAGGCCCTGTCCATGTGCATCCAGATATTTTTGAATCCTCAACTTTTTCTTTCCGGATTCAAAAATTTCCCCATCCACACGTAGCATATTCAAATTGAATTCACCTATCCATCCTCATCCATTGGTATCCGGATTCACTCTAGAGAAACTAGGCCCACACGTTATGCTGCCATATTGGTTTATTAATCATTAAGACACTGGGCACAATTTTGCTATGTCATCAGATTAAAAAACATCCAGATTTGCTGTCCACATGTTATCAGATTCATTGCAGATCTATTTTTTCTACTCTGGAGAGCATAGTAAAATATATCCAAATTCGCTGCCAAATTCACTGGATATGTGTGGAAAGAAGCCGTGTTCGGAAAGAAAAAGTTGCGGATTCAAAAATATTCAGATATGCATGTAAGTGGACAGAGCCTAAATGTTAGTTTGAGAATACATTGCAAGTACATATGATGCTGGGCATGAAAGCTAATAAGCAACATAACCTGTAAACCTGCCATGGCAGTTAGATGTAAGGATTGGAAACACATGAAGAACTGAGCTGGCAGTAAGTCAGAGGATAATGCTATTTGTCACATTTTTTTTTTAATTTGAAATACCTGAAACAGTATTTTGTAAAGCATCCACCACTGTATTCATTTCAGTTTTAACTGTGCCATTGATTAAAAATAATTATAATTTTGTGACTGCATAATTTGGTTTTAGGGAAAGGACATAAGATTGTTGTTGGAAGGAGACACCCTTAAACTTGTTGAACCAAGAACCAAAGTCACATTGCTAGTCCAACCTGTCTCAAAAATGAGAGTGTGGGGAGTCGGTAAAGAAGATCAAAGGTAAGGCAGATGAGTAGTGGAAGGACTACCACAAAGACGTCACTATGCTATCTTTGCTTGAAATCTCTCAGCATGCAAGGCTGTGCTCCAGGCCCTTCAGGCTTGTAACCTTGTAGGCTAGGGTGCCCAGAAGTCAAGCTTGGTGACCCAAATGAAAATTAAAATAAAAGATTTATTAAGTGTTAACAAATATAATTATGATAACTGATTGACCCAAAAAGTAGATCTTACAATTGTTACTTGGTGTAATCACCATTTAAATCTTTGCACTGTTTAATTCAGACAAAATTGAGTCAATCCATGTATTTTGAATTGACTTAATTTTATGCTGAGAGTCGCTCCAAATTCCCCACTGTTTCCATTTTCAGGGACTTTGCTTATGTTGCACGAGATCCTTCAACTGGTAAACACAAATGTCACATGTTCCGTTGCCATGGTAATATTTCTGGCCGTGCAATCACGAATGCATTACATGATATGTGTAGTAAAATCCTGGAAGAAAAGAAGAAAGCACAGGAAAGCTGTAGAAAAACATCGATTCAAAAGCCATGGTCGGACATCATTAACACTCCACCACCGCCATCCGCAAGAGGTATGCAAATAGACAACATAAAGAAAAGTGTCATTTTTAATTATTTTGCAATGATGTTGTGTCAATAAGGTCTAAATCATGGTCATTGTGAATGCCAAAATAAGTCAAAATTTTGTATGTATACTCATGGAAAGTCTCCAATAGTTATTTGCTTGCAAGTGTATTTTTCCCATCAAATGTCATTTATCTTGTCCTTTGGAGTTGATGTCATCCTAAGTGGCCTGTAATGTTGAAATACATGTATTGCCTCATTAAACGCATTGCAAATTGATGAGCTTAGGAACTGGTTCCTTAAAGAAGGGCCTGAGGAATACAAGCACCGCAGGAGGGCATCCATTGCAACCCAGCAAGCGGGAACCACCCAGGCAGCACTCCTAACAGGCACTGTCACACTGAAACTAGTCCAGTGGAAATACGTACCTCCTTACTTACCTCCTAAATAAGTTGAGTTGTCCTGCGGGAAGGTAGGGTGGGTCTAATGAATCCACAAAGAATCGCAAGCAAAGGCATTGATCCGCAACAATTGGTAGAGTGCAAAGCTGTACGTGATCTACCCCTTTGAACTTCAAGGCACCCCACAGATCATGTGCAACGTGGGTGAGACTGCTGGCAGCATTAACGCGAGATTAACCTTGCCTAAATTACCTATGTTTCAACATTGTTTTGCAGATAATGCTAGTTTTAATGAAAAACCACATGTGGAACCCAAGAAGAGCTTTTCTGCTAAATATGTTGGGTGTATAGATGTACCCAAACCAACAGGTTTGTCTGCATCGTTTGTTGTTGTTTGTTTGTTTGTTTGTTGCATTGGTAATTTATTCCAGCAGTATTTTTGTACACATTTAGGACAAAAGTGGCATATGAAAAATGAAAAGTTTTACATGTTGCAAAGAAAAAATATGAGTTCCCAGATACCAGTCAGATGTTCATTACAAGGTTCATTTTTACGCTAACTGCAGAAATTCTTGCACGCTCATTGGCTAATTTTTATTCTCAATAAGCGGACAGACACATGATTTTGTTATTTATGCCATGTGTCAGCGAACAAGAGTGGACAATTTGATGTCGTGAAAAACAAATTGATGTCAGTTTTTAATGCATCTGTCCTGTTATTGACAATGAATTTCGTCATAACATTGTCAAAGTAGTCTGCAGATCCACTCGGCGATCCACAGCTACTTTGAAAATGTTATGACAAAATTCATGATCAATAACAGGACAGACACATGAAAAACTTACATTGATTTGTTTAATGTGACACAGTCATGTCCTGAGCTCATGCATTGCTTTGATCAGCAAATGGACTTGGTAAAAACAATGTTAAATGCCAAGCTGCTTGCAGATGAAATAATGATTTTAATATAAGTGAAGTTAGTTGCTGTGTCTTGATTTGTTTGTCAGGTGTTGAGATCTTGAACAAAGCAATCAACAAACTAGTGAGTAAAGGCATCAGTACTTGGAGAACAATCCTCATTGAAATCAGCGTCTCAAACATTAGGATAACAGACTGTACGGTAAGAAGGAACCTGCTGAGAATGAATTGTTGTCTATAATGTTACATGTTCGTCCATACATGTATAATGGTTATTAGAACTAAGAGCGTAGTCATCAGCCAACTTCTCTTCTTGATCTTGTTCTGGGAGCTATCCTGTTTTAGTTCTCGCTAGTCCTTTGTGTTCATTTTGCTTCTTGATTGATATGAAAATGTGAAGAACAAATGCCCACCATGCCATGTCTAATGAGGTATAAATGTTTTTGGCTGGAAATAATATTCTGCTCATGCTTAATTGCAAAAGTTCTCTTAAGTGAAAAGTGGCATAGAGCTTCCCTGAGCTGTCAGATTGGAAACTGAAATTGTGTAGTTCCAGAAAATATCCATACCCCCACCATGAAGGGAATTTCACATAAGTCCCCCCATCCTCCCCAGAATTTCCATTTTTGGACCACTAAAATAACCCCCCCCCCCACCCCTATTTTGTACACCCCCCATACCCTCTGGAAAAAATAATTTTGGCAAGAAAGTGTATTAAAGTGAAAGTAAACACTCGAAACATTTAGCCATTTGCATTGCACATAACTACCAATATTCTTGATCAATTGTAACATCTATATCTGAAGATACTCACAAAGAAAGCATTCAGCAGTTTAGTGAAGCATGCTTTAAAACAAAAGATAAAATGGTAACTTGTCAATTGAAATTACCTTCCTACACGACCAACTCCCCTCGTAAATGTGGTACAATTTCCATCGAAGGACTGATAAAACAAAGTGTGCATGAAATTGACACGGTACTTTTACCGCAAAGTTGATCGCTAACAGACTCGGGATGAAAGCCAACTTTGCAGCAAAATTACATACAAATAGACAGAGATATACAGGGATAAGAAATTCTCAAGTTTGAGAAATCATAACTTCATTTCTACCTCTATAAAGAAACTACTTTTCACGAAAGAACTGCCACTTCGAAAACCAATGCGAAAACAAACCAAGCTAGTCTCCAGTGCTTTTCGGTCCACAAGGTGGCTCCATGTGGACTGGTAACAAGTAATGGCGGCCATTTCCACGCAACGGCACGTTCTTCGCACTTGTTAGCTTCTAAAGTGTCTTCTGAAGGAAGAAAATGTATTTCAAATATAATGCGAGTCAAATACAAGTATTCAAGCCACTATTTTTCATGTGAAAGTTCTACTTAGTAGGTGAGAAAGGATTTTTGAACAGCTAGATCGCCACTCAAATCCGTATTGAATCAATGGACCTCTGGAAACTAAATCAATCAGACAACCCCTCCCCCTCCCCTCTGGAATTTCCTGGGTCTTTGACCCCCCCTCCCCTTCGGAATTTCCAATTCCCTCCGTGGTGGGGGGATGGATATTTTCTGGAACCACACATTTAAGATGTGAATTATTTAACAATTATACGCTTGACACGAAGTGAACATTGGTGAATACTCACCAAGACAAAGTCCAGGTGAATATTCACCTGAGCCTGAGGCGAATAATTGTTTTAGTATAATTTTCAAAGGTGAATATCAAGAACTATACAATGGGTGATTCCAGAAAATATCCATACCATACCACAGATGGCACCTTGGAATTCCAAGGGAGAGGGGGGTTTCTTGGACTGGAATTCCAAAGGCATGGGGGATAATGCAGTTTGGATTTCCAAAGGCATGGGGGGGGGACTTTCAGCTCTGAATTCAGTGAATTTCCAGAGGGAAGACAGCGAAAGCTTCACCTTAAATTGCTGGCCTGTTAACTTTCCCAGTTTGTAAATCAAGCACGAACTGACCAGGGAAGCAGGATGCAGAAGTGCGCATTCATACAGATGAATGAGCAGATGGGTTGTGCAGTAAGCAAAGAGGCCTTAAAGTTAATGAATTGGCTGAGCGATTAATAAAATATAACCAAGTTTGTGTTTCTTACCAATTGTCCATCGACGATGTGTTGTTGCGTGCTAAAAACTCACACCAGTCTCTTGTTTCCAAATAGAATGCTACACACTAATCAGTGCTAACGAGCTTTGCAGGATAGTCCATGTGCATTCAAACAGTGTTGGAACTGGATTATGCGATTGCAAGACAAAATTGTACTTATAAATATAAAGACAAATTACGAACATCTGTTTATCAGTAAAGTACTCACAAGTATGTCTTGTTGTCTTTGAGAAAGAGAAAGATTCGTTTCTGTCTTGAATTCACGAAAATATGTTTTAAATACAGTGTAAGTACATACGTTTGAAACATTGTTTTGGCCATTAGGGTTATTGTAGAACTATGGCCATGGGTTTTAAAAAATGATGTACATGTACATTGTACCCATTCGTACCCTATATAATTATTTTGCTTGTAAAACGTATGCTGCATAACTAGTGGTCATCAGTTACTCAATGAATGAAATTTTTAATATGGCGGGTGATGGCACATCGATCCTGAACTTTACTTTTGTCATCATCCAGTGGTATCAATATGATCTACTCTCCTGAAAATATGAAGCTATTGAATGGAAAAAAAAAGTTTTATTAGGTGGTAAGCAGCTTAAAGATAATGCTTAGAAGGAAATTATAGAGCTCTACAGGGTACTAATGTTAACAAACTTGAGTTGCTTGATATCTGACCAAAAATTGTGAACATAATTATTTTGCAGGGGGAAAAAGTGGAAGTTTCCCGTTCGCTAGAAGTTTCAGGTAGTTAAACAGGAATTCCAAAGGGTCTGAAAAAAGGAAAATTCCGGAAGGGAGGAGGGGTTAACGATTTTGGAATTCGGAGGGCATGAGGGGGATGAGGGTTTAGGAATTTCCGAGGGCAAGGGGGGGTTAAAATACTCATGCCCCCCATGGTAAGGTATGGATGGTAAGGTATGGATACAGCGTAGAGAATTTCAGGCCTTAGTCCTTGTGTATAAATGTATACATAATCAGGCTCCAAGCTATATTCAAAATTTCTTTAAAATTAAGTTATGTTCCTATAATCTAAGGGGGTCTGGAACAATTTTGGAGATGCCTAAATGTAATTTGGAATGGCGACATAAGTCTTTTTCTTTCATTGCCGCCAGGACTTGGAACTCATTACCTCCATTTATAAGGGAAGCAGAGGATCTTTTAACTTTTAAACATTTATTAAATGATTATTATAAATGAAATAACGTTCTTACATATCTTTTTACATATTTACACAGATTATATATTTTTTTTTTTTTTTAAAATTGCATATATTGTATTGTGTTATATTAATTGTATATATTGTTTTGCACGCACATGTTTTAACGAGCGCTTTCCGCTCCTAAATGTAGCGTGGTTAAATAAAGTATTGTATTGTATTGTATTGTATTGGAATCACCCAATAACAGACTAAAACATAAAAACACAGATGCAATAATTGTTGTTCGTCTGCATACACATACACCTGTATTCAGCCGTAGTTTAATAATATTTAATTATGTATGTACAATGATTCTGAATCAATTTACTCGTTGAGTTTGCAGTAAAACAAACAAGTGAAACAGTATGAAAATTAAATTCATCCAGGACTATTGTTTTATTGTTGTTGACTTCATTCACAGTTGTCATCATCACTTAAAAATGATTAGCTTTAGTTCAAAGAAAAATAACATTCGGTCAGTCGATCTGACCCACTGGTGATCATTGTAACCACTGCGTTTACAATTCTTAACTGCCTTTAATACGAGTTCTTGAAAAGATTTTTGGTCTGAGGGTGACAACAGTCACTATGAAAATTCTCCATCCTTTCAAATGTTTTGGACTTGAAAAGATGTCTTTTGAATAAATGAAAACTTTATTCAGCAACTGTCTACCATGTTTAGTTGTCAAGATGGCAAAGATGGCAAACTTAGTAACTAAGTTCTAGTGGGGTGAATATAGCATCATATGATGAGCTTTTCGACCAATCAGAATGTTGAATTTGTATATTCACTGGAAATTATACTAAGGCACAATATTATAGCACTTGGTTGTAATCACAAAATACTGTGATTTGTCAGTGGTGAGCAGGTCAATTATTTGGCCAAGTAATTGATCTGCTTGCTGCTGATAAATTGCAATATTTTACTCAACCTCATGCAATAATTATCAATTGTTTGTACATCAATGAGCATGTTCACTTGTCCTCCATTAGACTCAAGAGTTAATTTCAGAAGACAGGGTCAGATTTATGTCA
This sequence comes from Catalaphyllia jardinei, assembly GCA_022496165.2. NCBI lineage: Eukaryota > Metazoa > Cnidaria > Anthozoa > Scleractinia > Caryophylliidae > Catalaphyllia > Catalaphyllia jardinei. Next base: position 10,569,703 of record CM042754.1, read on the forward strand.
TTCTTTGGAGTTGGAAAGGATGAAAGGTACTTGAAACAGTTAATGGTAAAATAAGTGCTAGTAGAATAATTGGTTTATTTAAATTGCACCCTTCCCCCCCAAAAAAAGCCTCATAAAATTATCTGCACCCTTGCCATATTTGTAAAGCATGGAAATTGTTCATATAATATGATGGCTAGGCCAATGAAAACTCTTGAATTACATTATCCAATAATTCTCGTGGATCCACAGCTACTTTGACAATGTTATGATGAAATTCATGATCAATAATAGGACAGATGCATGAAAAACTGGCATCAATTTGTTAAATAGATCATGTTTCCAAAAAATTCTGCTGATTTGTTATATAACGACAGAATGTCTATAAAGAGATGATAACAACAAGCCTACATGCGGGCAGTGGTCATCTTGAAGTAGATGTGTGCATTTCTATTTCTATTTCTTTTCAAGTTTCATACTATTTTTATTGTAACATTTTGCCAGAAGACCATTTTCCAGTTGTCTGCTCAGTGACCTGCCCTTTTGAATGGTACAGAGGTTGGATGTGACCTTGACTGACCTCACTGCTTTTGTTATGTATGTTGTAATGCTAACTAGTTTGCATATAAATAGGAAAAGTAGAGAGGTGTATATCAAAGGAAGGTTGCTTCCTGCCTCATTGCATTCATAGGCAAGGTAACTGAGCACACAACTGTAAAATAGCATTTTTGCCCTTATATCAATGCTTGTTGGACTGTTTGTATGAACAGTTCTCAAGTTGATCAGTTTATTCCTTTTGTATGTAGACTGTGTGGTTACATTGTGAGCACCGCTCCTGAATTGTATGTGTGCCATGTGTTCCAATGTGCTCCTAATGCTGCACCCCTGACAAAGGCATTAGCTGAAGCATGCCAGGTAAGAATTACATGATCATGATGAGAAATACCTTTTGATCTATTGCCTAGTGTGATAGAGAGTTCAGTGGGAAAAATACTTACCTTACGAAACCCATGAACAAAGAGGGCGGGAGGGCTGGGAGCAAGAATCTGCAACAATTCACAGTAAAGTAGGCTATAAATAAACTTGACAACAGCCAGAGGTCCGCCAAGATCAGCTCAGAATGCGAATGATCCGCAAAGATCAGCTTGGAATGTAAATGATCCGCAAAGATCAGCTGAAAACATGAAAACATTTGCAAGTCACGAGGTGTGCTGTAAGCTCCTAGAGGCCACCCCACAGGTCACGTACACAAATGGGGGCGACCTCTGACTGCATTGGCTCGATATTAACTTTGGGTAAATTTCATTTAGCTACATAAAAAAGTGAGAACCATTTTCCTTTTCTGACTCATGCAGCTGTCTGCTTGTTGGTTTTCCAAAATATTGGTCAAGGGTGAAAGCCAAGCCAAAGTTGACGTGCCAATATTTTTTTGGGAATGTATGTTAATTGACACATTTGAAATTCATGCTTCTAACTGTATCAATGGTGTAGGAGGAAAATTCCATTAGCATATTTAGCATGCCGCACAATAAATCTGATAAGTTATTTGTGCCGAGACTGATCTACAACCACAAAGGATGTTGTGAAAGTCTGTCTGTCGGTCTGTCTGTCCTTCCTGTGTGTCTGTCTGTCTGTTTGTCTCCCCT
>CM042754.1:10576327-10586327 GCA_022496165.2 Catalaphyllia jardinei
GGAGGAGGAAAATATGTTTGCCACGTATTTGCAGAATACAAGGTGAGTAGCGATAGAAGTGACACAGAGGATGTTAAAGCAGCAGCATCCTCCAGTGATGCTGGTTGTCACGCAGGGTATTAAAGCAGCATCATCCTCCAGTGATGCTGGCTATCACAGAGGATGTTAAAGCAGCATCATCCACCAGTGATGCTGGTTATCACAGGATGTTAAAGCATCATCCTCCTCTAGTGATGGTGGTTATGTGAGTCACCACTTACTCAATTCACATCTAAGTCAGTCATAGCTTTGTTGTGGGTGTTTATGCTGAAGTTGCCTTTGATTACTTGTATTGCTATTGAATTCTCTTTAGTCGTTGTGATTGCTTTCAATAACTGTGCAATATTATTGTTTTAAATTTCAGACCAAAGCTGGGCCTATTGTTGCTGCCATTCATGAGACACTGTGAAGATTAAAGTGCATATATAACAGAAACGAAATCAACTAAATGGAATCAATATCAGCTTATTTGCAATATGTTACTTGTAAAGTCAACTGGATTGTACTCCATGAATGGCAAAGAATTCCCAAACAGCAACTTATTGTGTAAATAGTTTTGACAGTAATTACTGAACTCATTGGAGAGCAGCCTTAGAAATATCAGTTAAGTGTGCTAAAATGCAGTAATTATGTTGTTTGAAATCAAGGATTGGATGCTGGTGTCTAAAAGCTGTGTAAGTCTTGTCACATTGTATTCCTTAGCGTCAAATAAAAGCAATTGAAATTTGCCTTGTAAGGGAGTCATATCATATGACAAACCCCATAGTAATATGTAATGTACCACAGAAGTGAATTTTGAAAAGTATTAGTTGAGCAATACGAGATGTGGAAAGATTTTTGTTATTTTCTAGATTAGTAAATGCCAATTCAGTTGGCTCTCAATCAGATTGAGCATTTTGACATTTACAGTGGATCTAATCTGCAAGATATGATGTCCACTGTTTCAGTTGTCACATTCAACAATTTAAAATTTGTTTCTATTTTATAGAAATATTTTTATCTCACTTCTGTTCTTTTATAGAATTATTTTTGTATCATTTTGTTTGCTTCATGTTCATTGACTTTCAAAGAATGCGAAAAGTTTCTGAGTTAATGCATAAATGCATGCATACATACATGCATGACTGAATGAATGAGATTGCATACATGCACGCATACATGCATGAATGAATGAATGAATGATTGAGTGCATGAATGACTAAATTGATGAAGGAATGAAAAACAGGAATAATTAGAAAAAACTGGAAATCAAGGCTAGATATTTGTGCCAGAACCATCTAAATTAGTGACCTTGCCCAGTTAATGCAAATATTTAAAACATAAGAAAAGATTATAAGATATTGGATATTGCAACATTTGAAACCAAATTTGCATCTGCATGTAAAGTTGCATCTGCATGTAAGTGCTTTATTAGAAAAAGGACAAATTAGTAATAGTATTGGATATATGTAAGGAATCTTATGTGAAAGGTTATAAACAGAATATTATCATAGTCATTATTGGAAGGGTCAAGAAATTTAAACCCATACTGGTTTGTGGAGTAGTTTTGGAAAGGGTTTATGCCAGCAAAGAATATGCTGGCATGTTTGTATTGGGGAATTTCTGAAGGGTAATTAATTTTTTAGAAAGATTAAGAGAGTCAAAGCAGATGATGACCCTTTTCTGATAGCTGTACTTTAAAAATTAGGCTTTGAAGGAACCAAATTTATTTAGTCAGTGTTTTTATAGTAGTAGACTAAACGGTAAGTCCAGGAAGTATCAGCTGTTTGTTGAGTGTGATTGTCCAGGTGAAGTATGCCTTAGGACAATCCCAATATTGTGAAGTACTATATGTAATATTAACAAATCACCACCTTCGCTAACTGACACTGACACAGAATGAACAACTTGAATGTTATGAATCTTATTCATCTTGTTGCTACAAAAAATGTATTTTGCTAAAATTATAAAACTACAGCTGTTGTGAAACAATGCGAAACAGTGTATAATTATTAGTACAATGTTAGATCAGGCTATTATGCAACATGATTATGTCCTTAAAATTTTCTTAAATTTTATTATTTTAACCAAAACTGTTACTGGACTTGAAGAGAATTGATGTGCCAAAGTCTGGGAATAGTAATATTATTCTGTTGGGTTGTTTGAAGTGGAATCTTAAGGTACAAAATGCCATTTCTGAGTTCTCTTGTGCCTCTGTTTCAGAATAAGTCTAAGTGTGCAACCTTTCATATGAAAATGAGTTCTGCAACATTTTCATTTTCATGCAAATCAAAGACGTTTGCATAAGAGTAGTTCCACAAGTAGACTAGCTTTGAAACAGAGGCATAAGGGAACTCAGAAATGGCCTATAAGAGTTTGAATGTCTTATGTAGCTTTAAACTTTTATGCAATCATTGTGGTCTTGGAATGGTATTTATTATTGTTATTGATTGTTATTGAGTGTTGTTATTCAAATGGACAAATTTCTGGGCTGCACTTTCCTTTGCTGCTGCCATTTCTGTTTACATTCAGTCTCCTAAAAATGTCCCTTTAATAATAATACTTGTATAATTAACAAGGACAATTAAAACAGACAAGAGAATCTCAAGATTTATGGGTAATAAATTGCAGAGTCACTTAATATATTATAAATACAATTATTACATGTATTAAAATTATTGCTTGATATTATTTCAGTACATCAGTGATGTATTATTTTTGTAATTAATATAGTTAGAATTTTTGATTTTTTTAAATTAATCATTGTTAGATTTGTCTAGCAATTTTTTTTATTAACCTTGTCACTGATAACTCTTGAAGGTATTTCATTGTTTGCTACACCTATTGTAGTTGAGTTGTAGAATGTTTAGTTACTTAAAAATCTGTCTCGTGTTATACTGGCTCCGTGCACATTTCATCACAAAGATAAATTGTAAAAAAGTCACCTTTCATTCATTGTTGAGTTGTAGATAATAATAACGCAAGTATTATTTAGAAATGTGGCTGAAATTGTTTTTTGTGTTAAGCTAGTCACTTGTACCTTGCTGTTAAGAATGATAATAATCAAAGAAAATGGAAATTTATGTCAATAAAATTGGTCATCACGGTGGCATGGAATTTATTTGCTTCCCTGCTAGACTTATGGTAACTTCACTCCATATTACCTCTCTCCATCTTGGGGAATAAATGAATACCAGTGAGTTGATTTTGCAACCCAACAAAAATAACTAGAGAGGGAGACAATAACCGTTTATAAGCCCGCAAAAGTCCTTTCTATTCTGTTATCGATATAAAGAGTGCAAGTTTGCAAATGAGCTTTCCTTGCTCACAAATACATGTATGGCCTCATAGGTAAAATAAAGTCTTCATACAAGCTAAGTTAGGCTTTCTCCGGTTTCTGTAGCATAAACTGGCCAGGGGTAATTGTACTCCTCCCTGGATTGGATGCTTGGCCATTCCAGGTTCACCCGGCATTAAATTTGCTTGTACCCATTTACACACCTGGGTGGAGAGAAGCACAGAGTAAAGAGTATTCAAGAACTCAACACAACATCCCTGGCCAGGGCTCAATCCAGCGATGAGTGCACCAACCCTATTAAAGGAATTGAACTGTATTTCTCTTCGGAAATAAAAGCACTGGCCAAGTGATTTTGCTCTATTCACCTCCAGCACTTTTGAACGGGAATGAAGAGCCTAGCTTGGAAAAACACAGGAAAAGAGCTTCCTATGTTTGCTTAAACATTTGCAGTGCCTACACAAATTTACTCTGTTTTGAGTCTTGGCCAGTTGTGGTTCTCTGAAAATATGACAAACTGGTGTGTCTTGAGGTAAAAACAGGGTTTGTACAGGTCACTGAAAACCTGGAAAGTCTGGTAATTTAATTTCCATTTCCAGGCCTGCAAAGTCATGGAATTTAAGGTGGCCGAATACAGTTTGCATGCACTCTTGCTTATGCGACTCAGTGTCCGCAGGATTACAACAAAACAAACAGACCATCGATTTGGCTGTCATTTTATTTGCTAAATACCCCACTATCTGCTATTTTTCTTCATAATTGAATGCAGTGTATTGATAGGTGAAGTCTTTTATTACAAAGGTATGTTAGAAAAAGTATTGATGCAAAGAACCTAAATGCAGCACATGAGTAGTTAGTAAAAAAACTTGCGATTGAATGCAGAATAGCTTTCTCGGATATATGCTTATTTCTCGAGAACCACTCATTAGAATTTTATGAAATTTGGCAAAAATAGGAAATAGGTAACTGGTGTATTGAAAAAAATATTGAACTTAAGGTGCCACTATGCTAAAATCGCATCTTTTCTATCAAAGCCATTTTAAAACAAGCAGTCTGCATGAGAATATTAAAGTTTTTAAAATATGCAAATTAGCCAAGTGATGACATCATACACAATCAAATATGATGACAAAAGATATCTTGGCCAATTTGAATAAAAAATGTTTTATTTTTTGCAGTAAGATTCTAATAAATGTGCTCCATAATTTGAGCTTAACAGTTTTGTTACCATGGCAACATACAAGGTTCCAGACCTCCCCAATATCCTCCTCCCCAATACGATCCAACAAGCATAGAAATATGTTAGCTTGGGTTTGTAGCCTTGTTTTTAAACAAGGCTACAAACCCAAGCTAACATATTTAAAATGTTTTTCAAACTGAAACTCACATATTGAAATCAAGTGGGTGGGGACTGGAAAAGAGTGAGTTGCCATGGGAACAAAATGTTTTATAGCTGTGTGTTTTCTGTAGAACTATTGGCCTACCAATAGTTCTATTTATACACTTGATGTAATATATAGCTCTATTTATATACTTGATGTAATATTGGGTTGAGTGTATGACATCATCAGTCATCTCATTTGCATATTTTACACATTTTTTTTCAAACTTAAATATCTCTGGAAATAATGTAGGTATTTGCAAACAGTAACCAGCGTTTTCATTCTCCATAGATGATATGTGATACACCTAAAAAATGAAAGGTAAAAATTTGATCATAGTAGCACTTTAAACAGGAAATCTTAGAAATTCCAGTCAACCTTTAACAAGGGATAGTTTAAGATCTCTATTAAATTATTAAAATAGTGTTACCTTGCGCCCATTGTTACAAGCTTGTTGCATTTTAAAGAAAATCCAATGACCAGATCTTCTGAAAATAAAACCGATCTTAAAGGTCTGTTTATGTTTGATGTTGCCATGGTAATGGTACATAGGTCAGCTAAACTATCTAGAAAACCTAAGTTTGGGTTGTTTACTTGCTAGTTACCATTTTTTGGTGACCCAAAGATAAAGGGTTTTAGAGAAAAAGGTGAATGAAACAGGTACCACAACCGTGTTCAGGCACGTCAAGTGGAGGTCACGGAAAGTCATGGAAAAGCAACATGTCTCAGGAAAATAGTAAGGCAGAAAGAAAACAATTTGAAAAACTGTAGATGAGTCAAGAACAGGCTTTAATTTCAGTAAAAATAGACACAAGCATGCATCATGATTATTTTGATGCTACTGCGAGTGCAAGGGCTTAAGTTACATGTAGGCCATGGAAAACGCAGAAAGGTGACGGAAGATCATGGAAAAGATCATGGAAAGTTGTAATTTTAAAAGCTTCAAAGAGTACAAACCCTGTAAAAATAGAGATGTTTCCCCACATCAGCACTAAGCACTATATGAAATTAACACAGCACAATGTCAATTAACACAACTGTCATTTCTCCACTGTACAAATATTTTAAAATCCATAATTTACAACATATTCTGCTCACTCCTGCATGACCTGGAAATTTCATGTGACATAGATGGAAATCTTCACTTTATAATTCCTTGTTCCTCTAGCATTTCCTTAAGTCTTCCTGACTGATACAGCTCAGCTGTCTCTGATCCTCCACCAATACTGGTTCCTTTAATAAAAACATTTGGCACAGTGCCTCTTCCTGTGATGTTCTGTAAAGCTTTCTAATGAAAGAAGAGAAAGGCCTGTATTAGTTTAAAGGACCATTGCAAATAATTGAATCTGGAATTATAGGAAATTGTAGTTTAACCACATTGGGAACTGGTTTTCGAGGCAAAAATGGTTTTGAAACAATTCCAATACGTTTTCTAAATCCTCATTGTGAGCTCCCAGACAATATCACCTGAAGGAATCCCAGTTTAGCTTCATAACTTTCAAAGTGTTTGTTTAGCTTCATAACTTTCATTACTTTCTCCCCTTCTTTGCTTGGGGCTACTATCAACCTTTCTTGCTAAAGGCATGAAAAATTTCCCAGAACACACATTTCCAAGAATCCAGATTTAGCTCTAAAAGGCATTTCCAGTATGGTTCAATGGCATAATATTATTTCCACAATGTTTATATTTGTCCAATGATTTAACAAGTTAAGCAGGTGAAAGGCTCTTCAGATATCATCGCTGATAGCTCCTTTTACAAGCTTAACAATTAACAATTATTCCATGAGCCCGCGTTGGATATGAGATGATAGATAGCCAACAAGACGCGTAGCGCCAAGTTGGCTATAATCATCTCATATGCAACAAGCGCGAGTGCAATAATTGTTTTATTAAAAATGCCCCCAAAATATAGAAAACTAGACTAAAATAAAAACAAAAAGGGCCAAAAAATCATGCATACGCCCACCATTTTTGTAGATCAATGGCATAATGGCTCATATACCATGATGCCTAAGCCAATGAAAACTCTATTTGCATTATGCAATGATCCAGTTTTTAATACCGGGTAATAAATATTACAAAGCTACAGATGACTCATCAAATGAGTGTTTCAAGCTTTCCTTTATTCCTCTCTTCTACAGCCATGTGCAAACAGAAAACGTTAGCCATTCCCTGTGTAGCCTTGATTGTTACTCGGTTGATATTTTTATCTCAGTCTTACATTTTGGTATCAATATTTCAGAGGGTATTGTCTATCACCAAACTATCAATGGGCGACTAGAGCACTCAGCTATTGATGAGTCATCACTCATGAACCGTTGTAGTGACTGCATAATGCAAGTGGTGGCTTGTAGCTTTGTGATGTCTAGGTAAAACATACACAGTCATGCATACAAAGAACTTTTTAAAAGTGAAATTTTGGTCTTTGTTCAACCACTTATTACTCGCTGTGCCCATTACATGGACACAGACATGGATTCATCATACACAATCGCTTCATTACGATAAATTGTTGAAGTAAAGTTCACTATGATATATCATTACAACAAACTTTGGTGCAACGATATATCTTGGCGATATATCGTTTTGCTTTCTGAGATGTCATTGCAACAAAGTCTCACTAGAACGATATATCGTTCTCACTAGAACGATATATCGTTTTAATGTTTGCCAATCCGTGTGATGTTTCGCAGAAATATTGGCGATAAATCACGAGAACAAAGCACGATATTCGTTTGCATTACTTTTGCACAGTCCTGTAAGTAATGCTACTGTTTACCAGTCAATGCAAAATCAGTCTAAAATGGATAGTCAATGATGACTTTAGTGTTGCAAAGTTAACAGTAAATGGCTGCAACAGCATGGTAACGCAAGGTGTCAGCCCAGTTTGCTGGTGACAACCATACATATTGGCCTGCCGAGGTATTAGTTGATACATCAACTCATACTTAACCCATGTATCTATCAAATTTCAGTCAATTATATCTATTAACCAACCTGTTCAAAGATATATCAACTGATGGATTTTTTCCCAGTAAATTTGCCAAAAGCTTGTGATTACTGTTATGAATCTTGGTGTCCGAAATCGATAATCAATGACAGTTGATATCAATCAACACCAAGTGATACCAATTATTAATTTATTGATATTGATAATTGACGACAAATCAATGGTGAAGATTCCTGTGGTTATCGATTGGTATACTTTCCTTTTGGCCTACTCTGAGTTCCATTGTTACGCTAGCTTCCTAATGCAAATAATTGAAATCACTAGAGCACTGACTTTGTTATTTATTTTGCTTCATCTTAATGCCAACACTACAATGAAACTGAGGGGTTTTAAACTGCTCCTCTCACCTGAGCTTCTTCTGGTGTTGTAAACTAGCAAAGAGAGATGATAAGTCCAAAATGTTTCCGTTCTTGCTATTTTGTTGATGATTGTTTAAGGTAAGGCTATGATTAAATGCCCCAATACAACCATTACAAGCAAATTTTGTCGAACATTTTACTAGAGTAAATTCCAAAAGAACAAATTTCCGATAACAATCAATCGTAATTGATACCAATGGATGAATCAATCACTATTGATTAATATTGATTACTACATGTATTGGCAATCAATAAAAATTGATAACTCACAACTTTTCTTCTTTAAGTTTCAACGACTGCAATGAGCAATCAATATCAATCTTCAATCAATATCAATTGTTATTGATTAATGTTGATTATCGCTTTATCAATTTACTGTGGCTGGATAATAGTAAGCGATGGGCCATTTTAGGTAGTGTGCAAGACATCTGTCTAAGGTTGCTGAGCCAATTGATAGCAATCAATGGTTTTTGTGTGGTTATCAATAGCTCTTATCTCAGTTATCAGTGGTTTGACGTGTGAACGAGGCGAAAGGGTCAATTCTGATTTATATTGACCCTTTTGTCTTGTTTGTATGCCTTTCTAAACAAAGGAATATTTGACATTAGTATAATTATACTAAAACAGTGGAAAGCGTTGAAGGCGGGCGCTGATTGGCTAGTCAAACTCTGAATATCCTTTGCTATTTACCTCCGAGCAGCTCCAGACAAAATGGCGTCCCGGGTTGCATCGGTAACAAGTTTGGAATTTATCCAAATTATGTTTTTGTGGTGTATTTTATCTCACTGTTTTAGTATATACTAAAACAACTATTCATCTCAGTGTCATTCACCTAAGTGTACCATGTCGCTTCACGGCTCGGTAAATATCCACCGCTAGCCACCTCCACTGAGGTGAATATTTGTTAAGTAGGCTCAACTCCAATAACAGCTATTGATCACTGATTGACCAAAATCATTCGATACAATTAACAAATTTTATCAATAACAAGAAGTTTAAAAAACTTTAAACCGCATTCATTTAACTCTTTGGCGCTCACAAAAACATTACGTAATGTTTAGCAACTACGTTTTGCGAGAAAACATTTCCCCGGAAACAATTAAGATTGGAAACAATAGAGATTGTGTGATTCAAAGTTGGCTCAGTGCCTGGGTTGTAAGAGATTATATTTCAATTCTTTGTATAGCGTGGTTGCATGATTTCTAATCAGAGACTTCAGTTTATATAGCTTGAAGGAGAAAAGGTCCCATAATTGACCTTTCAAACAAAGATATATTTGCATATGTTCAAAGGGTTTTGACGAGTGCTGAGGTTTTATTTTCCCCCAGAAAACACCACCATTGCTTCTGCCGAAGTAAACATGATCTTATTTATCACTGTAAGGGCATTCCAGTAAACACGATCTTATTTATTCACCGTCAGTGCATCCCATGGCTGATGCCAGACCAAATACCTTTTTTAGCGCTTTGAATATTCCCTTCAAAAGTGAACATGCAAGCAAAATGAAAATACAGCTTAACTCTGGATAACTTCAGCCTTAGTAGCAAGCAACTGGTCCTAAGTTACATACTTAATCCTTGCAAATGTCCTGATGTGCATCTCCAAGGGATTTTAGCCCAATTTTGACTAAAGAAACATTTAACACAGACGGCCATGTTGTGTCTGAGTAGTTAATTTGCTAACTTGACAAAATGCATCTGAGGGGGATATGACGAAAAGAGCTGAAAAATGGCCCGTAATTGGCTGATGATGACATCCGGTGATGACAATTGGCCGAGTTGGAAATACAGGTCTGGTCACCGACAAAACTAAAAATAAAATAAAATAAAATAAACTGAAGCAAAACCATGAACCATGCATGCCTACGGCTGCACAGTTAATTATTGATATCAATTGATTGATTGATTGGTTGGTTGGTTGGTTTTCTGATCATCG
>CM042754.1:10604816-10609816 GCA_022496165.2 Catalaphyllia jardinei
ACTTTCAGAAGTATGACAAGGAATCAGTAGAATTGAAGGAGGAAAGGGTGGTTGCGTTTCGCTGGCAAATCAACAATTTCCTAGCCTGGGCCGCTGAACAAACGGAGAAAATGGAGCCGATCACGAGTCCAACTTACATCGACAATAAACACCGGTGGAGAGGAGTTTTGAGCAGGGAAAAAAATCTGTTCCTACAGCTTTTAGCTGCAACGCATCCAGTACATGCAGAAATCAGGTGAGCAAAGAGAAAAATATCAGTAGACTATGAAATATAATATAAGATAATATATCATATCATATTATATCATATATTAGTATACATCTACCGTAGACTATTATGAATCCGTGAATTAGATTGGCTTAATTACCGTTTTCTATCTGCTGATAGTCAACAGTTACGCATCAGCGCGCATGGTGCATCACGTTTGAACCTGATGTAACGTAATAAAACAGTTCTTTTCTACGCGTTAGTTGACTTTTTTTCTTTTTATGCAATGAGACTACGGTAAATTTATACTAAAACAATTAGACTACTCGCCCTCGTTTTCTACGAGCGATAGTCAACTCGGCAACGCCTCGTTCACTATCTGCTCGTAGAAAACTCGGGCTCGTAGTCTAATTGTTAAATATTCTATCAGTAGACTATGAACAGTAACTTTTTATAAGTCCGTTAAACACGAAAAAAAATTGCGCGAAAGCAAAATCGATTGCTTCACTTTCGACGGAAAAAGAGATTGTAGTTGGTATTCAAAACAAAATAAACTTCACTTCAGCCAATAACTGGCCACGCAATGTGGCTTGACGATTTAGCTTGAAAATAGATGAAAAAATATATATATATACTCCTCCAGCGGTTGCTGTCTCTCCAGTCCTTATTGCCCCTGGTGGGGCATGGGGCGGCAGCGGTTGTTGTGCCATGCAGTTTTGTAGCCAGCATGGCAGTCATAGGCATTTAAAAGAAATTGAAACATTGTGTCGTCCAATTCGATCTGAAATCATACTCATGATAATCAAATCGGACTCCACTGCGCCATCGTTCCTTTTATGTGAGCAATTGTATGATTAGAAACCGAATTGGAATCCAATCAGACTTACTACCATTACTTATCAAAATATTTTTTCCCACCTAGAATTGTTGTGATGACAGGAGACCGGAAGGAGGCTATTTATAGTCTGGATAAAAAATCCATCGGAGAAGGAGAAATGTGGGGGGTAAACATCGGAGATTTCACAGACTGGGTGGAGGAAAATGGGAATTTAAACGTAAAATTTATTATTTATTACCTTAGCTATTGGTGTAAAATAACAATCACTATAATGAGGCTTCCTAAAAACGTTTTAGGTGAAGCGAAATTGAAGTTTTTTATTTGTAATCCTTAACTTCGGAACCTTTTCACATGTATACAACGTAACACGCGGAATGCGGAGTGGAACAAGCAAGCCACTATATTAAATTTTTTACTGGAGTGTTGTAGTGATAAACTAGAGTTCAACGGTCCACAAATATTTGTATTGATTTTAGTACTTGCTAAATAAAAGTTATCTGGAGTGCAACGTGGTTTATTTCTATTTCTCTAGTTTTCACTGATGTGTGATATGTGAAATCTTTAACTCATTTCTGATTGGCCGAAGCGTATAGGGAATGTTCCAAATCGGCGCCGGTGACGTCATAACCGCAAATCATACAATAATCATGTCAAGTTCACGCGCTTTTGGTTGTTTCCCGTCAGCGAAGAAGCAAAACATGACTTCCATTTTTTTTTTCGTCTAATGTATAATAACGCAATTATTGGATGAGGTTTAGGTGATATCCAAATAATCAAGGTCTCGGTAAGGGTTATCAGCCTTGGCCTTGGTCTTCGGGTGATAACCCTTACCTCGACCTTGACTATTCTGGATATCACAAAAACCTCATCAAATAATTGTGTTGTATTAAATTAGTAGTAAAGGCCAGTTAAACAAGCTTTAGGGAAACCATTAGCGTGAAAATGATTGTTTGGTTCGTGCACATAATCACTAAATTCCTCAATTCAAAAAAAACCTCCATTGACAATTGCTATTTTAAAATAACTCAGAAATGGGTTGCTAAACCCGTCCTCTTACATGTTTGGCAAACTTTATCAAGCGGCATTGAAACCAAGGGCCATTGTGATACCGTGTTGAAGAAAGAAAATGAAATGGCTACTGATTTTAGCATGGAAGTAGAACTGGGAGATATTCGAAAAATCACAGCGGACGTTGAATTTTAACTATCCTACCCGTCCCAAAAACAACAAATCCCAAATCCAAGTGGGCTCCAGGAAAGAGATTGCCAAAGGGTTGGACCATTGGACTACTGAGGAAGAGAATGGGTGATTTTGAAAAAAAAGATACTGACATCAATAGAAGTAAAACATGCATATTAAATTAGGTTTTAAATAAGCTAATATGAAAATGTCAGTGTATAAACGTAAAACAATCAAGCCGGGCACAATGGCACTGAGATAAAAATGCGACAGCACATTTCACTTTTCAACATTTCACATTTCAAGACGAATAGCACTGGGCACTAAGGACTGCAAAAGACTACTACTATATTCGTTTTGATTTCAGATTTCAGATTACTTTTTAAATAATAAAGTTGAGAATAAATTAATTATTATTGTTTATCAGCAATCAATAGTTAATTAATTGATTAATCTAATGAACTAAACATAAATTACTTATTAGTTCTTAATTATTTATGTAAATTAAATTTACTAAACGAGTCTCGATTTTTGATAAACGAGACTCGTTTCTCTATCATTGAAACGAGTCTCAGTTTTAAGAAACGAGTGAGCAATACGCTAAACTAAATCAAAATATGCTAGGTCCGCTATTGTTTACGTTGTACACGAGTGAGCTTTATGAGATCATTAAATATCATCTGCCCATGATGCACTGTTACGCTGATGATTCTCAAGTTTACATCTCATTTAGTCCGAACGACAGAGCTGAGCATCTTGCTGTGGTGAGGAATATGGAAGACTGCATCAGAGACATCCGTTTTTGGATGTTGAATAATGGTCTCAAATTAAACGACGACAAGACTGAATTCCTCACCATTGGTACATCACAACAGCTTGAAAAGTTAGACAATATTAGTATTCGTGTGGGTGACTCAGATATTCATCCCGTGCCAATCGCGAGAAACCTTGGTTCTTGGTTTGATTCTAGGCTGTCTATGGCAACACATATCACAAAAATCTGTGCCTCTTCATTTTACTATATCTATAATATTCGTCGGATTAGAAAATATCTTTCACAGCAGTCAACTGAGACTCTTGTCCATGCATTCATAACAAGTCGCCTTGACTACTGCAATGGTCTTCTTTATGGACTACCAGATTGCCTGTTAAATAAACTGCAACGAGTACAGAATGCCTGCGCCAGACTGATTTTTAATTAAAGAACAGAAATTTTGCCGTGTGCCGCCTCTTATTTACGAATTACACTGGTTACCGATTAAATACAGAATCGAGTTTAAAATACTTTTAATTACTTTTAAGATTCTTAATTTTTTAGCTCCTACTTATTTGTCATCTCTTATTTCTCTTAGGCTGCCATCTAAATATAATCTAAGGAATTCTAGCGATAAATTTTTACTTAGTTATACTCGTTTTAAATCAAAAGCTACACTAGGTGACCGTTTTTTTACCTGTGCAGCACCGAAACTTTGGAATGCGCTACCATTTAACATAAGAAGCGCCAACACAGTTAGTAGTTTTAAAGGCAAGCTAAAAACTCACTTATTCCGCCTCGCATTTTTATCATAGTTGTTTCTATTATTGTAAGTTTTACTTTTAATTGAAATTTTAGCTTTTTAAATCATTGTAAGTTTGCTTTTAATTGTAATTTTAGCTTTTTAACCTTTTTATTCCGTTTTTAATCTTGTCATGCGCATTTGAACATTGCGCATTATAAATGTTATTATTATTATTATTATTATTATTATTATTATTTCGCCCAGCAATGAATTTTCCTCGTTAAAATGAGAAGTCGCAATTTTGTTATTTCAAATTGCAATGAAAATCAATCAGCATGAAACGCGTTTTTCGATCATGACTGAGCCAATTAAATATTTCGTGAGAAAGAAAACCATTCAAATGCCAACATGCCGTGCAATGGTTTTTTTCTGCATGGGGCGTCCATTTCATTTTTCGCCGTAACTTGTGTGGATTTATTTTCCTTTTAAAAAGAAATAATGAAATGAAGATAGTTTTGGGTATCTTTAACCATGAAAAAGCCTTTCCATACAAATAATCACTTTCGAATGCAGCCCTGATCGTTCAGCGAAACGGTTATCTATCGCCGGCTAAAGGCAGTAATTAACATTTTATAGCTGATCTTAGCATGTTGCACCAATCACAGTGTGACCGGTTTAATCAAAGAACGAATCAAACTGCCTGTTAGAAAATAAAATGATATCTATATTAATTTGGAGACGTGTCAGATTACTGTAGTTTGTTTGGTAAAACATTTAACATGTCATCGATTTAATTCTGCTATCTCCGAAACCTTTCAGTTCACAAAAAATAACTCTTGCACGCCTTGCGTGGCTATGTTTATTTCAGTGTCAATTCTCGGAGTTTCCGAGTTGCTCTGAGTCTTTCATCTTTACTTGTCTCCTCGATAAACAGAAACTGAGAAGTAAGACTTATAAAATCGTTTTGAAGCGCCTTCTCGTTCGTCTGGCTCACGGGCAATGTTTTGAAACTCCAAATTTACAAATAGTGTACAACGACAACGACATGAGAATGAACTAAATATAAATAATAACCTTTATTACAGAATAAACTACAAAAATCTAACTGCTAATTTCTTGCGGCTTTCATTACCTTTTTTATTACTGACAATCCTACTTGTCGTAAGCTTCTGCTGATAGTTTGCTTTACATTTGCAATTTGCCTGTCTGGTATTCCAGCCACGCTTGAAACTCGTCAGGATAGATCTCTGCATGGATTATGTTTTAGCAAGACGAA
>CM042754.1:10617316-10619449 GCA_022496165.2 Catalaphyllia jardinei
TCAATTGCCGTAAACATTTCTTACGTTTGAAATACGGCGCGCGTGAGTAAACATAATTATTGATAACGCCTAAAATTGGTTTGTTCTTTGATTCAAATGACTGTAATGATATGATCCACCAGCAATGCAGAGGAGGGATTTATAGAGAGGCGGAGCTTTTCAAAAAGAAAGAAAAATCGGAGGGCGGGGTTGGAAGGGGGCCAAAGGGGGCCAAAGGGGAATTAATAAGGCTTTCCAGTACATATATCATATTAATTAAATGCGTTGATAGTACAGCTCTTGGGAATCAGTATCGTATAAACTCTTGTTCTTAGGCCATCGTAGCTTGAGGGATATATATATATAGTTTTCAAAAAAATTGTAACCGTCACTTTTGAAAATGTATGTTGACTAGCGTACGAAACGTTAAGATCTACATAAAAATGCGTTGGAATATAATGTTTATCACCGCTGTTTGTGTTATTTTCTTGGGAATCAGTTACAAACATCAAAAACATATCTCTTTTCGCAAATAATTTCAATTTAAAAAATTTATTTTTAAAACTAATGGTTAAAGTGTCGCCACAAAATTACCCATTAGGTTATTGCGGCTGAAAAAGTGGAAATGGACTGGGTTACAGTAAATCTCGATTCCCCAGACTCTTTCAGCGCCAAATGTCGAGAATTACGTCGTAACGATATTTTCTGTGCTGGATTGTTCCGGTTGCCAAAACATTTAACTGGTAATGAACTACTACTTCTTTAACCCTTGGATTTAAAGACGTTGGCTCTTCGACTTAGTTTTTACCTCACAGTAGCATCAGTGATGCCTGCGATTTTGCCTTTACTACTTTAACCCTTGGATTTATATTTCTATAAGGACTATAAGTAAAGTTTCCACTTATTAAAGACGTTAGTTGTTCGACTTAGTTTACCTCACGGAAGCAGCAGTGCGTGCGATTTTCCCTTTACAACTTTCCTTTGGATTTATATCTCTATAACGACTATAAGTAAATTTTCCACTTATTACAGACGTAGGCTGTTCGTCTTAGTTTTTAACTCACGGTAGCATTACTGATGCCTGCAATTTTGCCTTTACTACTTTAACCCTTAGATTTATATTTCTATCAGGACTATAAGTAAGGTTTCCACTTGTTAACGGCGTTGGCTGTTCGACCTAGTTTACCGCACGGAAGCTTTATATTTCTTTAAGTAGTTTTCAATGAGGAAGAAGTTGGCCTTTCAACATAGATTACCTCATGTTCAATGCGATCTACACAAATTCGTATGTTTATGAGCACTTTATTATTGTCATTCATTTATTGCCAATTACAAGGCGTAGTCAATAAAATTATTCATATTTGAACTTTAGCAGGATGAGTGTGTCATTTTCCCCTCCCTATTCTGTTAACAATCAATCGAACAAAGAAAGATGCATTATTAACTTTGGACCAATGTGACTTTGCTCTTGAAAAACATTAATTTTCACAATTTTTGATTTTAAGATTTGTCGTGTAGTTTAGTTTCCTGTCATTCTGACAGGTTCAGGATAGCCATGACAAAATGTAATGGGTAATAACCGTACCAAATAAAAAAAATTGCTTTCAATGACGACGTTAATCTAAGTACAGGCAAAATATGATACGAAAGATAGGAAATAACTCGTCGTCAGGTGTTTTAATTTTTTCAATGCTTAGTACGCACATGGAACATCATGTACGCTCTCTAAAGAAGGCGAGAGTAATGGTAAGAATCACTAAATTTCAATAAAAACAACGTTTTGGTTGACGTCATTCGTAGCA
The DNA here is from genome assembly GCA_022496165.2 of Catalaphyllia jardinei. Taxonomy (NCBI): domain Eukaryota; kingdom Metazoa; phylum Cnidaria; class Anthozoa; order Scleractinia; family Caryophylliidae; genus Catalaphyllia; species Catalaphyllia jardinei. The sequence continues at coordinate 10,619,098 of CM042754.1, forward strand.
ACGCCCCTGATTAGCACACAATTCGTGCCGTTTTAGGCATTGACATATCTCCAAAGGAAAGTGCCGACCTTCTCTCCGTCCCACCACCCAGAAAAAAGCAGATTTATTCTACTAATTCTCAGTCTCCTTTGAAGCACACGATCGTCTAGTCAACTTTGACTGTTTTTAAGCGTTCCGTGGTATGATTACATAAAAAGAAAAAAGAAAAAAGGTTCAAAACTTTCTCACAAAAAACTAAACTTGATTATGTTTAAACCTAAAAAAAACTGTAACTTGAAAGGACAAATTTTTAGGGTTTGGGTTAGGGAATTTTTTGAAGGTAATTTGTCAATTATTATGAACAAATAAATTT
>CM042754.1:10625372-10635372 GCA_022496165.2 Catalaphyllia jardinei
AAATTCTGTTCTATTTATTTATCTGAGGGAGCCCATTCTCTATAAGCCTGCTGGCTTCTTTTGGGCTTCCTCGCCATGAGATTGTAAACAGTAAGACTTTTTTTTTTTCATTTTCTTCTCTCTCTTGTACCCCTTATGGCGAATAAATAAATGAAAATGAAATGAAAATGAAATGAAATGTTGGTTGAAGCTACGATGGTAAACTACAAATTGTACATCAGCTATAGGCTGGCTAAATGAAGTTGAAAGTGTGCAAGCTTAGTTTTTGAAGGAAAGCATTGAAGTCTGATGGAGTCAGTTTGCCAAGACAATCCACCCTGCACTCAAAGTATTTATAATTTAAAGTTCTTGAGTTGTCATTGTCATTATTCATTTCACTAGTGTATCATTACTTTTTTATTAAAATAACTATATGGGTAGCCAGGAATAATCCAGTAGATGTAATATTAACTGCTGCCCCTGAAATTAGATGAAGATGAAGATCTAAATAAAAATAATTTGGAAGATACCAGAAATCACATCCCTTTTTAGTTGACCCGGGCCTAGCAGGACAAGAGTCACACTGCAGATAACTCTGATCAACTCTGTTTCCAGCAATCTAAGATACTGAATTGATTATTTACCTGCATTTCGACCCAATTTGGCTGATTACAATGATCTCCAAATGTTACAAAGCTTTTAAAATTGTCAGTTTTGGTATCATGGTTAGATTCATTACACCTGATGTCTTGTTTTGCCTGATCGATCTGGGTCTACGCGTGCAACACACGGGCGACGATAATCAGAAACGAAGTACAGATACCATTCCCCTTTAGGCATTTCAGGATATCATCTGTTACTGATAGATTCGACTTAGGGCCATTGTTATAACGCAAAAGTAGTCATTTGGCGTTTCAATGGAACTAGTAGTTTCATGACGTTGTAAGTATTACTGAATGGAGCTTTATAGCAATTGTCACGCAGGGATCGTAAACCTGGCGATTATTTCTGGACTTCTAGTCTGAAACAGACTTTAGTTTAGTTCTGGGTCGTTTCGATTTGACGTGTGGGCTGTATGTTTTGCTCAAAGCAAATTCAAACATTTAAAGAAAGCAATATTTACACACCAAAAATCGCAAAAGCTGGAAATCAAAATCCACAATGGCTGGCTTGAGCTGAGGAGTTTGCACTCCTTGAGCCCGTGATGGAGGCCGACGAATCCGACGAACATCTCGAAACAGTTTGGGCTCCACAAATTCTAGAGTTTTTCAACATTTCCAACCAAATTCACTCCATGTATCAACTAAGTATACATCCCATCTGCCGGTGTCGGCGTGTACAACATTCGTTGAAATATGGCTTCTCGGGTAACACGAGATGGAAGAAAGGGTAGGTACGCGGGCTCATTTTCGGAGAAAAAAGAATTATTCAAAAAAAAAATTATAGATATGTTTTGGGCCAAATCTATTTACTGAATGCCTACATTTAAGAATAAAAATTCTCTCGCGGTGTTTTGCAAATCATCCAGAAGGTGATGTTTGCTATTCGTGGCAAGTTAGCTACTTGGTCAGCGGCTGCTCAAATCTAACCAATTTGTTACGGATTTTGTTACGTCACTTTCCGTCTGCGCAGATTTCTGCTAACGCCGTTTTGCCTCTCTCCGCAAAAACTCATCCATTGCTTCGAAATGAATGAGTTAATGATTTGCAAAAAGAATGGAGGAAAAAGCTCTTTTACTTTTTACGATAAAGAGAAAAACTATTTTTAAACTTCTTACGGCGTGTTGACAGCTCTAATTAAAATTCACCGCCAGTTGTCACATGTGATGCGAATTGCGTGTGATATTTTATTTGTGCACGCGAACTGTTCTCGATCTGGTTGTTTCATCGCAAGTTAGCTTTCGTTCTTGTCAAATTTTCTTTATGTCACGACGAAAACCCGCAAGAAAACTTCTTGCCTATTTTCGTCTCCGAAGAAGCTGAAGAAACGAAAATCTGGTGGAACCAGCAGGTTCAGCGTCGAACAAGATCGTTGGCTCCTGATCTGAGCGACCGTGGGTCGCATTGTTTTAAACTAAGAAGAATGGTTGAAGGAACTCGAGGACACTAGTCCCGCCAATGAAGCTGAAGGTCAAAATACAGCAAGTGCTAGTCGCACGAAATTGCTGGAGAACGGACGAGACGATGACGATGTATAGACCTCGAGATTTCCTCTTTTGCTTCACGTGGTTTCAAAAAATGTCTGGAGAACGAAGAAGTCTAATCTCGAACAATATATGCCGCCGACGAAATTTTCTTAGTAAAAGAAATAATCACGGCAGTTCAAATACAAACCTGTTTAAAGCTCCTCATACCAATCTCGTAAAAGGTTTTTAGTCTTTTTCTCCTTAAAATAAACCTGCGTATAAGGATGAACATTTTTAGTTCGTTTACGCGCGTCTTCCAGCAGGTATGTTCCTTGTTACCTCCTTCAAAAAAGGGTGTCGGGCTTTGTTGAGTTTCGCTTCCGTTTCAGAGTTATGGCCTCTTTAGTAGAAGGAAACACGCGCGTTCAGAATATCAAACTTTTGGATGGAGTAGAAAAAAAACCAAACCTCATCTGGAAAATCGCCGACACCCTTTTGAGGATAATGTATGGGAAAACATTTCAGATGTTAATCGCGCCGCTCCGATAATTCACGCGCGGAAGCGAACCAGTTTAAGCGAAGCAGTGTTTCTGGCTATTACTTTTCATATCACTGCAACAATAACTTTTTAGAAAATTTCAATAATATGATTGTATTCTATAACTATTAAGCCTTCAGAAAATATATAGGTTGATGGGGTTTTCTTTCAAAGCGTCAGCGTAAGAGCGCGATTTCCAAACACTGTCGATCCACCTATCATGATACCTTAATTCTTTACGCTAAATCAAAAGCTTGAATTTTTGCCGTCGTTTGCAGTCGTTTTATCAGCCGTGGCTCATCGTGGTTGAAACATTTGAATTAAACTTGGAAGTAATACTGTACATTAGAATTACCATTTTTGTTTTGTAAAGTTCAGGAAGCTGCTTTAAATCCGCGATCTGTATTCAAAACCCACTACTACCATCTGTTTTTAATCCTTTCTTTACTAAGTTATAATACACGCCATGCTTCTAGATTGTCTTATTATCTTCCTAAGGTATGAACAAACTATGGAAAATTCAATATTCGTTTTCAAGGCCCAGGATATGGAATTCTATAGATGAAGATCTCAAAAGCTCCTCCCTTTCCTCATTTAAATTTAATCTGAAAGAACATCTCATTAACAATTATTAATGAAATTTGAGAATGACTTCATAACATTCCTGACCAGTGTTTCTAGGCAAATAGGCTAATAGGTGTAGATTAATGCAGTCGTATATTTATTTAACGTTAATCTACTTATTTTCTTTTGTTGTATTTAATGTGTCTGTGTGTGTCTACTTTAATTAGCTACCGACTTCAAATTGTAATATATACATAATTAACTGGCAGCTTGGCATTTATAAGTATTTCAGGTTATTTCAGGTTGTCAGTTACCCTTATTTTTTCAGATTATTTATTATGTATGTCACTGTAATTTAATCTAATTTATTCTAAATAAGGGATGAATAAAGCTGTTGTTGTTGACAGCGAACCGACTTTGTAAACACACGGACTTTGTATTTACCTTCAAAAGCATCCTTAATTTCCGTGTCAGAACTTCCTGGCCCCAAAACTACAGCTTTGACTCCTTTCTCGTTCAGGCTGGACACCTGGTCTTTCTTCAAAGAAATCAAAGGAAAAATAATAAGACAAACTGTCTCAAAAACTTCTCTTTCACCAAGTCGAAAACGTCCAGCACAAACGGCCTATAATGTGTTAAACTCTCTCCAGATCCAGTCGGTGATCGCGACGATTAATATATCCTTCAACTACTAAAGTTGATTCACTCCGATTTCTTCGAAATCAAGCTTCTTGAACAAAACATCTTGTTCACGCTTAGCTGTGTTGTGTATAGCTTGCGAAGAGTCCCGGCGCAAAACAAGCCACGAAGACCTTCCTTCAAAACAAACGTTGCGACTCTATTTGCCGACGAATGAACATATGTAACCTCTAGGCTTTAAAAAAGGCATTCTCGAGTGTCAGAAAAAATCCAGAAATACCAAATATACTCACTGACAGTTGTTTGGTAAAGGACAAAATAACCCACAGACAATCCTCGTACAAACGGCGAGCCCACTGAGTTGTCTGCGGTTTTATGGTGGATATGATACGCATGTTTATTTCCCTCCATCTAATCGTTTAATGTTAGCCTGCGTAGCAAGCGTTTCCGTGGGGCAAAGAGGGAAGAAACGGGGTTTTCGGAGTTTTGCCCGCGCGAAAAATGAGGCGAGAGCAAAAATAAGGAGATGGTGGGGGAAGGGAAGGAAGGAAACGCTTGCAGCCAAGCATTGTGATTTTCAAATACTCCGTTCGCCAGCCAACGGAGCTCGTGATTGGCTGGGCTAGTCGAACATGTGTCAATCAAAGATCTTAAAGTTCTGAGTGCCGGAAAGAACGTTGGAAGCTTGTTCACAAAAAGGGTTAACTTTTCTCACGAAACGAGTATTTAGTCGTGAACTTCGACAGTACGGTAGCAATCCTGTAGTGCAATGCCGACGCTATGGTATTTCAAAACCACGGGACAGAAAATTCGCACTACTGCGTGGGAAAGCTGAAGTGATTTCTTCTGGCTTGTTTCATGGCATGCTTTCGGATTTTATCATGTAGATACTCTGACATTTCATTAGAAGCATTTTTGTTGAGAGAAATTAGCACCTCTGGGTGCAATTCTGAATGATTCGTTATAGTGAGTTGCAGCATGCCAGTTTTTATTACATATTTGCCTTACCAAACATTTAGTCTTCTCTAGCACAAGGATTATACAAACGCGACTTGAATACTTCTCACAGATTTGTGCAGTAAAACTTCACCCTTGCGATCCTTCCCTTAGACGGATTGAGTAGAAATATAGCTCGATTATAAATTACCAAACCTAACTTTGAAAGCCTGCATCGGTCGCCCGGAGTCATCAAGATGCTCTTTGTTTCAGACATATTTTGCAAGTTAATTGGTTCAAAGTTCACTACCGCTACCAAGGGCCGAAGATTTAATTTGATGAGTGGCTTTGCCGCTCACGATCGCAGGTTCGTCACTAAAATACGAAAAAAGAATCTCTGGCACATAGGGTAACCTTGTATGATTCTTATTAGACGGAAAAATAAGGTGATCCAAGATTTCGAATCTTGCGAGCACAAGGATTGAATGCTTGATGATGACAGCGTAAAATCAGTCAGGCATGAAAAGCCAAGGGGGCGGCTTTGAAAATAACAATGCTTGGTTGCAAGCGTTTCCTTCCTTTCCTTCCCCCACCCGCTCTCGTCTCCTTTTTTTGCGCGGGAAAAACGGCGAAAACCCCGTTTCTTCGCTCTTTGCTCCACGGAGACGCTTGCTACGCAGGCTAGTTTAATGTTGACATAACACAGTGGTACTGACCCAACCTCGTTCCCAGGGTCCTCTCTCTACCTCGAGAAAGTACCCTGGTTACGACTGGTCACGTGTCTATGCATGCCAACCAAAGCCGCACAGAGGGTGGGTCCTCTACTTAATTTTGTCAACACTCTCTAGGGGGCGAACGTTGCGCTGCTATACGTACAGTACAGACGTTATTTTGAAAAGGAAGCAAGTTTTAATATTCGTCAGAGATCCTGCCTGGCCAGTGCTTCGGCTCTACCTGAACTTCTATGAGTGTGAGATGTTGATTAAGAGAGAACTTTGCTTAATATCAGGAGCCATAATCAGGGACGGAGACCGTAAGCGCACGCCATTTCTAGTATTGGGGTTGGCTCCATGATATGGGACAATTTTTCTATTTTTAGAACAAATTGCGCCATCGCCTGGGGCACACGCGCGTACATTGCTGCGAGGATTTTCGCGGATGTCGCGCAGGGGAAATGGCGTCCGAAATTTCCGAAATCGTTTAGCTTTTGGCCCACAACTCAACGCTTTTATGGCTGTTGGAATATTGCTTAAGTATTTTCGTCGTAAGTTGCTCCAGTTTGAGTGAACACAGTGCCGAATTTAGGTATGTCCCGCTTTATATTGCTGACCAAGTTGAGTTCCGCTGCTTCTTTTACAAGAACTTTACATTACTCTAACCTAAATTTCACCTATGAAGAAGATTGACAGCTTTTCCAGAACACGGGAAAAAAAACTACTTGGATATGTTTGGATATAGCAACGTTTAGGCCCAATAAGTGACGATAGATTTATGTCTGTAGATGCTGCTTAGTTTTGTTTGTTTAAAAATCCAATAAATTGTCTGTTTTCGATGAATAAGAGCGCTCGCTGATCAATGCGTTTTACACAGCAAGTAAAACATGAGAAATTGCACTTCGCACTTTGGTACGAAAACGTACATCTAACTCATATAATATCTCTAGTTTTTGAATATGTTTAAGGTTGATTAATGTTTTAGAACATGTTAAAAGCTTAGCTGAAAATATTTGAATACAGCAAAAATAATTAGAAAAGTTACGACGACGCTTTTAATCAACTGGAATAAAGATTTCGATTTTTTCGATTGAGACAAAACTCCTTGTCTATTTTATTTTCGCAGTGTTAAGTTTCACTATGTGAAAGAAACACACATGATGTTAGTAGCTTTTTGGCGAACGTTGGTGAAAATTGTTGTAGCATATCTCACCACAAAAGACAACGAAACAAATCTTTGTCACGATTTGTTGACAATCTCAGATCTGAAAACACCGAGTCGGACTTGAAAGTGCACGCGGTGCACTATGCAAATGAGCTACTCGTACGCGTCAGACTTTTAAAAACTTTCGCAAAGCAGCCAAACGAGCAGAAACAACAAGAAACTATCAAAAACAGGTTTTGGTTATGATAAAGCATTGTTTGGCAAACTCACAAATTAACTCAATACCGGAGTAAACAGTTTTCTTACAGAACTTTTCTCTAAAGAACAAACACAAAAGTTTACGCGTATAACTAGCCGGTGAGCGGATTTTGTTCATTCACAGCGCAAAATTAAAGAAATTCTCGACCTTGAAAAACACTCCTTTTCCATTAAATCAGAGCATAAAAGTACATAGAAGAGCCCTGGTTCTTCTTTTCTGCCTTATTCCCTGACAAAGCTGTGAAATCGGCAAGAGAATCTCGCAACTCTCACCATTTAATCACGCAACGTGACAACATCCATGCGAGAGCCCAAGACACGTGCGTGGATTAGCGCGGAAATCTGACGTCATGATGGCGCAATTCGTTCTAAAAATAGAAAAATTGTCCCATATCATGGGTCCGCGCAGATCCCAAGACTTACGGTCTCCGTCCCTGATTATGGCTCCTGTTAATATATTTCACTGTTTTTTTAAATAACCGGGTTTTTCGCTGCAAGAGAAGGGAATGACCGTCAAACTGTCGATGGGAATAATTAAATCAAATCCAAAACTACCTTTGAAGACGAACATACGACGTATTTGATTCTAAACGAAAGAGTAAATACCTACGTTGTGATTTCGCCGAGTGAAAACTAAATAAAATTCACCTTGCGGTGCGGTCCATTTATTGTGGTGGTCGTCATTTCGAAGTTCTTTGCCAAATTTTTTCACTGCCACAAATTCCAAAGACCGTCCAAATGTCGATGGCAAAAATTCAGCGATGAATTCCAATATCGAATGTGACAATGTGACAATGACTTCGATGTGAGTTTTGCCGTTTTACAAATTCCACTCCCTACCTGGTTGAGTAGCTGAGTTCAGTGGAGACAAACTATAACTTTCCAGCCCCTCTCTTCAATCACATCTCTGGAATCTGCTAAAATCTAGCAGACACGTGACCAGCCGTAACCAGGGTACTTTCTCGAGGTAGAGAGAGGACCCTGGGAACGAGGTTGGTACTGATCATGTCTACTGTTCAAGTGAACCGCGATCGACTACGGGTGTGGGCTGATCTTTGAATTTCTTTTTTTCCTTTCTGTTTTCGTTGTTTTTAGCGATATATAAACATAGGCACGCAAGGCGTGCCAGAGTTATTTTTTGGTGAGTAACTGGTCCCTGGAGGTAGTGAATAATGCTTGTCAGTCGATGGTGTTACCAGTCTGGCCCGTTAAAAGTGATTGGTCAGTAAAGCATTTATGGTATTGGCTACAAGACTCCTGTTAAAGTTGTCATCAGTCATTGGTCGGTTTCGATCCATCGATTGTTAGTTGTTAGAGTTGTTGTTGTCGGTTTTGTTTTCGTCTTGGATAAGATGTTTGTAAGGCACCTGTACTTGTTGAGATTGGTTAAGAGGCTTTTGTAGTAAGTTAGTGTACCAGCTTTTGAGACTCAATCGTGGAATAGTGCGTACAGCAAGCTCTCGCTGAAACGCCTTTCATAATTTGAAGTGGTTTTTGACCTTAAATGTGGCAACAGAATAAGAACGTGCTGTTCCTTGACTCGACCTGTCAGTTGTGACTATCTGATAATTAGATTAGTTTTTGTTTATTCCTGAAATGATAATTAGTGTTTCTTCTCCCATTTTTTCTTAGATATTTATCTCCAGCAGTATTCTTGTTAAAGAGGGAATTATTTAAATCTTTTACTACAAGTTGAATTTTGAGCGATACATTCTCTTAAATCGCTCAATACGTAACGCAATACTGTCACGTATGTAAATCACAAACAACGTCTGGGCCGCCTTTGATCGATCCAGCGGTCATGCTTTCCTTTATGTTCGAACTGCACGAATCTTAATGTATATATACAAATCTTGATGTATATATACGAATCTTGGTGTATATATACGAATTTTGATGTATACATCACTATCTTGTCATGTAAATTTATGATCTTGTTGTTTTGTCCCTTTTTAACAAGCATACAGCAGTGAAGAAATAGCACATCACCCTTAAGTTTTCGAGAAAACAAGGGGATCATGTTGTATAACTTTTCGAGAAAACAAAAGTATCATGTTATAAACGTTCCCGTGAAAAGTAAGGTTGTCACGTTTTAACTAGTCAACGTATAATTGAATTTAGATATTTATGTCCAGCAGTGAGGAACAAGAAAGAGAAATAAGCTCTCTGACCCGTTTAAACCTGATTTAATTAATTTGTAGTTTAACTTGGTGCCACGCAGTCTTCAAAGAACATTATTTTGCACAGTTTTCATCTCGGACTAAAACGAATATCATAAAATGCCCATGAATTAACTGTATCAAACCGCTGCTGCAGACACCTAAAAGCTGTCCAAACATTAATTTCTTTTTTGTTTAATATCCTGGGAACAAGAGGCCATAGCTTGTTAGCTCTAATTGAATTTACTCCCATGTGAAAAACAAAAGTGTAAAGTTACCATTTGTAACTAAAAATAGCAATATCTCGTTTGTTTGTTCAAACATTTTATGGGAACAAGTGGTGACGATTCGTCAGCTCTTATTGAATTTACTCCCTTGTAAAAACACAAGGATATCGAATTACCCTTTGTAACTAAGAATAAATTTATCTCGTTACATTTGCATACAAGAACAAAACAGTTGTCACTTCCACTTATTTTGTGAACGTTAAAACTGTTTCAAATCTAAATAGTCTCGTCTCCTCTATGTCCTTTGAACTAGAAGCGACGATTCGTGGCCTCTAATTGAATTTACTAGTTCGTTGTGAAAAACAAAAGTATCAAGTTACCCTTTGTAACCTGAAATAAAATATCTCTTCCATTTGTTTACTACTGACTCATTAACTACTTAAAAACGCAAAACTCATCTTGTTCATAGCTAGCTATCATTACACTGAAACAACCCAATGTATATTATGTATTTGTCAAAATGACACAATCCCCTCCAAACCGGACTAAGAATCACAAACCGGCAACATAAACGTCAGTCTTTATTGTTCAATCACCAAAGTCTTTGTACTTAATACAATCATAGAACTCCCAAGACTTCATATATACCTCACTTAAGTTATCTTAAACAAGAAATTTTCTTTTTCTTCTACTACAA
>CM042754.1:10640372-10652872 GCA_022496165.2 Catalaphyllia jardinei
TTCGCAGTTGTAAACGGGCGTGACTGCGAGAGATCAGGATAGGCCACCAAAACGGGAGAGGCTAGAGCTTGGGAACGACGATAGTGAAGAAAAGCTCGGATTCCAGCAAACAACTCAGAAGGGGACCAACGAGTAAAAATGGAGGGAAATCATAGGCATTCTCGGCTGCCGAAATAGTTTGAGCATAAACGTCCACCCATGAAGAGTGTGGCGTAAAAAAAGGAGTGAAGTGCCTTAACATCTCGCCTTTACTATCAATCTGGGCGTTCGAATCCAAGGACATGAGGTCAATAGTGTGAGGACCAAATCTCTTCTCTAGTTCTTGCAAAGCTTTCATAAAAAGCATGCAATCCAGATCCGACAGGACTCGGGAGGGCGGATCGGCCGGGTTGGCGGAAGATGGTACATACTTGAGCGAAATTACTGCGTTGAGCTCGAAGGCTGTCTGGTGTAACTTCTTAAGTGGATCGTTAAGTTGCACATTCTTACCGCCCAGTTTCTCCCAAGACTGTAAAAAGGCCATATTATCGTGTGGAAATCCACGCGCGCATTGGTAACGAGTGTTTTACTAGCTTGCAAGGTATTAACAAAGGCGAGGGCTTCCTTAACAACGATCGGGAGAGACCTAGTATCGCTGCTCCAGTAGTCGCGAACTTCAAGGGGCGACATTCCCGGAGGCACGATAGAGCCTCCCCAACCAAAGTCCGAAGAATCAGATGAAATGTTGACCACAACGTGTTTTTCATTAAGAGTCATTTCTAAGAGTCAAGGAAGCGCCAATGTTCTATTTCCTTCCTAAGGGCTCCCGTCACTCGAACCAAACGCGAAGACTTGGAAAAGCCAGCTGTGGACCGGAAAATGTCCCTAGCGTAGAGCAAAGCCGCGGGAACCGCAATACAAAAAGAAGATATTTTACCCGCCAATCGCTGGAGGGTCTTGACCGAGACCTCTCGGTTGGCTAAGATGTGTTCACGCAAAGTTGCAAACTTAATCTTCTTATCCTCTGGCAAAAGGAAGGCGCAAAGTTGAGATTCAACCAAAATCCAAGGAATCTGACCACTTGAGCAGGGTTAAGCAAAGACTTGGATAGGCCAATAAAAGGCGGCTATAAAAATGGCAGCATTGGCAAACTCTTGAACGAACGATATTCAGGGGAAGGAGACAGCTGCCCAAAATGACGGTCGTCAATGTATTGGCACTCCGAAGGATGTTACTGGTAGCAGCCATGCCGATGGAATGGTAGACGTACGCGCTACCCTTCCAACCGAAAGGGATAGTATTGTAATCAAAATACCAGCCTTGCCATTGTAAGCCAGAAAGCTCGACGTGATCGTAACTACTCTTGTCATCCATAGTGGTTTGAAAATGGAACTTTGCAACATAACGAGGTAAATCAGAAATGTAATCCAACTTAAGGGCAAATCTCTGATCCAGAAGTTGCGAAAGCGTTAATCGTGGCATAATCTTGGTTCTACAGTCTATTGTTCTTGGTTCTACAGTCAATGGCATAACAAGGTGAGGGGGTTCGACTTCACCAATCCTCCCCCAAACCGAGAGAGATCCATTCTTAACACGTTCCAAGATAGTTGAAGAAATAAAATCCTCAAAGCTGTGACAAGATTTATTATTGCTGAAGTCTGCTCTAGGTGGGCAAGGAGAATCTTAAATGTTCCTTGAAAATCCCCTCGAAAGCGGATGAAAAAGTCCCTAACATTAATCTTGTATTTGATGTACCACAAAATCTCATCTTGTTTTGGATGCTGAGCGAGGATTTCCCCTCACTTGTGAACATGCCTGTGCAACTCCCCAGTTACAAAAGCGTCCGGATTTGGAAATGAAAGAAAACTGGGTGAAGCTTTGGCATTGAGCGTGGAAACCATGTGAACCGTGGGTACCGGGGTTACGACGCCTTGAGGTTCACCCTTCCAATCACACCAACTAATGGAAACAGGCTGGAGGGCAGCTTCTTCCAGGTTGAAATGAAAGGCCTTAAATCGTTTAGAATTCCCCTGAAACGAAAGAAGCATACTATGAAGGGGAGATAGGAACTCAAAGCGAAGCAACCCCGAAATATCCCGTCCAGGGACAGAGCAATGAAGGGTATAAGATAAGCCCTTCGGGGAAGCCTAGCTCATGCAGGGAAAACAAAATAACACAGACATGCAAAAGAAAAACAAACTCGAATGGAGAGATGCATAAGCAGCACACTTTTATTTTTTCTTCTTGTTCAAAGGACAATTGGAAGTGCTCTGCACTCTTACAATAGAAGCACTTGCCGCGTAAGGGATCTGAGCGCCCGCCTCTACGGCCTCTGAAGCCAGTGGAGAACATAGGTCCCACGAAACTAGGACCTGGCTGAAAACCTTGGCCAAACTGAAGAACGGGACCACGATTGGGATTGCTCGATTTTAAAAGCTTGTGAATCTGACCCGCTACCAATTTCTCTTCCTTGTCACCCAGCAAATTGATGACAATGGCAGCAAGGCGGGGCTCATCAACAAGGGGTCTGCACTACTTAAAGATCGCATCGTATCTTTTGCGATCAAGGTGGACAGTCTCCCTCGAAACATCGGCCAACTGTTCGAGAGCAGCAATAAGGGCGAACGGATCAACCAGGGGAGAGGGGCGGCTAGCCAGCTGACGCACAGTATCGCGCGCAGATGAAACGCTGGTTCGCGTCAAAGTTGATTCCAACCGCTCAATCTTGTCCTTCAAGGCGTCAACATTCTTAAACCAAAAAAAAGTAATAATTAGAGCACCACGGGACAACACCGCTAAATCACTCAAAGCGAGGCCAACACTTAACACTTCTAAAGCGACACAAACACCCGCACGCAATAAAATCCCTAAGCGAGATTAACTCCCAACAGCTATGGTTAAACAAATTCACTAAAACAGTCCGGTGAGACAAACTCACAATGATATTAAATATGACAAACTGATAAAACGCTTCGTAGGGACAAGCTCATAGAACATTTTAGCGAGACAAACTCAGTACAACACATGACGTAAATGAGACAAACTCACAATAACACTTCACTCACAGAAGAACTACGGCGAGACAAACGTCGGCGTCGGATGCGAGGGCCCAGAAACGCTGCATCTGAAAGCGGGATAGGGCATCAGCAATTTCATTGGAAACCCCAGGGACATGACGGGCCCTTACGAGAAAATTATGTTCCATGGATAGGAGAACAAGTTTTCTGACAAGTTCCATGATAAGGGGAGCTTTTGAGTGCCCTGAATTTATGATAGATACCACTGACGCATTATCACACCAAAACTGTAAGCGTTTACCCTTAAAAAGACGGTGCCACATAGCGCAGGCAACAACGATGGGGAAGAGCTCTTGCCACTCGATGCTTATACCCCGCTCTTTGTTCAAACGCATATGGGGAGGCCAATGCCCTTGGAACCACTTTTCCTGAAAATATCCGCCGAACCCCACGGAGCCCGCTGCGTCAGTGTAGAGCTCCAGGTCTGGAGTGGGGGTAGTGCTGGACTCAAGAAAAAGAGAGCGCCCGTTCCATTGGGAGAGGAAAGTTTTCCACATATCGAGATCCCTAAAGAACTCCTTATTAAGTCTGATGTGATGGAAACGACTAGGGACACCCTTGGTTAAATTAATTGCGCGTTGAAGGAAGGTCCTGCCGGGGACGACCACTTTACATGCAAATTGGAGAGTACCAATGAGTGATTGTAACTCAACCAGGCGCACGGAGCGGCGTTTCTTGAAGGAGTTCAGCAAGTCATACGTCCTGGAAAGTTTGTCTTGGGGTAAGCGGGCCTCCATGCGAATACTATCTAAAACAATCCCCATAAATTCTATTTCTTGGGAGGGGCCTATGGTCTTGGACGCTACTACCGGGGCCTTAAGTGACATAAATACCCGTAGAAGAGTGCTAAAGCTAGTGAGACAAGCTAATCGAGAACGTTCAGCAATAAAGAAGTCGTCCAGTATATGAATGACACGCTGTAGACCATAGTTATGTTTTAGGATCCATTCGAGCCCATCGGAAAGCTGATTAAAAATGAACGGGGCACTGCGAAGCCCGAAGGATAAGTACATGTCCACATAGTATTGAGATTTCCACAAAATACCCAGCAGGTTCCAGTCGTCGGGGTGGATTGGTATAAGGCGAAAGGCCGATTTAAGATCAGTCTTAGCCATAAAGGCTCCCTTTCCCAGGGATTGGAGGATCTGAATTGCATCGTCCACCCGAACATAACCCAGGGAATAGGGATCCTTAGCAATGTGGTCATTTATGCTATTGCCCTGTGGGTAGGAGAGGTGATAGATAGTTCGCCAGTCCGATGAGTGTTTTTTAGGAATTACTCCCACTGGGTGACACTGAAAATTTGCTAATGGAGGAGCAGAGTAGGGGCCGGCTACCCGTCCTAAGCTTATTTCCTTTTGTAGGTTGGCAGAAACTACATCAGGGTGCTGCGTGGCAGAGATAAGGTTAGGGGAAACTCGGGCTGAACGCGGCCCACAATAACCTATACGAGCGCCGTCCTTAAGCGTAGTTAGCAAGTTAAATACAAAAGTACGATCTGGGTGATTAGTTAATTCTAATTCTAAGCGATAAATGTCAATAGGCGAGGATACTAATGGCGTCTGATGACGCCTTTGCTGTTCCACTTTACTTCTTGCCTCGCTCACTAGGCCTGGGGACTCCTGCGTTCCGGGATGGGCCACTAGATTGCTGCTGAGGGCAGTCCTGGACGGTGTGGCTGTTCGAGTGGCAGCGGCGGCACACGTGCGGGTAGCTGCAGTTTCGGCGCCGGCACCCGGAGGACTTGTTGAAGTCAAAGCATACTGTCTGGGAACGACGCTGTTTTCTGTAGGGGTCAGCGAAAGGACAGA
This sequence comes from Catalaphyllia jardinei, assembly GCA_022496165.2. NCBI lineage: Eukaryota > Metazoa > Cnidaria > Anthozoa > Scleractinia > Caryophylliidae > Catalaphyllia > Catalaphyllia jardinei. The sequence goes on from CM042754.1 coordinate 10,645,240, forward strand.
CATCTTCAGCGTGATAGGGACTCGAGCATATACTGCAATGGGGCTTGGCTAGGCCTGAGAAGGTCATCGTCCATAACTCGAGGTCTACTTTGTCCCACTGAAGGGACAAATTGGAAGCGGCGCGGCGACGAAATTGCTGGTCGTACGAAAGCCAAGCAAGACCTTTGAACTTAGTTACGGCGCGACTAATTATCTGCTGGTACTTAATAAGCTCAAGAGCCCGTCTTGGATAGGCAGTTACAATTACCAACATGTACACCATGTAGGCCTCAAGCCACTTCTGAAATGAGTCTATAACGGGTTTTCTTTTCCTAACCATGGTGACCGGGGAACCCATGGGGCCTGAGGATGAGTCGTCTAAGCGGAGCTGAATTTCAGGGGCCTGGGACTGATACATGTTGTCAGGTAAGAGTAAGGCAAGATCAACGTACTCACCCCGGAGTATTTTGTCCTCCATATTGCGGTCCACTGGCCTCGAAAGGCCCAAAGGGGACGCCGTACCAGAAGCAGCGAGAGTTTGGCTGGAGGGCGTCGGGCTGAAGGCGCTGTTTGTACGAACAGCGTGCAGAGCGCTTTGGACGGACTGGGACACGATGTCTTGGATGACAGAACGCTGCTCTGGACTGAGGGCGCCTCGTGTATCGGTAGACCGAGTGATTTCGAAGGGATCCTCCTCCGCATCGGACTGTAACATGTCCTCGATGGAAGACAAAGAGGCGCGGTCGGAGAGGGCGCTGTCCTCCGGAATGCTGAGACGCCGGCCTTGTGTGGCGTCGATTCCACTAGCTGCCGCGGACGGCTGGTTCTTCGGTGTTTTGTTCGCCGGAGGGCGAGCTCGTTGAGGCCGACCAGGTCTTCGTTTAGCTTGACTAGCCTTTTCCGTCGATGCTCGCTTGAGCCGGGCGAGGAGCTGCACTTTGGAGCCCGTAATTGGCATACTCAGCGCCTGAAGACGGAGTTTTAGGACTTCACTGGAGAGCTTCGATAGGTCCTCAACTCTTGTAGCGATCCTAGCAGTGTTGGACGAGCGGCGAGGGCGAGCCATGGAAGGTTTACAAGAATTAAACGATAGGTTTACAGCAAGTTATAGCTATGTTGCTTAGACGAACTCAAAATGGACTCTGAACAGTTGTTTGTGCTTTTATATGTAGACGTTGGTCTGCTAGTAAGCCAGTAGAAAATGCTGTACTACCAATAAGCTTACCCTAGCACGTGTAACGACTAAGACATGAATAGTGTTTTAATGCTTTGCACCAATGCTATGGTTCGTTATAAAGTACTGCAGGTAACAAAGCTACAATGTTTTAGGTTTAGCTACAATGAAGCTTGCAGATCGCTGACCTTTGGAATACAACTGCTCAATAGCTCTATAGAAAGCGATGCCGCCATGAACGGCTCGTTGAGACTTAGGTCACGCTCCATTAACTATATTTTACTGGCGTTACAGTAAAATCTCATTTAAACAAATTCACTAAAACAGTCCGGTGAGACAAACTCACAATGATATTAAATATGACAAACTGATAAAACGCTTCGTAGGGACAAGCTCATAGAACATTTTAGCGAGACAAACTCAGTACAACACATGACGTAAATGAGACAAACTCACAATAACACTTCACTCACAGAAGAACTACGGCGAGACAAACTCGCTATAAATTTTTGTGAGACAAACTCTGTAAAACACTTCGATGAGACAAGCTCACCATAACTCTTCGATGAGACAAACTCACAATAACATTTAAGTGAGACAAAGTCGCTAGAAAACACTTGGGTGAGACAAACTCACTAATTAATCACTTTGGTGAGACAAACTCACTCGATTTCTTTAAAGAAAATTCGAACAAGAAAGTATTGGTGTTCTAGAAGGAAATAAATGAATGAATGAAAGACTTTATTAAAGTTTCAATGGTATTTAGCTAAAAGAAAACTAATTGTGGACACTACACATGAATGAATATAAATGTTATCCAGACTTTTTGTCCCAGTCATTTCATGATACGAAGCCGGTACTTCCTGTCAGAAAAGAAGCTTTTATCTGGAGACATTGAATTAAACCCAGGTCCTGCAGAGATTCCTATTCTACTCAACTATGGCCTTAGATTCATGTTGTAATCGAGTACCTATTTTCTATGAATTGGAAACGGCCACGAGGCGACACAGAGCAGGGGTTATTCTACCAATATCGGCAAGACCACAACGATAAACCAATGAAAAAGTGTGCCGGATCTTTGGAGACCTGGATCAGTTAAAATCAAAAGATACCATGTAAAAAACGGTAAACTGATCCCCACGGCGAAGAGAGGAAAAGAAAAAAACAGCAATGAAATTAAAACAAGTACAATATGTTTGAGTTTCATTGCTGTTTTAAAAGTGTTTCTTTTCCTATCTTCGCCGTGGGGATCAGTCTATCGTTTTTTTGCGTATTCTTCTACCTGAGTGACTCAAGGGAATAGGAAATCAATAGCTCTGAGGCCAGAAAACCACTATGACTATGTCCATGGTTAAATTCTCTTCCTGGGTATTAAGGGTGTCTATGGTAATTATGAAAAACAAAAAAAACAGAAAGATTATCAGGCAAGTATCTCGGTTTGCGTATTACAAGGTCTTACTAGCAATCGCCCTGATAAAGACCTTTGTCTTTATTTTAGATTGCTATCTCGGGCTTGTTAGTCCGAGTGACACGATTCTCGCTTGAAGAGGAGAGGTTCCAGGTTCGACTCCAAGATATTCCATTTAAAGCTCTTTTTGCCTCCACGCCTTTTATATATTTTAATTTGGCTTTTTGTATTTTTACGGGAAAAGAGTTAACGAAGTTCCTGTGTTTTTTTCTCTTTCTTGCTTTTTGGGCTTAAAACGATTCAACTTGTTTACTAGGCACTCGGCTCATTTACGACTATTTCACTTTGGGCTCTACCCGTTGTCGAAGCAACTTAATTGAAAGTTTTCAAAAACATGTTTAAAAAAAACGTGACATCGTCAATTACATTACCAAATTTGAATTTATTAAGTTTACATAAAGAGTAATAACAATAAGGATGAAAATCAATAATAGAATTTAGGAGTACAAACATTTGTGTGGAAAATTGCCTTTAGAACTTAACTTGAAACCTTATCTGAGTTTGTTTCTCAAAAATATTAAACGCCTTCTGTTATCACGACCTTTTGGAAATCTGATTCACTGTTCAAAGGTACCGTGCACAAATTTAATTAACAATAATTGGCTTCTTGTCTAGCTGTATGCTTTCTTGGGTTGAGGATCAGCTGCTGCTACAGCACAAATAAACGTTGTTGTTGTTGTTACCATTTTACAGTTTTATCAGTCTTTTGCATCATTTTCAGCTTTTGGGCCTAAATGGTCAAATTTCTTCGGAAGAAATCTTGAAAGGAGAGCGGTTTGGAGGGAAAACGTGACGTTATCTATAAAAAAAAGGCGACATCATGTCCCAAAAGATTATGATGTCATCCTTTCACTTTTACGTGTTTTTCTTCGACCTAAGTTTTACTACCTCTTGAATATTTGAAAAGAAGACTCGTAATATGTGGCACATGAATTGGATCTCATGATTACTGTCCTTTCGGTCGATCTTAAAAACGTCTTTTTCTCGTTTAAATCAACACGAGCCTGCATTCATCACGAATTCTAAAGTAGGAAATCTGATTTGCTACAAATAATCTGAAGCCGCTCAGTTCAGTATCATTGGACCAATAATGGCTCTTGCGTGCGCAAAACTAATTAAGATGAGGCAAAAAAAGACATGATTTTTTTCTATCTACCGATATGGTTTGTTTGTTTTTTTGTTTACTTTATCGACAACCATTTTGAAACCTTTAAATTTAGACAAAACTATCATTCAGCATTTTTAGCTTATCTGGACTAAATGGCATAATGTCCATGGAGAGGTGAGATGTTTTGAAATGAAAGTCCTCGTTTATTCTATCAAAAGAAAGCACCACCCTTAGAAAAATTAAGATGTGGCCCCCAGTCCTCCATAACTATTACTCATATTCATTCACTTTTTTATCTTAATCAGCCCAGACGTCTCATCAGGCAGGCAAATTGAAAAGAAAAAAACACTTACGGAACCACTCACGATTTATCGGACATTTAAATTAAACATTGCGATAACTTAGCCATATTGGTCTTACTTTTATTTTGCATATTTTTCTCCAATATAAGTATTTGGTAATATAAACTCTTGTTCTTAGGCCATCGTAGCTTGATTAAGAAAATAACACAAACAGCGGTGATAAACATTGTATTCCAACGCATTTTTACATAGAACTTAACGTTTCGTATGCTAATCAACATACATTTTCAAAAGTGACGGTTACAATTTTTGAAAACTATATATATATCGTAAACATAAGAGGTCTGGAACCTAGACTGAGAAATATGATCTGCAGCAGTACGTGTATAAAATCATAATGAGGAGTAACAGCTAAAACAGCAACAACTTCTCACTACTAATATTGACATTAAGGGAAGGCTTTAGCTCTTGAATGAACAAAGTCTCTTTAATTTTGCAGTGAAAGTCAGTTTTTCCGGACGCTAAAATGTCAAAATGATCCCATTTAATGTCGTGACCAGTGGTTTTCACATGATCAACAACGGAATAATGTGTTCTTTGGATGTTACTTCTCTATTTACAAATGTGCCGCTTGATGAAACAATACAGATTTGTCTTGACAGATTGTACTCTCTCCCTGATCCTCCGCAATTACCTCGTTCTGTTTTGAAAGATCTATTACAGTTTGCCACTAAGAAGAGTCGTTTTATATTTGATGGCCAATACTACGATCAGATTGATGGTGTTGCCATGGGTTCACCTTTAGGCCCCGTTTTGGCAAACATTTTCATGTGCCACTTTGAAGAAAAATGGTTGATGAAAAGCAGGTTTTGTCCTTCACTTTGGTTCAGATATGTAGATGACACCTTCACCATGTTTGACAGCAAAGACGAGGCGAATGAGTTTTTAAGCTTTTTAAATAGTCGACACGATAGTATCAAGTTTACTATTGAATTCGAAGAAGACAGTATGATTCCATTTTTGGACATCCTTCTCAAACGCTGCCCTGACAACACTTTCACTACATCTGTCTACCGGAAAAAGACATTCACAGGCCTTTATACTAAGTGGGATTCATTCACACCTCGCAAGTACAAAATCAACCTCATCCGCACTCTTACCTATCGTTGCTTCCGAATTTGCTCCTCGCCATCTTTATTACAGGCCGCTATTAAAGATCTCAGAAAGCTCCTGTTGCAAAATGGTTACCCCCAAGGTGTTATCACGTTCAACATTAACGATGTATTGAACAAAAATAAAAACAAACCTCTCGTTCAAGCTACAGTTCCCAAAAAAGATATCTTAATCGTGTTACCCTACTTAGGTCTTCACAGTGACCAAGTCACGAAACGTCTGAAATCATGCGTATACAATTTCTACTCTTTCGTCAACCTCAAGATCATATTCCAAAACACACGCCGCATCAAATCCTTTTTTCCATACAAAGATCGCTTGAACCGATCTCAGAGGTCCAAGGTAATCTATAAAGCTGGTTGCTGGAACTGTGAAGAATTCTACATCGGCAAAACAACCGAAAAACAGAACATTTCAAGGCCCTCGCCAAAAGTGACCATTCATCAGCCATTGCTGATCATGTGAAAACCACTGGTCACGACAATAAATGGGATCATTTGAAAATGTATGTTGATTAGCATACGAAACGTTAAGTTCTATGTAAAAATGCGTTGGAATACAATGTTTATCACCGCTGTTTGTGTTATTTTCTTATTTGGTGTTATTTTCTTATTTGGTAATAGGTCCTGTTACTCCTGCGATCCTTGTTGTGAGCTATGAGACAGCCAAGTCTGCAATCGTTCAAATGTCATTAAATTTTACGTGCATCCTTTCCATAACGTATCTGACTAATGTAAGGGTTTTCCAAATGGAATTCATTCCGAGGGTGTTGGTTAAGCGTCGGAAACCACTGAGCAGAATACAAAACATCCCAAAACACCTGCCTGGTTATGCGTATTGATTTTTTTTTAAAAAGATCATAAACAGCAGATTCAAAATGGGACTGTTGTTGACAAAAAACGCTAAAAAGCTAGTACCTTAATGTTGCTTATGCTCTTTCTATAAGAGAGACCTGGAAGTAAATTTTTGCACGCACGACTCATGTACAAATGTCGCAAGAGAGGATGTATATGTCACGAATATTCCACTCACTTTCGCAAGATGTTTACTGACGGAAAACGTTCACTTTTAAGTGCTTTTGTAGACATTACACGTAAATAGTCGGTAATAGTATGTAAATATTTTAAATACATCTGCTCTTAATTCTTAAATACGCTGCCATAACCTCTTACAACATTTGCCAGCGCAGAGAAATTCTGAAATTTCTCTGAGAAAAAAAATTTTCGGCGATGAATTCAACGCTGTCAGCCAATGCCAGTGGACAGCAAACAAGCAACACACCACTTCTCGGGGATGGAATTCTTGGGTTCATCATTTTTGACCTGATGATCGGTACGATTATCACTGTAGCAAACGCCTTTCTCTTCATCACGATCTATCGCGATCCTTGCCGATGTTTGCGCACCCCATCTGTATTCCTCATCGCAAACCTTTCAGTGGCGGATTTCCTCTTGGGAATTGTCAGCTACCTTAGAGCCGTAGGGTGGATCTATAGCTACTGTGGGCTGGGCAGTATTTTCATTGTAAACATCTCCCAATACCTCCTTGGAGCTTTGTCCGTTCTCGCTGCTGGGTTGACACTCGTGGCAATGTCATACGAGCGATATATTGCAGTAATCAAACCGCTGGAATATCCACTTAAAATTTCTAACAGCAGAGCGAAAATCGGCATCACTGTAATTTGGATAAATGCCTTGGTTATGTCCGTCCTTCCAGTGTCTGGCTTACCATTGGTACTCTTTTCACTTGTTTACTGTTACTCTCACTTCGCTATACCAGCGATTGCTTTAACAACAGTTTATATAAAAATATCTAAGACGGTTGCTTTTCAAAGACAGGAACTTAAACATGTTCGAGCAAGCCTGACGGCAGCCAGCAGAAGAAAGCAATTTGAGAGGGAGAACAGAATGTTCATTGCATTTGTTTTGATCCTTGTAATGTTTTGTTTCTCATTCCTTCCTTATTTTATCAAGGCACATATTCTTTATTTTTGTTCTTGCCGAACCTCCTTTGCATACGATGTGTACTATCATATCGCTAACGCACTTTTGTCAGTGAGTTCTCTGCTTGATCCGTTCATGTACGCATGGAGACTGCCAAAGTTCAAACGTTCGTTTCGTTTGTGTTTTTTACTCTGCAGAGGCAGGAACGTTGTAGTGCCGTGGGAGGGAACAACATCCTTTTACCAAAACCGAACCGCCTTCCATTAAACAGAAAGCAATGTCTAACATTTGAATAATTTTCAGGCCTTGTGAGGGTTAAATTGTTATTGTTAAATTGTCCCTTTTAGCGCGGCGCGTGCTTTCTTTGTTCCATTTTCGTTATCAGTAAATTGTCAGAATGGCTTCGCTTTGAAGGCTACATTAAATGCACAACTTTCAGTTATTTAGAAAAGATCGTAAAAGCTGATTTCCAAACGTTTCATTTTT
>CM042754.1:10658531-10666031 GCA_022496165.2 Catalaphyllia jardinei
AGGTAGGCTTTTAATTGTTTAATTTGTCAGACTGTTAGTTTCCATGTAGTGGAGAAGAGTGTATCAATATCAGAAGTCGCCTTGCACTTTTATGTTTGTTTATAAAATCGTCTATGGTCTCTTGACTTTCGCTGATTCCTGTTTCAGTTTCTATATCAGAGGTTTCCAGATCAAGACTACCTTGCCATTTAATAATGAATGTTAGCAACATCGCTGTCACACTACCCAATATGGAAGATCGAGAAAAATAAAGCAAATAAAACAAATTAAATAAATACCATAAAATAAAACAAAAAGAGTATTTGCCGACATCATCATCTCCTTGGTGCTTCCCCGGTAGTACCTAAGGAGGTGGAAAGGGGTTTCAAAGTAATTTTGTAATTCACATTTTTTAGTGAGGAAGGGTTAATATTGTTTCTCTTTTTGCGGTACTGACTGGTGTTTTGGGCCATTTATGATTTTGCGCAAAACAATTTTATCGATTTGATTAATTTTTTCCCCATCATCTCTTCTAAGTTACTCGGAAAAATAGATACTTTTAACTTAAATCCACATTTTTCCCTTGGGGAAAATCCATGGGTTTTTTTTTGCTGGGGAAAGGTAGGTGCTTAATGATGGTTTTATTAAGAAATCTGTGTCTTCTGCGTGAACTAATTCCCCCCCCCCCCCCAATTACCCTGGGTTGTGCTGTCGTGTTCATGGCAGAGCAGATTTAATTTAAACTTGTTATCTTAACAACATATTTAATACTTCATACTGCCTATTTAGATATGGTTGGCTTAAAGATGGTTTTACTGTTGTTCCAATGCAAGAACTGAAGAGTCTGTGCCTCGGTGTTGGCCTTAACCCATCATCGACGTATATTGACAAGGGTCGGAAGTTCGATGCTTACTGTTTTGGTGTAAAAGCATAGGAATGAAAGCTTTAAAAAAAACAATTGAAACTCGAATGCTGACAAGAACTGGATCATATATTCATAGATCATAGATTGACTGGTGCATTATAATTTTGAGCCTTGCTTATGTCTTTTTACTTTGATCTCATGTTATAAACAGCACCACGCAGGTCAGGTGTTGCAAGTAACCTTACGTGAACGAGAACCAATACTGTAAATTAGAAAACAGTCCTAAGAAAGCAAGCGCGCTGATTGGTTAAAAATCCTGTTTGTATAACTCGATGGAGACACAGAACTAGCGCGCGCTGTTGACGTAGTGATGGCGCGAGAAAAGAGAATTTACATTATGTCAATCAAAGTTTACAAGTTGTTTTCCTTTTTCTCGTCGTGGTGTTTTCTAAAAGAAATAGAAAACATGTACTCCGTGTTTGTATCGAGTTATACAAACACTCGTGAAAGTTTGGGAGCTGCGGCTCGTGTTCCCACAGCATTCCTCGTTCTCCCAAACGTGAACTCGTGTTTGTATAACTCGATACAAACACGGTACATGTTTTCTATTTCTTAAAGATTGTTATGTTCATGTAATAACATGTGCTCCACAATATTTTATCTAATTTCATAAGCGGCTTTCACATGGCAAACTTAAGTTGGCAAACTCGTGTTGGAAAACTTCAAAAAGTTGGCAAACTCGTTCCTTCACACGCCAAACTCTCGTCACAACACACGATAATTTGCAACATCGCCGACTTATTTAGTGCAGAGGCACTCGCGTAGAAGAGTGAAACAAAAAAAGAGAAGAGAAGAGACAGAAAGCGGCGGAGAAATAGAAAGGTTTGGACGAAACCCAAGTTGGCGAGAGTAGAGGCAAGTTCTATTTGTCGCCAACTGTTTACCAACGTGTTTGCTGAATGTTTTTGTGTCGTTTACTCACATCAACTTGACTTTGCCAACACGAGTTTGCTAACTGTATTTTATTGAAGATTACAATTTGTATTTATAAAATAACTAAGCCACTACACGCGCTCTCATTGGTCGATAGGTGTGTTTAGATGAGAGTATGTAAACACGGTTGTGACGTTTCAGATTTGCACGTATTGTTAAGAATTATTTTACAAAAGGAATAAAGAACTTTTTCCATGTTTACAGAGCCTCATCTTAATACTCGGAGGTTGTCGAAAGTTATACAAACCCTCGGCTATGCCTCGGGTTTGCATAACTGTCTCGAATTCTCCCAACCCTCCTCCACGGAAAAAGTGCTCTATTGCTTAAATATTTAAAGATAAAAAACAAAATGGTGATTGAACCTAATAAAAACCATGGGGCTTGTAAGCTTAAAGATGATTTCCAGTCTGTACTGCGTAGTCTCAGAACCCAATGTTTATAAACTTTATAAACGACTCATTCGATGGATTGCGAATCGATGTTATTCCTTAAAAACCACACACCTTATCTTTGAGGCCTTTCAAATTCTTTTTCCAACAGCTTCATTGATTTTTTTTCCTGTCATAATGTTGTTGTTTTTAAACTTTGAATTTACTTCATGTAAGTAGCTGCGAAATGTTTACATTTGGTGATGTCTTACATGAAACAAAACAAATCAAAGGCTCCTGTGAGCAGCTCATGGATGAATGTATCCTTGTGCCTTTGTTTCAAAACGAGTTTTCGTGTGAAACCTTTCATATAAACGTAAGTCCGCAATGCGTACAGGCGTGGCTTACGAGTCGCCTTGGTTGTAACATGTAATTGAAGTAATACTGAAGGGACGATTATGAGCTGGAATTAGGTGGTAATAAGTCAGTTGTAACATTTGGATTAAATTGGCCATAACTTATGTTGAAAATTTAATACTGGACAATGGAAGAAGTAACTTTCTGGATGTTTCAGTCAGAGGGAAAGTATGGATTGACAGTATCTCTCCAGAGATAAACACTTTTTCATATGATGGTCAATAAAAAAACAATCAGAATTGAAATTCTCATGAATTGCCTCTATTGACAATTGTACATATGGTTAAGGATTTTTCAGGAACCTACTTTGATTTATATTTACATGCCTTTAACCAAGCAACATGTTTGTGTTGAAAGCTATGTTTTGGGTATAAACACATGCACAGGTAGAAATGCCTGACAAGGAGAGCTTTAAAACACGTCCGAACCAGACATTCACTGTGCATTACTGGCTCAATAGACATGTGCGAAAAAAATGCGAGAGCAATGGGGAAAAAACGAGTGTTTTCACACATTTTGTAAGAATTTCGATAATTTCATTCTCTGTATACCTGAACATTATTTTTCATTTGAGCAGTTAACACACTAAATATTTTTCTACAGTTTGGGTTGGGAAGTCTAAGGTCTTCAGCAGTAATGACACTCTGTTTATACCACAACTGGTTAATAAAGAGCAAATGTACTCTGGACAGTAGCATGAAATTTTCTGATTTCATCAGTAATGGTTGAGCTATGCTGGTTTGCCAGTCTCTCTTGTCTAATATGGTCTGCTGATCCATATATAATATTTTTCTGTCTGATATTGATGTTGGTTGAACAGTCTCTTTTCTCTACATTCTGCTAATTCATTTGCATTTTTTTTTGTCTTTGACACTGAGATCTGGTTGCCAGTCTCTTTGTTCTAGATTCAGAAGATTCATTTGCACATTTTTTCTTTTCCTTAAATAGATTCTTCACTTTCATTTGCCCTTCTCCTTTTCTCATATTCACATCTAGCAATCAGTAGTTTTTCTTTTTCTTCTAAAGTTCAGTTAAAGACTATCGCTTCATTTTAATAGGTTGTGTTTGCTTTATTTTCTCACTGAAAGGCAAACGTTTCATTTTTGGACTCTCGTGGACATTTTGCAAAACAAGTTCATTATCTCCGACAAAGACACCATTAATTGCAATGGAGCAACCTCTATTTATAAGCAGACTAATGATACAAAGTTTTCAGTTCCTTCAATGGTGAACAAGTGTCAATTTCCCAATTAAATAGGGCATCTCAAGCAAATCACTGGAATGAGCATCAAAAATGTTAAAGCTTTGTTCTGGATTCTCAATCCAAATTTGGTTTCCAAGTAAGCAGGGCTCATTTAGAAACAGGAGAGAGATACACACAAAACACAAAGTTAATGTTATCCTAATTCAATATTCTGACAGAACAGAAAACTGATATGAATGAACCCATTGGCACCTGAAGGGTTATGGTTCACCCCAGTTTGCTTTAAACAGAAGCATACAAATCCAGACAGACATTTTAATTAGACATGCTAAAAGACAAATATATAAATTTTTAGGTTTTTAAACAGAGCTTATTGAACTTAATAAATTGATTGCAAATCCCAAGCCAAGGTACTCCCATGTGAAAAGGCTGTGGATGCTTCTCTTAAGGGTTACGAAAAGAGGACTGTGGTATTGTCATTTGTCTGAGGATGAGGTCGATTTGCAATGCATCAACTACTCAGGCTGCTAGTCTTCATCAGGCAATGAGGTTAACTGATGATTAGGCAGTACCATTTATATCACATGGGGGTTGTGATTAGTGCATTCAATCCTTTGTTCCAACAAAAAGTTGATGCGTAATCAAAATTAACAACAGCTTTATGGCATTTCTTACAGTAGGGCCATAGTGAAAAAATTTGACTGAGGCAATGTCCACAGTTAAATTCTCTTCCTGAGTATTGAGCAACATATTACTTTCTACTATCAAAAAAGGTTTTACAGAAATGGAAACAAAAATGGCTGAGGCAATTGCCTGAGTTTGCCTCATACTGGCTACAGCCCTGACTTAATAGTTAATTAATTAATAGTTAATCTTTATTGAGGATGCCAACATCACAGAAAGAGTGGTTTACAGAAGGGTCCTCTAAAGGTAACTACAAATAAATATAATACGTAAAAATGTAAATATAGATACAATCGAAAAGATATAACAATATAACATACATTATTTAAAAAATTAACACAAATTTAATTAAACTAGTACTGCACTAAATAAAATAGTGCTTTCTTGATACCACGCTTAAATTGACTTGAGGTGTTCAAGGTGAAATGCCTTGTCTTGACCCAACAAAGTATCACTTAGAGTTACAAGTGACAGTTAAAAAAATACAGTCATGCATAGGCCTACCAATATCAGGTATGAAATCCTGGATAAAAGCACTGAATACCATTTTGAGCTTTTATTTGTAGGTCTGTTTTAGGATGATGTTTCGGGGAGGATGGCATCTCTCTGGGATCAATAAAAGCTTGAGCCACATCTAGATAAGTCTCCTTCAGGGCCGGGTTGTTCAAAGCCCGATTAAGTTAACCCAGGGTTAGCAGAGTATTTACTTTAGTTTTGTAACTTTTTTGGCTACATAATCTATATTGTTTGCCCTTCAGTTTTGAGCTGTAGTAATCTCAAACTACACCAAACGTTAAAGATGAAAAACGTTTTTAAACAAGAAAAAAAATAATGCTTCGGTTAAGGTTTAGTCCTGAGTTAGCATTAACCTGCTTTTGAAAAACCCGGCCCTGGAGCCTAATAGCCCTTTCCCAAGATATTTCAAACGCTAAGTCGACCGGGAAACCTTAGCTCAAGAGCGAGCCTATGGTAAGTACATTTCAATATGGCGGATGACGAATGGCTGCAAGTGCATGCCCGCAAAGACGAGCTACAGAGGTGGCTTAAAGCTCGCAGTTTGAAAACAACAGGCCGAAAACAAGAACTTATCGACTGTGTGATTAAAGCGAAGGAAGATGGGATTAAGACGATCGAAGAAAGAGAAACTACAGTCTAGTGTTATCCGTGTATTGGGAAATTTCTTGAAACAATCAGGCATATTGGTTGCAATAACTTCTTTGCTTGGCCACACAATTACATGCTTCAGATTTGCAGCAAGCACATTATACCAAGTAATTAGAACTCGTGAAACAGTACTAACTGAAACATAAAACCTCTGTGCTAGATCCTGCTCCAGTAGTCCAAGACGTAGCCTCAGGAAGACCAACAAAAACTCATCCAAAAGTCTCATTTTCCTTTGAGGGCCTGGCTTTTGTTTAACATCATTTTCCAAAAATTCCTTTTCCTTTAGTGAATCCTTTCCATTCCAGTAATTTAGCTTTTCGATTATTAGTGATAAGCTGTTACAAATTACAATGAAAGTCCCAAAATTGACGAATCCGGTATAAAATCTGGTTTTCAGGTCATCTCCTTTCAGGTCCTCTGCTGTGAGCAGAGGAAGATTCACTTGAACTCCAAAATCTTTCATTTCAACTGTAGCGTGAACACCACTGTTAGTAGAACTGGAACAAAACTGAAGCTGAGTGGTGCGCCTTTGCTAAATCCTTCACCGATTCGTCGTTGATTGAAGAAATTCTAAACGACCCCAAAATTGAATTGGGAAACGGAAACTCAGTTCCAATCCCCGACATCTCCTCTAAACAAATCTATGAAATCTTTTTAGGGAAGAAGCAAGTTCCACCCACTGCAAAAAGAAAACTAACAAATAAATACCCTAATATAAACGTGGAATGGGATAAAGCCTACACTTAACCCTTCCATTCAACTTTGGAATCAAAGACTAGGGAGTTTCAATATAAAATCTTGAATTGCATTGTCTATACAAACGAAAAACTTGATCGATTTGGTTTAGTTGCCTCCCCTAGTTGCACCTTTTGTCAGGAAACAGCAGAATCCATCGAGCATTTACTCTTTTCCTGCAAGGTATCCTCTGAATTCTGGAAACATGTCTTATCCTGGCTTAAAGACAAAGGTATTGATATTGAAAAATTGACGGAGTGGGACATAATTTTTGGAAAGTTCGACATAGAAGACAATTTTACTTTAATAAATCATTTATTATTGCTTGGAGAATATTACATTTACTCCAAAAAAGTGTCAGACCAGTCTACCGACGGTTCAGGGTTTTATTGCTTGGATTAAATTGATAAATAGAATTGAACTCCAAATAGCCAGAGAAAAAAATAAGCTTTCACAACATTTTGTTAAATGGAGGAAACCTGTTGAAGTATTGACCTAGGAAGAGATGGTGGTGAAAAGAATAACAAATATATTTCTGTTAATTTTTTTAAGTAGCTTGTAATATGTCCTATCTAATTGCGTCAGGATTTTTGTAGTGTGAATTAGTTTACTCTAAGTATTACATGTATACAACAGTTAGTTTACTTGCATGTAATGTACCGAAAGTAGTTAATGTATTTAACGTATTGTAAGTAAGCTTTATTGTAAGTACTGTTTTGTAATTATTTTATTGTAATTATGTACTGCACGTGAGTTTTTTGTTTTTGTTTTTTTGTCGTTATCTCTAGGTAGTGGGCATGGAATTGTAAGTTTTTATTCATAAAAGGTAGCAAAAAAATTAAAAATTACAAAAAAAATATGCGTATGCTGTATAATCAGCGTAACAAGCTGCATAAAGATACATTATTTTTCACGCAGCAATAGTAAAAATAAACTTGAAACTAAAAGCCATTTACTTGTATCCTCCTTTACTCATTTCACAATATTGAAATTTGAATAGCGACTACTATGACGCAAGTGTATTGAAACTTATTTACTTAAAACACAATATCCATTGCTTTATCGCAAGTCGCTCTTTGTTTAAGTTCCTA
>CM042754.1:10671031-10672269 GCA_022496165.2 Catalaphyllia jardinei
ATTTCAGAGCGGAACAACAGAGAATAACGGTTAAAACATAAATTAAAGACGCAATTGTTCGTTTGCATACAGGTCTGCAGCCGTAGAGTTTTAATAATAAGCTTACACGTACCTACATCGATTGTGAATCAGTTTACTCATCGAATTCAGTAGTAAAACAGACAAGCGAAACATTACGAAGAAACATAATCCGGTACCTTTGTTTTATCTCTGTTGACTTCATTCAAAGTTGTCATCATGGTCTCAAAAGAGTAAGTAAACTTTATCTTGGAGAAAAACAGATTTCGGTCAATCGATCTGACCTGCTGGCGATCAACTAACCACTGCGTTTACGATTCTTAACTGCTTTGAACACGAGTTCTTGAAAGGCTTTTCGGCCCAAGAGTGACAGGAGTCATTTTGAAAATTCTCTATCCTTTCAAGTATCCTGGACTTTGTAGTGTCCCGGATGTTATGGGATATGCGGAGAGCATGCATGTGGTCTAGAGATGTGAAACGAATAAAACATGTTGTCGTTGTGAAGCGAGTCGTTTGATATATTAAGACGAAAACACCACATTTGGCGACGAGGAAAACGGATATTTAACTCGCCGAACGGCTGCTGAAGTGGAAACGAGTTTAAACAGTGGACAAAACTCGCACAGATGGCCGTATGCTTGAGCAGATTACCTGGATTGCCTGCGTTCGACGCTGTCGGTGAACCAGCTACACTCGCACAACGATGGTTAACTTGGAAAGACGAATTTGAGCTTTATGTTACTGCCTCTGGAATCAGCGACCCTACACAGAAAAGAGCACTACTACTTCACCTCGCTGGGCCCAAAGTCCGAGATGTTTTCAATAATTCGATTCCTGCCGAAGCACGAGGCGAAGCGAAAGATTACAGAAAAGCTATGGACCGTCTCTCGGAACACTTCAAGCTCAAAAAGAACGCTTCGATGGCCCGACAAACATTTTTGGCGGCTACTCCATTAGCTGGTGAAACCATCAACAATTTTATTACTCGCCTGCAGAAACTAGCAGAACATTGTGACTACGAAGGCGAAAGGGACAATCAGGTGAGAGATCGCGCCATTTCTTTCCTGAAGGACAAAAATTTTCTCCAAATTAGATCTAGATATGGCCTTCCACTAAATTGAGTTGCATCCAGACTCCCGTGATATCACAACATTTGCTGCCCCTGATGGTTTGTATAGATACAAACGCTTACTATTTGGCGTGAACATGGCCACGGAAAA
>CM042754.1:10674869-10677369 GCA_022496165.2 Catalaphyllia jardinei
ATTAACGAACGTGGGCAACCCATTTTGGCGCCAAACCACAAGATTGGAGACACGAAACGTTCATATTTTCCCTTTTGTTAATCTGCATGATATGTTTTTGCGACTATAAATTCCTTTTCTTGAATAATGAATGCCGTCTCTAATGAGAAACGTCCTACTTCAATGGCTTTTTACATCAAGCCGACCGGTACACAAATTTCCCGCGGTTTCAAGCTGCACAACGCGATCACGTACGAGTCCAAAGTTCAAGGTGTTGTTTCCCTAGGGCGTCATTGAGTTTTGTTCGCCCTAGGGC
Source organism: Catalaphyllia jardinei (assembly GCA_022496165.2). NCBI lineage: Eukaryota > Metazoa > Cnidaria > Anthozoa > Scleractinia > Caryophylliidae > Catalaphyllia > Catalaphyllia jardinei. Next base: position 10,675,165 of record CM042754.1, read on the forward strand.
GTCATTGAGTTTTGACCAATGGCACGTGACACGTTCTCCTCCAATCAGGAAACGTATTTGAGTTGGGAGGTATAATAATTGGTCTTATCTCTCACAACAGTAAAATGTTTCTAGGGGAGACGCAAGCAGTAGTATTAGCAAGATGTGTGGGTTTAGTTTCCCGTTGTCTAAAAAGCCTGAGCTCAAAATTTCTTGTTGAGTTCTCCGTTAGAATACAATGATTTCTATTCGTTAGCCGAGTTCTGTTCCACAAGACGCATGAGAAAACACTTATGCATTTACTTTTATCGAGCCAGGTATTCTTCAAGTAATATAGCAGAATAAAGCTAGCTAAAATCTTGTGTGTAAAATAGACCAATCCCATGTTAACTGAGTCAAATCAATTTCATTTTGTTCGGAAATTCGCGAGATGAAAATTTTCGTGGCATGTTACTTAAAATTCCACAATTAGAAGCCGATCAGCAGTTGGTGATTGTGCTTAGTTGAAGTCTAAACGGACGTTAGCTATGATCACTGTAGACATAATCAGCTAAACTGGCAGGCCCAAGAAACCAGATAAGGTTTCGTTCAGTTGTCATGTCTGAAAATTTTAGCTTGCTTCCTCTTTCTTCGCGTCGCACTCGCGAATCCCCGCTGTAACGTCCTTGATATAAAAAATATCGCTGTGTACACTCCGGAAACTTATTCAAAAACTTAAAGTAAACACTGAAAACCGTTTCGGTCTTGGCAAAGATCCATTTTAAAAGTTATAACTGAAGATTTTGCGAACAACTCTTCACAAGCTAAGGATCTTTGATAGCCAGGTGCTGATAATGTTCATTGAATGTTAAATAAGCCACAGCGATCCAGAGAAGCGTAAGCTTGATCATGAGATATTCTGAGCAGGAACCAGCAAGCTAACAAACTTACGTGTAAAATTAATACAAAACGCTTTCCGATGCAAGGTTTGAGCTGTTAATTATTCTGATGCATGAAGAAAACACCTGCCAGCCACGCATTCAACATATGAAAATAATGCGCTAAGATCGCTTACTGTCCAGAATGGTTCTATTCATAATTGCAGCAACCGACTTCAAACATTTTACATTCATCTTTCACAATGATTTTGATTGAGGAAACTGCGGCGCAAACCATTGCTGTCCTCCCCAAGGAAACCAATAAAAATTAGGTAGGTCTGCATCTTAATTCCTTTAATTTTTTTGAAGAGATAAATTTAAGAGATTTGAATAGTAGTTATTAAACGCCAGCAAAATTTTCCTCCGTATCTTTTTTGGGTGTTATTAACAGAAAATTCTACTTCCAAAGAAAAGATATTACTGCGTCTACACTAAAAAATGAAAATAAAAAGACTGGCAAAAATTAAAAGGTGAAAATTTGTAAGCCACATCCAGAAGATTGCATTGTCGTTAATCGCCATGCTTTTTATTAAGAAACAAATCAAATCTTTATTCGAAAATATCCCTATTGAAGGAGCTGTTTCTGCCAGTATAAGGATTGTTTTTCTCGTTTAACTGGAACATGAAACATGAAGAAACGATTTCAAAGGGCTGAGCGAGACTGGCTGAAAATACCAGGGCATCGATTTCCGTCTCCTTTAGTTTCCTTTAGCGAAAATATAGCAGCGTTTATTTAATATTTCAAGTGTGCAACACTCTCGGTGGCGAGAAACGGTTAACCAAGCGTTAAATTGAAATCTTCCCCCTATTTACACGTTATATTTTATTGAGATCAATATTCTTCCTGGTTTTTTAAAATACCCTTGCCGGTAAATCACTACAGATACGTGTGTATAAGATTTGAAACCAAGCATACTGATTTTTGCATAAATAGAAGGTTTCCTCCTTTACGTAAACGTTTCATATTATTGTGAATTGTGTGTAAACGCATTTCTTCGTTTAGTAGTGATGATCCTTTTTGTAAGCCTTGACCGAACTTTAAGACAGTTAAAAACAACAGTAAAATCTTCCGCGAGTGATAACATCTATCATCTGATCTTGTTTTGAAAATGAAGAAAATCATTAAAAATGACATGTTGTACTGCTGGAAACCGTATTCAAGAACTAACTTTGAACCGAATTCTGTAAAGAGAATAAACACTGCTGACTGATTCGAAACATGATTGGCTTACGTTTATTTTGGTTAATACCCTTAAAAGGTGCAGATCCGGCAACACAAGCGAAGGGCAATTATATGTACTTATTGAAA
>CM042754.1:10682369-10690558 GCA_022496165.2 Catalaphyllia jardinei
ATGATTTTCCGTCTATCTTTATGAACCGAATGTTCCAAATGATTTCTTGTTTGTATTCATTTGCATTACGTGGATCTTTGGAATTGAGCTCTTGCCATACTGCTAAAACATCTCATCAGATTTTGAGGTCGAGTAATTTAAGATCGTAATTACATTGAAATAAGAGAGTTCCCCTTACCTTACTTAAAAGCGAATGGAGGAGAGCACACCAGTGGTGGTCATTTACTCTATAGTAATGATTAACCCACCAAGTCTTGAGCGATTTAGCAACGTGGATTTAGCCACGCGATTTAGCCACGCCCAGATGGTCTCCTTTGGGGGTCACAAAAAGCTTGAGCCACGCCCAAATGGTCTCCTTTAGGGGTTAAATTCACAATTACCGACGAGCATCCCCGTCTGTTCTAAATGGGAGTCCCCCGGGCGCGCGGGTCCGTACAGGTCACGAATAAGAGGAGTCACGAATCGAAGTTACTAAAAACCCGCTGTCCCTCCATCACATTGCCAGTCAGGTTGTCCTTACCTAACTTAAAAGTTCTTCTCTGACGCTAGGTATTGTGCGTAGCAAATTCAAAGACTAAACAAATTGAATGTGGCGGAAAGAACAGAAATGATTTATGTTGTGGTTTTCCGCTTTCAGTTAAGGAATTTTAAATTATCATTTCTGAGTTTTCTACTTTGTTCTCGCATATGATGATATGAGTGCTTACTGCAAAGTAAATTTAAAGATATGCCGTACAAAAGGTTTGTCAAATGTCAAACGTTTGCCTAACACCTTTATTCGTAAAGCTTTCAATTAAAGACACTGAAAACAAAATTTAGTTTAGATTCATATTGATAGCGTTTAATTGGTTGTAGCTGAAAAGCGCGGGATGAATGTATTTTCTCACTTTTATTCCATTTCGAGTCCAGTACCCAGGTCTCCAAAATTAGAAATTAGAGACATAATTAGGGAAAGGGTAACTTGTTTCAATTGTTTAACGTAACTGTTGCTATAAGCCTTTAAAAGTCACTTTTGCGCTAAAACGGCGAACATTTTGTGGATAACCAAGTTGGCTGCATACACATAGCAGTCTGCACGCACTGGGTGTCATTTTCATCGGTCGAGAATTGGCTAATGAAACAATTCGCCAGAGGTTTAACTGCCTTTTTTCCGCAGAAAAGCAAAAACCATATATGACTTCTCCCGCGTTTTCTTCTCCGTGAATTTCAATAATTAATTCAACTCCTGTTGGGGCCTGATATTGTTTTTGTTTTTGTGTTTTTTTTTTCAATTAGCAAACTTGTGTTTTTTTAATTAGACAATTTGAACATATAGTAGTTGCAACTACTATTTTAAAAGACATTATGTGTAGACACTTATGAGGGATTGCATTTAATGTCTCGTAACAACGCTCCAAGCAGACAACTAGTAAGTGATGTCAGGCACAAAAATTACCTCAAAAGCAAAAGGTTTGATATCGCACTATCAAATTCAAGGTATGGAAGTTATGGGCAATCAACTGGACCTTTCCTTGTAAGTATACTATAAATTTATGCTAGGTTAAAGGATGTACCAACCCTCTCTGAGATAACTTGTTCCAGCTCTCTGTTTGATGTAATCAGCGGCATCGTTCCAGTATTTAGATTTAGTGAAGGCCATTCACTTGTTGTTGGCTGCAAGTCCTTGCGTAAAGCAACAAACTGAACAAGTGCCTCAGCCTCTTTTCTCTGCCAAACAGTTCTCTGCTTCCTAGACACAAATGTGAACACTATCACACTATCATCATCATCATCATCATCATCATCATCATCATCATCATTTATTTGCCTTTAAGATATAACAAAAATTAAAAAATACAGCACGTAGGTTGTAAGGCGAGGAGACCTCAGGAAACCACCAGGCTTATAAGAGAGGCCACCTCGACATCACAATACTAAGTTAGATAAAGGCTGCGAAGGAATGAGGCAGAAATTAACTCAGAAACTATTTTAATAAAAACTCTAGCACTTTGTTCTTAAAGGTAGAAAAGCTTGAAAAATTGGTAATAGAAGGAGGAAAACAGTTCCAGACCCTCGGTCCTTGGTAAAGAATTGTGAATTTCTTGATGTTCGTTCGACAGGAATGCACGCGATAACTACCGGCTGTTCTTGTATCATATCTATGGACCTGACTGTTTGTCATAAACAGATTGAGGAAAAGTGGAGACAGCACATTATTATGGTAGCAAAACATGAATTTAGCAATATCGAGGGTATTGATTTGGAAGATGTCTACTTTGACTAATCTTGGTTGTTGGGGTACCTTTGTTTAAAGAGAATTAATAATATCATAGATCCTTCTTCTCAATGATGCAATTTACAAAAATTTTAATGCTTCAAAATCCTCTATAAAGCCGCGGAAATTTATAAAACACCTCACAATTTATACAAAAAAAATCAAAAAGATTAAACATCATAGAGTAAGACTAAAGCCTAAGGAAATCTGGTAGAGATCAAAACACGAATAAACATTGTGACAAAATCTTCTGACCAGATGATTCTTTGGTGAGAAATTTAATCGAATGTTTGATTTGAGATTCACAGGCAGGTTAAATCGTTAATTTTGAAATAACCAAAAATAAACATTTTACTAACCGGCTTTCCTGACGAGGGACTGGCGAAAAGACACTTTTGAAGATCCAGTGGAAGTGGGTCTTTTTGTCAGAGGTTTGCTAGGTGTATTTCCCTTCTCCACATATACATACCAAAAAGAAATAATTTATTTTGTATGAAACCTCCCAGGCAAGCCAGTCATTTTCAAATAAGAAGCAAAACCTATTTACAATCGAGAAAAGAAGTAAAATGGTAGAACTGGGCCGGACATTGCGTCCTTCGAAGATCTATAATAATTATTTCCCCGGAAACCGGAACACTGAACAGAAGACAGCGCAGAGACCGCTTGGCGCCATTTTTTATGTAAATGACGTATATGTCCATGGGGGAATTTAATTGCGCAGACAATCGCAATTCTGCGAAAGTTTACAGCTCTTTTCCTTTTAGTTCCGCGGGCTAAGCGATCAGTCTACAAACAAAACAAGAGTATAATATAAATATACAAGGATAAATACCAATCTTAAAATAATAATAAAAATATTAAAATAAAAAGTGTTCCAACTCATCCATGAGCTCAGCTGAAATTTCTGGCGGTGGTGGTGGTGGTAGTGGTGGTGACGAAGGTGGTGGTGGTGGTGGCGGTGGTGGTGGCAGCGGTGGTGGTGATGGAGGAGGCGGTGGTGGTGGTGGTAGCGGTAGTAGTGGTGAGTCCAAATTCCTGAAATATATACGTTATAAATATATCCAAAACGCCCGTAAAGCCACGTGCACCACCGCCGCCACCACCACCACCACCGCCTCCTCCATCACCACCACCGCTGCCACCACCACCGCCACCACCACCACCACCTTCGTCACCACCACTACCACCACCACCACCGCCACCACCACCGCCACCACCACCACCACCTTCGTCACCACCACCACCTTCGTCACCACCACTACCACCACCAAACATTCACATCACCAAAATATCACGGTGTTGTACTTGTGCCAGGACATGTTTCCACCAGGGAAATACGCAAAGAGTATTTCCAGGAATGCCCACTACATCGTAGCCTTTAGAAATCCACGAGATCAATTAGGGATGAATAATTTACTGTTTCAAGCTTTTCCCACTTATTGGCAAGACATGATGGACGTGTATCAAAAAGTGACCAAACGACCGTTTGGGTACACGGTCCTAGATTTACATCCTGCCAGCGACGACAGGAAACGCGTTTTTAGTGGCCTCTTGACGCACGAAGGATACCCGCGCTGGCATCGACGAATCAAGAAAGAGGATGTTTGATCACTGAGCAAAAATGATATATTTGATATCACTTCAATCGTTTCGGCTTATTTGAAGCACGTTGTCTTGGGTGAAGGACGACGAGAACCATGCGTACTCCTTCAACAGATATTTTTGGTCCCGTGGAAGAAAATAATGATGAAAACATAGAAGACGAAGAAGAAGAAGAAGAAGAAGAAGAAGAAGAAGAAGAGGTAGAAGAGGAACAGGAAGAAGAGGAGCCTGAAGAGGAAGAGACTAGCAGCTCCGAAGAGGAAGAAGAAGCGGACGATGATGAACCAGATCCGTGGATTCCCTTACGTCACAATGTCGGGAAAGATCTCAAAGAACCCTACTTGAAAGAAGTCCAACAGCTCCTGGATAAGGGAAAATCCCAAGAGTATGCTGAAAATGCCGCTTTCAATATTCTATTGCCTGTAAGTAGAAGAAGACTACGAAGGACTTAAGCGTCTTAAATGGACTCACCGTATCAAACACGATGCAATGCACCGTCAAGTCATGAAGACTCTTCGACGTTTTATTTTGACGAAGCGGCCGAGTCGGCAGTGGCAAAGCGGAAATTCCTGCTAAACAGACTAATGCAAAAGAAGTTACTCCCTGAGGATAATGACGAAGAGAAAGTAGAAGAGGAGGTGGAAACCTGAGTCAACTGCCGGTGAATGACCAGAAGGTTGTCTGTAAAAAGGCCTATCACAAAAAATATTATGCAAACAACAGCGAGCGAATCCTGGCCCGACAAAAAAGATATCGTGCAGAGAACGTCGAGATTCTCAAGACCCGTCGAAAAAGATGGTATGAAAACAACAGAGAAAGGCTCGCCAGCAGCCAGAGAGCCCACTGTCAACAGAACAAGGAGCACATCAGAAATTACCGCAGACAATACTGTAAAAACAACAGGGAACGGCTCAACGAATATTGGAGAAGTTATTATGCCAAGAATAAGGAACAGATCAGGCAAAGACTTAGTGACCAAAAACAAAGAAAAACTGGTCAGAATATCGCGCGTTTTGGGGCCTGGAACCAGGAGTCTGAGAAACTAGAAACGAGTCTAGTTCCCAGCGATACACTTTGTGGAGCACCGATGGTCAAGACTTAAAGTTGTAATCAATTCTCTCTTTGGTTTTCATGCTGTTATTATACAATAAACGTCATAAATTATGCATCAGACTCTTCGTTTTGTTTATAACAATTTCATGACATAGGTTTACCCCCTATCCCCTCGTCTTCACAATAGCTCTTAACCATGTGATATCGCATACCCCCTATCCCCATTTTCTCATTGGATACACGTTTTTATATACAAGTCTTTCAGACTTGAGCAAAATCATTTTACTTGCGAGGAAGTTGGATACTTTTTTCGCATTCTTGTCTTGGCGATTATGGAACTAAGTGATCAAGAGGTGAGCATCGCTTTGGAGAAATTTGAAAGGACTATGGTTGATGTAAGTTATTAATTATTCTTGCCATTATTAGAGAACCGCTTAGACCGAACTATAATTTGTGCGGCTGATGAATCAGGAGCGATGCGATTTGCAATGTTTTTTTTTTATTTTTACTTCAAGCGCGAACGTTTGTTTGAAATACCTTAGATGGTATGTTTAGCTTCTAAGCGTGCCCTCGTTTTTTAATTCATTTCACGTTTCATCTCTGACTTAATATGTTAATTCTTCAACGGTGGCTTAAAATGTCTTTTGTTTGTTTAAGATTCTTTTGAATGATGCTTTTCCCAAGGGAACGGTTGAGATCAATGAGTTTAGATTTGCATTTCCACTTGATGTATTTCAATAAGAAGTGCACACATCTTGTTTGCAAATTGGATACAGGTTCCTCTTGTAGATAATTAGGATTTTTGAAAATACAAAAAAAAAATTTCGCAGAATTCCAGTTGTCTGCCTAATCAAATTCCCTCGAGGACGTGTAAGCGAGGGCATACAGTAGGAAATATTTTATCTCGGGCAATACTAGCCGGATTTCTGAAATTGAAAGTTCCTTACAAAGCTTAGACTGTGTACTCTAAGTTTAAGTAACTTTTTTTGTTGCGCCGAGAATAGCAAAAGAGCAGTAAATTCTCGCGAAACTCCAATTGTCTGCGTAATTAAATTCCCTCAGGGAGACCCCGTAAGAGAGAATTAGATGCAAAAAAATTAACAACGTCATCTAATGACATGCCTCGTGCTTTGATTGGTCGAGAGCTGTCACGTGTGCTGTATGCTGCACTCTATTACCGACCGGTTAAGCTATCCTAACTACTAAGGTATAGTTTAGGGAAATTACTTAAATTCTTGCTCTTTTCGCTTTCTGTTTTCAAACCATGGTTCGTTTAAGCTATTACTTCCTCAGTGATTTCTGATGCCACAAACAGGATAATGTTTTGTTAAAAAAGTGTTTCGAAGACAATTGAAATGTCTTCTTGGTTACCGGTGATCTTATTAAGACTGTCACCACAGTGACAACAGGAAAACATTTTAGAATAATTTAAGTCAACTTAAACTTCAGGAGAATGATTGACAGTCAGCTGCAGGTGACTATTTTTAATATAGGAACTTCTAGAACTGCAAACCGATATCAAAGGACTGTGCGAGGTCTTGGAAGCGTGTCATATCAAAGCAGAGTTCTAAAGGCAATTAGTTTGATTTCCTGATATAGCTTTTACGCAGTTATTGAATTTTTCTTGTTGGGCTTTCCTTCAGTTGCCACGAGATCAAAACCAACAGGCATGGATCAAGCAAACTCCACTTTAAATTCAACCACAGCACCAACAACAAAGGACCTTGGTAAGGGAGGCTTTGCGGAAGGAATAGGTTCCGATGACGCTACGTGGATTTTGACGAGCGCTTTCATCATTTTTACAATGCAGTCCGGATTCGGTCTTCTCGAATCAGGAATGGTCTCAAGGAAAAATGAGGCGAACATCATGGTCAAGAACGCGGTGGATGTGATCTACGGCGGATTGTCTTATTGGCTTTTCGGATTCGCATTCAGCTTCGGAATCAGAGAGCGTGAAAACCCGGTGATAGGCCTCGGATATTTTTTGACTGACGCACACGAACGAGAAATGGGCCAGGTCTTTTCGAAGTACTTTTTTCAGCTGTCCTTTTCTACGACTGCCACAACCATTGTTTCTGGTGCTATGGCGGAAAGGACGAACTTAAAAGCGTACACACTTTACTCATTCTTAAATACTCTGACCTACTGTGTTCCAGCTCATTGGATTTGGGATGAACACGGTTGGCTTCGGAAAATGGGTGCTGTCGACATTGCAGGATGCGCTGCTGTGCATTTAGTTGGCGGGGTGAGTGGCCTGGTGGCGACTTTGATGTTAAAGCCCCGAATTGGCAGATTCGATGCAAACTCTCCGCCGAAACAAATGGCTTCTCCTACAAATGTTCTCCTGGGAACCTTTATGTTATGGTGGGGCTGGCTGGGTTTTAACTGTGGCAGCACGTTTGGAATAAGTGGCATGAAGTGGAAACTTGCCTCCAGGTATGAATGTTGTAGAGCACAAGGTCATAAATAATGCAGCTATTAACGTCCAGGATATTGAATTATGTGTTTACTTTGATCTGTGCAATGGGTGGCCGTGAGATATGAAGAGAGGAATATTCTATAATAACAAATCCTTATTGAGCTACTGGCAGCTCAAACTAGATCTTGGAATATGCATTTGTTATTTTCTTAGCTTTTTTTTCGCTTGAAAACTGAGGCAAGCAGAAAATGTCAACCTCATCCATCTGTAGACGTTTTTACACTAAAGCACAGTAGTATATGGGGTTAATAGCGAATAGTTTCCTATCTTTATTTTAAATTGATATAATTAAGGATAATAAAAGAAATCATAATCGGAGACAATTTTTGTTGTTTGCCGTAAACGATCTTTCAGTATGCTCAGGGTTGCTTCGATCTTTTAGTCTTTCCTTTATTGAATTATGATGTTTGTTGAAACACATGGCTATGACCGGGTTTTAGAATGGTCGTGGTTTGTAGCATATTTAGTCGATTTCATTTAGCTGCATAGTAGCATTTGCTTATACGAGGACTGGTGATACACCATCGCTTTATTTATAACCAATTGCTCAATTTTACAGTAAATTTAACCGTATAACTTGTCCCAGTGGTTGCCTTTTCGGCGTGTCGTGCAATTGCTAACATTTCATATGAGATTACAAACCAAACTAGAAGTAGGCGTGTGTGAAAGATTAATTAGTTTCCTGCGCCTTCATTCATTCAAGCCTTTTGTTTGCTAATTAATAGTCGAATACTATTTACCAAACAGGGCTGCAGTTGTAACTATCAACGGCTCAATAGGAGGAGGTGTCCTGGGGATGAT
>CM042754.1:10701278-10713615 GCA_022496165.2 Catalaphyllia jardinei
TTACTCATGTTACGGCCACCCATCTTATACCATAACAACAACAACAAGTTTCTCTTGGAATTTTGAATCTAGCATTACTTTGCTTGGTAACGGTGTTGTATTTAACACAAAAATGCTACTCTGTTATTGATTTTGGTTACGAAACGTCTGTCTGCCGCTTGCTTGATTTGCAGGAACAAATCTAAGAGTTGGAACAACAACATTCACCTCACCAAATCATCAGACACAATTTACAGTCCAGATTATGATACTCATGACACGTATCCTGCTAACATGAGTTGCACGTGGTCAATTTCCCTCCCAAAGAACAAAATCCAACTTTCTTTCTCTGCATTCGACCTTCAGGCTCCAGGCCCTTCATGTCAGCACGGTGATTTTGTTGAAGTTAGAGATGGAGAATATCCTGATAGTCCAGTTCTTGGAACGTTTTGCGGTAGTAACATACCCTCTGACACCTTTTCATCTGGGAGTTATATGTTGCTACTATTTCGTTCGGACGAGTCAATGGAAAAACGAGGGTTTGTAACGTCATACCGCTCATACGATACGTCAAACGGTAAGGTTTTTGGAAAAAAACCCGAAAGCAGTTACTTTGCGAAGCTGGCGACCTCAGACATAACTGTACTAAAGCTGTATACTTAAATAATTTATGTCTACTCTATATAATTCTGAATCCTGAAAATGAGAAAAATATGAAAGTGAAGAATGATCATCGCAGATAATTTTCCAATTCAAGAAACAGGAAAGAAGCCTGAAAAAATCTGGGCTTCAACGGGATTCGACTGAACCCGGTATCGCGGAGGTCACGGGTTTGAATCCCGCTAAAGCCCTGATTTTTTCAGGCTTCTTCTTTCCAGTTGCTTAAATTGGAAAATTAACTGCGATGAACATTCTTCACTCAAACTAGAAGCCGAAATCATAATGGGCAAGACCCAAACAGATAAAATTGTGACTGCGAGATTTGTGTCTTGACCGTATACTTAACAATTAGACCCGTAGCCCGAAAGGGCTACGGGTCAATAGCCCATGAGGCGAAGCCGAATGGGTTATTGACCCGTGGCCCTTGAGGGCGAAGGGTCTAATTGTTTTAGTATCACCCAACTAGTCGGACAGAAAAGGCAATAACAAAGTCAGCAATTCGATGACTATTACTATTAGACCACTAGTAGCGTAGCCAATCAAAATGCAGGATTTGCATTAGTCCACTAGTTGGGTGATACTAAAATGGAATAGCCCCATAAACCCTCTTAAGACAAGAGCCTTATTGTGTGGCAAACGTAAGTAACTTAATTACATTTCTCTTAGTTTTATCTACAGGTTTTTCAGCAGCCGCTATTTGTGTGGGATTTGCCGTGGTACTCGCCATTTTAGTGGCAGCGGTTTTTGGAGCATCTGTAATGAAGAAATGGACGCCTCGTTCACTTGGTGGAGTGAAAGTATACAAAACGCGACCTGGAATAACTATTAAGATATTCCCCGCAACGCCAGAAGAACCTCGCAGAGAGGTATCCCTGAATAATGAGATAGTGACAGCGTCAAGTAGCTTAGTTCCTCCTAAGGCCTGGCCGAGGTTTCAAGGTCTAAGCTGGTTATGGCAAGTGTCGTGAAAAGCGGGGAAAAGCGAGCGCGTTGTAAATCGGCAAAATGGAGGTCAGAATGGCAGGAAAAGACGACTCCGTAACCATAAAGGAGCGTGAACAGATGAATGAATACCATACAAGTAGAATGTAAAGAAATAGCGACTTTCGCCAGACTAGGGAACGAGTCGCTGATAGCAGACATTAAGTACTTAATGACTGTCTCCTCCAAGGCAGACAGTGAGTTTTGTTTCCCCGAGACTCTCAACAGGGGGTTGAGTTGGGAGGTATTAAAAAAATGTTTGATGTTACTTAAATGAAATTAATTAGTACATTTAATATACTTCTAAGGCAAAACAAAATTTTCAGAGGTAAACTTCTCTGGAAACAAACCAAACAAAACCTTCAGTTAAAATTATTGAATTTGAATGAGAAGAGTTTCTGATCAGTACTTTTTATTTCAATGGTTTAACCGCGCGGCAAACATAACCGGAAAGGGTGTTCTTGATAGTGTTTTAGATAACTATTTTTCAGAAACATAAAAAAATTGTAAACTTCCACTCAGATTGATAAGAACCTACAAAGCCCACAAACAAATCCTTAATACACTGCATATCGACGATGTATTAAGTTTAGAGTTTTTTTATGAGAAAACTCAACCTTGTCAATGGCGTGACGCAAAGCGCAACTGAGCAATCACTAATTGCTGACAGATGACTGGCGGGTGTTGTCTCAGTCACGGCAAGACAAACGTATTTCTGATGTAGCTTACATCTGGTTCTTTACAGGGGCCTGAAGAGGTAATTGTGATGGCATCTGGGATTGGCCTATTTTTGCTCCGGAAAAATTGGATTTTGGTCATTTAAACTGCGAATCACAAACAAAAATTGGTAAAGGGACTGAGAATTGGGCAAAATATGGGCTGGGATACTGGATTCAATCATAGTCTCAATTGCATTGGTACAGTGGAAACACGAATCTCTATATAACAGTCTTCGGTTTCAGGAATGATATTTTTCGCCTTAGTAATGAAAATCGAATTGATCGTTCGATCGAATTTATTTTTTTGAGTCCTCTGCCCTTTCGTTACATCAAGGTTTCAACGGGCATGTGATGAGAATTTGTCTCTTAACATCTGAATTTAAACATTCCAGTTTTCTTCTGCACATTGGGATAAAAACTGGATACGGCCCGGTTTAAAAAAGATGCCTTTCAAATTAACCAGAGACGCATACAAGAAAATCATCTACAAACCTAGTTTTCAACAACCATCTGTTGTTCAGATTTGTGTGGTTAGAAAGCCAAGTTACCTAAGCTATGACAATTATTAAGGCAACAATAAAGACAGCGATTTTTATTTGATGTTGAAAAGTAATGTTTTTTTAACAACTACGCAACATGTTTGGACGACTCGAAGCGGGAGTCTGACTTTTTAATTACTAGTATGATAGACTAAATTGGATGACACGATGTCCTGTTACTAACTTATCATGACCATTACAATTTCCCACAAAAGTAAAAGTTTCATTTGAAAAAGAGCTTTTAATAGTCATTTTCAAATATCATGATTGAAGATATGGAAAATAGCTTGCAAAGTGGCTGTTAAGTCTCTTTCAAGACAGTCACCGACTAAGCCTACACAATTTTACAAAGTCAGTCTCTTAAACTGGTTATTATAGAGATTGCAATCAATGTTGTGATTGGCGGATTTCGTGGAGAACACTTAAAATGATTGGCTTATTTAACTGTCCATTATAGGTGTCAGATTACAGTCAAGTGTCCGATAGAGTGCGCTGTCTGATTACAACTTTGCAGATTAGAGTAAAATATACAGCAGTTTTATTCACCAATCACATCTGAGCAAATTGTAATTTTTAAGATTAGAAGTGAAATCAAAACCTGCAATGGTGACTGGTTCTCCCACGTTTTCCGCGCCGTGTATCAGGTACATGTACTACGCTTCCCGATTGTGCGTGGCGCGAGGCAAGTTACGCGCCTAAGTTTTACCGTTGAAACCCCCATGTTGTCTTTGGTAACAGCGCTTGTTTGCATTGGAAACATCTCGCGGTATTGACGTCATATGCATTAAGCGCGCGAAAGACAAAGTGGCGACTAACATGGAAAAAATAAATTCGAAAGGAAGGACTTTCGTCAATGGTTGTGCCCTTTCGCAAGATTTGCGAAAATTACAGTCTGTAAAAGTAGATAAAATAGTTAGGAATGGTGGGGATACTACCACTGGCTACTTTCAAATTTTCAGATGTGACGAACGCTTTTTAAGTAAGTAGAACTACTGTGAAAAATATTTGGCAGCGTCTCCATATGAAACGTACCACTGAGCCACGCCGGCAAGGAGGTGGAAAAAAACAATACTTTAACTCAAGGTGACTTGCAGTTGATTGAAACTATCAAAAGAGAAAGGCCAGCTTTATCACTGAGAGAAATTGGCCGAGGAGGAGCGTGATGCGTTATAATCCTATGCGTTATAGACCTAAGATCTAAGACATAAGACCCCCTCTGAATCTTAAAAACTAAGACCTAAGACCCCCTCTGAATCTCAAAAACTAAGACCTAAGACCCCCTCTGAATATCAAAAACTAAGACCTAGGACCCCCTCCGAATCTCAAAAACTAAGACCCAAGACCCCCTCCGAATCTAAAAAACTAAGACCCAAGACCCCCTCCGAATCTCAAAAACTACGACCTATTTTGCTTTGAATCAGCAATGGTATAAGTTGGAAAGCAAACAAATTGTTTGGTTTTGGTGAATGAGCTTTCTCCTGTTCGGATAGCTGCGCTAAAAATAACGTGCATCATGCGCATCAACCGACGATGCGGCCGGTGAATTTTATCCGCTTCGGGAGTAAATCAAAGGGCTCTTATGAGCCAACTCATTCATGCTCTTAGCCATGAAATGACTTAAGTGTTTATTGTGTATTATAGTGTTTAACACCGTTGGTGGTGCATCAATAAGCATCAAGCTTCTTCCTGAAATGTATCTTAGCTATCAGCAGGCTTACAATTGATTGATTGGGTAAATGAATCATTTGCTGTACAATAGATTAGGACAATATAGCATCATTCTGTATGTTTTGTTGTCAAGCATTTGAGTTCATTGTTTAGCAAATGTTGTGTCGTCTAAATGAAGTGAAAGCCTCACTCACTGTTTGCTTGTTACAGTTTATGTATGATGTTTTATTCAAAGAAAATTTAAGTGATTAGTGCAAGATTTATCAGTTAACCTTGAGAAAGCTTATGTAACTGTTTTAAACATATACCATGTTACAAAAATACAGGTCTGAATGAAACTAAAGGAGAATATTCTGTATCACGTGCATCATATTAAGCCTATTTTGTTAGTTTGATTGCTTGCACGGTGGGAAGGTTGAGTGGACGGAGAGCAGCATACATGTACACTGACGTAACTGATCATTTACTTTATATATTACTAGCTACAACGTAGTCTCTTGGAGTTTTATTGAGGCTTGTGCCACTTGAAGTCCAATAAATACATATCATATTATGATATTCAAGAGCAAAATGTCTTGTTCACAGCATTGTGCAAATTTGGGTTCTGTATCATTTACACAGAACAGTTTTCTTGTCAACGATTTGTGCAAATGGTTAGCAAAAATGCTTGATGGTAAGTTCTGTTCCGATTGGTCTCATACCATTAACTCAAAAAACTCTTAATATTTAACAAAAGTTTAACCTGATAATAATTCCAAAATGGTGGTGAAGAAGTTTCACAACAAAGATATTAGGTAGTCTCACAGTTCATTTACACTAAATAAATCACTTTATTCAAGTGTCAGTCTTGATTTCTGGTGGTGGAAATTTCTCAAAACAGTATTTCAGTGTGTATTAGTCCAGGTTGTAGTGGTATTATATGTACCAATATGTTAAATATTTCAAGGAATAAGGGACAGTCATAATGACTATGTCAATATCTAAGGTGAGTTGGTTGAAGCTATGATGGTGAACTATAAATTGTACATCAGCTATAGGCTGGCTAAATGAAGTTGAAAGTGTGCAAGCTTAGTTTTCAAAGGAAAGCGTTGAAGTCTGATGGAGTCAGTTGGCCAAGACAATCCCCCTGCACTCAAAGTATTTATCATTTAAAGTTCTTGAGTTGTCATTGTCCTTATTCATTTCACTAGTGTATATATGTTTATAATAATTACTTAATACTTTACTTATTATTAAATAACTATATGGGTAGCCAGGAATAATCCAGTAGATGTAACATTAACTGCTGCCCTTGAAATCAAATAGATACAAAAAGATGAAGATCTAAATAAAAAATAATTTGGAAGATACCAGAAATAGGGCACATCCCTTTTTAGTTGACCCGGGCCAAGCAGGACAAGAGTCTTGAGTGAAAGAAAACACACTGCAGATAACTCTGATCAACTCTGTTTCCAGCAATCTAAGATACTGAATGGATTATTTACCTGCATTTCGACCCCATTTGGCTGATTACAACGGTCACCAAATGTTACATAGCTTTTAAAATTGTCAGTTTTGGTACCATGGTTAGATTCATTAAACCTGATGTCTTGTTTTGCCTGATCGATCTGGGTCTTCGCGTGTAACACACGAGCGACGATAATCAGAAACGAAGTACAGATACCATTTCACTTTATGCATTTCAGGATATCATCTGTTACTGATAGATTCGACTTAGGGCCATTGTTATAACGCAAAAGTAGTCATTTGGTGTTTCAATGGAACTAGCAGTTTCATACCGTTGTAAATATTACTGTATGGAGCTTTATAGCAATTGTCACGCAGGGATCGTAAACCTGGCGATTATTTCTGGACTTCGAATTCTAGTCTGAAACAGACTTTAGTTTAGTTCTGGGTCGTTTCGATTTGACGTGTGGGCTGTATGTTTTGCTCAAAGCAAATTCAAACATTTAAAGAAAGCAATATTTACTCACAAGAAATCGCAAAAGCTGGAAATCAAAATCCACAATGGCTGGATTGAGCTGAGGAGTTTGCACTCCTTGAGCCCGTGATGGAGGCCGACGAATCCGACGAACATCTCGAACCTGTTTGGGCTCCACAAATTCTAGAATTTTTCAACATTTCCAACCAAATTCACTCCATGTATCAACTAAGTATACATCCCATCTGGCGGTGTCGGCGTGGACAACATTCGTTAAAATATGGCTGCCTTCTCGGGCACGTAACACGAGATGGAAGGCAGGGTAGGTACGCGGGCTCATTTTCGGAGAAAAAAGAAATATTTAAGAGTCACTGCCAGTAAATATGGAGAATCCGGCGACAGTTCGGAAAATTCGGATTTTATTTTATTGCTTACCTTTCGTTGGCCATTTTTGCCCGGAATCAGTAGATCGAAGCAGTAACTTCACAGATGGAGAATTTCCTACGTCTAATTTTCAGTTAACATTCTTTTACGAAATAAAATTTTATTCATTTTCTCCAAAATGCCTCACGAGTTTACAGCGAGTGTTTGTGAGCTACTATGCAAAATTGACCCGCATGCGTTAGATCATCAAGCTATTGTAGTTCTCAGCTTATTCTGCAACTTATATTATAGCGCTTCTATGTAAATTTAACAGATTGAAATGTTTATCATATTAAAAACACAGATTGTACGTGTTCGCCATCTTTGCATGTTGCACCGCGGAGGCCCGGTACCCAGTTCTACGTCGATCGACAGTTATAAGTGTCGATCGACAGTTAAAAGTGTCGATCGACAGTTAAAAGTGTCGATCGACAGTTATAAGTGTCGATCGACAGTTATAAGTGGCGATCGACAGTTATAAGTGTCGATCGACCGTTATAAGTGTCGATCGACAGTTATAAGTGTCGATGGCCAGTTATATGGACAGTTATTAACTGTCGAAATAAAAAAGAGGTACTTTTGATGGCCCTAACAAGCCATCGTACAATTTTATAAACACAATTCGACATGTTTCATGACACGAATTATTCGTAGACACTGTATATTGTATAGTTAAGTAATACTTTAAATAGTACCTCAGAATAAGCCTTGGTTATAGATGGCAAAGTCCTGTAGAAGTCTGCGTGATGATTTTTCATGAGTAGACGACTTGACTCTTGTGACGGGCCATAAAGCAGCTGATAAAGTCACGAACGGGAGTTTCACAATCCAAAATCGCCGTAAATTTGGCTCACCTAACATCTAAAACGTTCGCTACTTCACTTTGGGCCATTTTCCCTACGTATCGTTTTCCAAAACAATGTGGAGGACAAAGTTCAAATGCAGCGGTTCAAAACCTTAACTGGTCAGTGTGCATATATGTTGTTGTGGTGAATTGCTTGGCGTGACACCGTGACAGAGAGAACAATGTTGTTTACACAAACGTTACATGAACACTTCCGTTTCGCGTCCCAAGCAAACTGTTCTTTTTATCGTTGCAGTCGGGGCTAAGTGGTTCCCCTATTTTAAAGTAAAAAGAGAGAACTAATTACAAGAGATAACCCAGGAAGAAGTAGCGATGCCTTTTCTCCATTTATTCGCCAAAGGTGCTCAAGTTTTGAATGCAGGACTACCGTTCCACCTTGAAGACAGACATTTTGCCAAATTCGTCTGCTTGGACGGCTGATTTCTAGAGGACTTTGCCATCTATAACCAGGGCTTATTCTGAGGTTCTATTTAAAGTATTACTTAACTGTACAATATACAGTGTCTACGAATAATTTGTGTCATGAAACATGTCGAATCGTGTTTATAAAGATGACTGCGAAATCGAAGTTCTTGCTCGCTCGTCAAAAATGGCGTATTTGGTCAAAATGCCCTTTACAGTTTTTCGTCTGGCGCGCTTAGTTTTCACGGGCCAAACTAGCCATTTAGATATAATATATCCATAACATAGCTCTTTCTTTAGAACCTTTTAATTGTCAAGATGTTCGCATTCTAGAGGAGTTATGACCCTCTAAAATCCGTTGAAATTTTACATGTAAATTAAAGTGCGATACTTGTATTTTTCAAACGGCCAAGAAGTAGACAAAACGTGTTAACTTCAAAATGAGATTTAGCTCAAAAGAATGACTTAAGGGTAAATTACAAACTGTGTGAATACAAAATCCAGGCAAGTTCCCTTCTTTCTGTACTGGCGTGTTGAAAATGTACAATTTTGGGTAAATTCCATCGGCCATCTTGGTTGATTGAGCTGTATTTCGAACTTTCCTAGATTTCACAAAAATGCGAACTCGCTGGGACTTTGAAAGTATATTTCTGAAAATAGTTCACCAAAAGGGTCTTTTTGACGCAATAAAATAAAATCCGAATTTTCCGAACTGTCGCCGGATTCTCCATATTTACTGGAAGTGGCTCTTAAAAAAAAATGTATAGATATGTTTTGGACTAATTTTATTTACTGAATGCCTACATTTAGGAATAAAAATTCTCTCGCGGTGTTTTGCAATCATCCAGAAGGTGATGTTTGCTATTCGTGGCAAGTTAGCTACTTGGTCAGCGGCTGCTCAAATCTAACAAATTTGTTACGTCACTTCCGTCTACGCAGATTTCTGCTAACGCCGTTTTGCCCCTCTCTGCAAAAATTCATCCATTGCTTCGCAATGAATGAGTTAAAAAGGTGAAATGTGAGTTAATGCATCAGTACTTACATTAAGTTTTACGTCAGTGAAGCCATTAGTATTTACGTTAAGTATGGACAGGTTCAGCATGACGTTTAGGGTAGAAGTAAACGGCAAAAATTACCTCAGTGATTACCGCCTTTTATTTTGTGTTTAGTTTCCGCTAAATGATCTTTAATCAAATCAGACAGTAGAAAAATCCGAAGACAAAAACATCTCCATTTATTCACCACTAATACGACTATTTTCACTCTACCACGGTACAAAAAGTAAAGATATATTCCTTATTCTGGATATCGCGAATTCAAATGCAGGTCGGAGGTTTGAGAGCGGACCTCGAGGAAAAAAACATAAAGTTCAAAAGGTCAGTCTGCGAGAAGCGATTGGTGGATTTCGATCCTTTTAAGGTGTAAAAAGCAGCCACGTATTGAAATCCATCAGTGACGCAAAAGCCAACGAAGAACTGCAAGTTTGTACCGTGCCAGAGTGAAAATACTCGTATTAGTGGTGAATAAATGGAGATGTTATTTCTTCAGATTACAGCACTGTCTGATCTGATTAAAGATTAAGCGGAAACTTAACACAAACAAAAGGTAATTTTGCCGTTTCCTTCTACCGTAAACGTCATGCTGAACCTGTCTATACTTAACGTAAATTTTAATGGCTTCGCTGACGTAAAACTCAATGTAAGTACTGATGCACTAACTCATTTCACCTTTTTTATTCCCGAAGCGGATAAAATTCACCGGCCGCATCGTCGGTTAATAAGCGTGATGCGCGTTATTTTCAGTGCAGCTATCCGAGCGGGGGAAAGCCCATTCACCAAAACCAAACAATTTGTTTGCTTTCCAACTTACACCATTGCTGAAAATAGGTCTTAGGTTTTGAGATTCGGAGGGGTCTTAGGTCTTAGTTTTTGAGATTCGGAGGGGGTTTTAAATCTTAGTTTTTGAGATTCGGAGGGGGTCTTAGGTCTTAGTTTTTGAGATTCAGAGGGGGTCATAGGTCTTAGTTTTTGAGATTCGGAGGGGGTCTTGGGTATTAGTTTTGGAGATTCAGAGGGGGTCTTAGGTCTTAGGTTTTCAGATTCAGAGGGGGTCTTAGGTCTTAGATCTTAGGTCTTAGGTCTAAGTTTTTGAGACACCCCATTGAACTTACTGCTTATGAAGCTGTGGACCACATAACATATATCTGCCAACTCTCACGCCTTAGGCGTGAGTCTCACGCCTGCGGGTTGAAAACTTCGATCTCACGCCGGCTCACGCTTTCGGGCCAATTTCTCACGCCTGATTGAAAAATGTGAGCTGTTGCCATCTTGCTTGACTCATTTTCCAAAAATATGTTAACTCAGACCCATGTAAGGAACGAAAACCATGTGAAAAATGAGTAAATGACAATACCTTCCTCGCGATCTCTGATTTTTGAAGTAAAAAGCACTGGGAGCGAGCTCGCGTTTGTGGGTGTCCCAAGACTTCGGAAAACTTCGGACGTCTTCGGAAGCCTTCGACTTCTTCGGAAGACTTTGGACTCCTTCGGGCATCTTCGGAAATGATCGTGTCGTCTTCAAAAATCCCAGCACTTCCCAGCCTCGTTCCCAGGGTCCTCTCTCTACTTCGAGAAAGTACCCTGGTTACGGCTGGTCGCGTGTCTAAGCATGCCAACCCAAGCCGCACAGAGGGTGGGTTCTAAACTCTCTAGGGAGGTGAATGTTGAGAGACGGAGACGCTATTTTGAAAAGGAAGCAAGTTATTTGTCAGAGATCCTGCCTGGCCAGCTGCTTCGACTCTTCCTGAACTACTATGAGTATGAGATGTTGATTGAGAGGGAACTTTGCTTATGTTTCACTGCTTTTTTAAATAACCGTCAACAACCTGCCTCGGATTAATTTAAAATTTTAATCAGTTTTTCACAACAAAAGAATTAAATAACCGTGAAGTTATCGATGGGAACTTAGCATTCAACTTGGAGCTACTTTCTTGACCGAAAACTGAATTTACCGCTAAACAGTTTTGAAACAAAAGCCAATGCATTTTGCAAGGCGCGACCGATGTCGTTGTTGTCAAGTTGTTTACAAAATTTACACTGCAAGAGAATCGAATGACCGCCAAACTTTCGATTGGATGGATTCAATCAAATTCAAAGCTAGGCTCTGCCAAACACTGGACGTATCAAACTCTAAACGAATACATCAATACCTCTGTTATGATTTTGCCGATCAACAAATATAAGCTGCTTAAGGGCCCATTAAAGTATCTTTTGATGCCGTTGCTAGAGAAAAATCAATTGGCTATAACTCTGCACATGTATGCTTCAATTGGACCAAATTTGGACAATACTCATAGGGGGCAAATATAGTCCAGTTCGTGACGTCATCGTACACCGCCCAATGTCACGCATTTTACCTGAATGGCTTAAACCTTTTTTCCGTATTTTCTGTACAATAACAATTCAAAAGCTGTTTCGAAGTAAATTTAAGCATGCAGAATATATACTCAAAAACTCAACAATTTGTGCAGACACTCGCACACACACACACTGACGCCAGTCGAGGCAAAATATGTTTCGAAAGCAACTCAATTGCATGACAAAATTTCGTACTTTAAAATTTACCTGTCATTATTCCTTACTAAATCAATAATTGCCTAAAAAAATAGGCCAAAACATCTGATAAAGAAGTGGCTACTTCTTTACAGTCTTTATATAGTACATCTAACTTCAGAGTGTCGGCGAATTGTTTTGAAAAACGTATTGCTAAAAATACACGTGACAAAAATCCACACGTGACAAAAATTTTTTTTTGAACGGGCTTGTATTATTTTTCACGGTAAGCGTTTTTCGTTGTAAACAAAACTTGAACTATTGAAATGGTTTGTCGCACATAAAACCACAAATATCATGGAACTTTCACAACTGGATCGAAAAGTGTAACACATGATCTACGATCTATTGCGTAAATGTAAACATGAAACACAGGTAAACATGTCATATGTTATTTGTATGACGTTGTACGAGAGCATTCGCCGCCTCCTCTCTCCATAGTTAATAGAGGGGACTGGTTATGAAGCCCGGCAAACATCAAAGGAGCAAACAAAGATGCCAAGATTTATGTTGGAAGGTCCACGACCCTGCACAATCTTTTGTTTTGCCCTCATACACTATGCATGAAAT
>CM042754.1:10714015-10716515 GCA_022496165.2 Catalaphyllia jardinei
CTCCTGGTACTGTAACAGCACATCGTATTAAAGCGTCCAGAAATGAGTCATTGGCACGTAGATTAATCAAGGTGTTTTCGTCGTCGACTTAAGCTTACTGTACTCGACGTTCGGAGTCGGACCTCGCACTACTTCCATAAGTTCTTCAAAAGATTTAATGTTTTCATCTGTACATATAACCTCGCATCTTTTCCCCTGGGGAAAAGAGACGTTGCAAAAGAATTTCAACTGAAGCATATTGACAAACTACCAGCTGAGAAAGTAACTCGACTAAACATTCTTACATTTTAGCGGGAACTCTCGTTAGCCGAACACTGATGACGTCAATACCGCGAGATGTTTCCAATGGAAACAAGCGCTGTTACCAATGACAACATCAGGGTTTTACTGAACGGTAAAACTTGGGCGCCAAACTTGCCTCGCGCTAAGCTCAATCGGGAAGCGTAGAAATTACTGAGAGTCCTTGATTGCTTCATTGGAGACTGACTTTGTAAAATTATGGAGGCTTAGTCGGTGACTGTTTTGTTGGTTTTTCCTTGTTCCTTGTAATTTTAACAATGACAAAGCAATGAATAAAAGTAATTAGAACGATAATTTATTACACTTAATTTTGCATCACCCATTCTTGCATTAAAAAAAACATTCTCAAGAAACATGGATAGGGGAGATAGAGCGGCGACGCTGAGTCCTCTTTAAGTCTTAAAGACTCTCTGTCGACCATAATGCACCGCGCGCGTGCACCGGGGTTCGTATGATACGAAAGCTCCATTTTGTCCGTCGACACTAGTAGCGGCCGTAAATCCTTCACAATCAGAGCCATCCATAGGATTCTTTCACCGTTAGCGTTTCTGATAGTTGTGGTATTGTCGTTCTTTACTAGGAAGAAGTTATTTAGTTGTTAGATAGAATTCTAAAAGACTGTTATCAGCCAAGAAGTTGAGCATTTGAACGATGTGAAGTGAGTATGGCGGCCTTTAGAAATCGCGGTGGAAGACCCTGGAGACTGAGTCTCTGAAGGTCATTTATTTAAGAGAATCCGTCCGAGACCAATGGAGAAGCCGTAAGAATCTGCAAGGATATGCCAAGCTATCTAACAGCGAGTTTGCTGAAGTCTTGTTGCAGTAAGTGTTACATTATTTTTACATATTTTGCGTTGACATTTCCTTCTTATCGTAGCTCATGTGACTCATGTCCCAATAACAAATCTGAGAATCGAGAAGCAAATCAGATGCTGAATTCGGAGATAGTTTAGTGAGACTTGACTTTGATTCTGGTGAGGAGTACTACAGTAATATTTTTTTATGTCCTGTGTATTTCACTCATTCTGCTATTCGTCTGCAAACAAGACTTAGCAAACTTCTGCTTCATAAATATCAGGGCCAATCGATTCTGCACAAGTCTAATTTTTTTACTGATGCAGGTAATGTTTTATATATTTGTTGAACAGTAAGTTTTACTGTACTAATGCTTAATTTATTTTTAGACTCTGCTGCACCATTTTGCTCTACTCCAGCAAAGAGAACAAGAAAAGAAAGCCCTGCACTACCCTTGCAGGATGCATGTATCAGGTATACAATATTACAAGTCAACTGAAAATATAAGATGTTTCTTTTTTAAACTGAATGCAGCCTATATATTAAGTTACAGAATTTAACACGTGCAGAATTTTGCTTGCCTTGGGGTGTCAATAAGCAACAGGTGATAAGCTTAAATATTATTGCAAGTCATGCCTTCGAGTTGTGGTCCAAAAAAAAAAACATGTTCATATTTTAACCCTTTCACCACCAAGGGTCTCCCTTTGACGAGTAAAATCGTCTGGCGTTAGACAGAGTAAAATCTATAAGTGGCCACTGGTGGTGAAAGGGTTAAGCACTACAGGGCCAGGGACCAGGAATTTCCTCAGCTAGTGCATGTTTGAGCTTCTGCTACCCTGAAACAAAACCGCTGGTAAGCCTAACCAGCATTACACCAGAAAAAAGGTTGTACCACAGCTACTTTTTACCTTCCCAACTACTTGAAAAATTACTGATAACTGTGCACTGCGCAGTGGTGATTATGTAACTGTAATTGATGTTGCTTTACAATTTTGAGAAAGTCACTAAAATTGATGTGCCTTTTTTATTGTAGGCATACTAATTTGTTGGAGAACGTCAACAGCATGATGCTTAAGTATGCTCCTAAAAGAAATTTGAGTAAGTATACCATGTAAGATTTTTCTCTGTATAAAAGTTTAAAAAGTTTTACAAACTCGGAGCTAAAAGTTAAAACTTATGAAATATTTCGTCCGTTTTTTTCAACCGGACTTCATCAGTCAATGATATGAATGTCAACATTCATATCATTGACTGATGAAGTCTGGTTGAAAAAAACGGACGAAATATTTCATAAGTTTTAACTTTCAGCTCCGAGTTTGTAAAACGTTTTTAACTTTCATTATGTTTCCGGAGCAGGAAACAAATGTTTTTGATTGTTTCTCTGTATAGTCATGCTTTTAAGGTAC
>CM042754.1:10721515-10733564 GCA_022496165.2 Catalaphyllia jardinei
GCCAGATGGTTTGCAAGGAGCCAATAAGCCTAGAGTTCCTCACGAATCGCCGAATATCCAGAGATGGATGCTCATTTCCTTCTCATTCTTGCCGTGATCAGCTTGAGTAAGTACTAACTCAAAATAGTGATCTTGCTTTGAGAGATTTGCTTCTTTGACTTCCATAGGTTATCACAATCAGCGAGCTCCTACATGTAGATAACAACGCTAGAACGTAACGCGGCGAACAGGTTCGAAGAGGTCACAAAATTATTGATCAGCTGAGTTGATTGGAGTTATAACGCATCAGTCGTTAATTAAACTGGAACTCAGTTTCTTTGTTTCAAACAAGCACGCTTTTGACAACACCATACATTGCTTAGCTGCAGTTAACGCTCTTGGAATTTCGTACGCAAACAATGGTTTTAAAATTACAACAACACAATGGTCTCGCTAGGTATAGCTTCAAACGGACTCAGTTGAGAAATCTCCGCGTTGTTGAGCACATCTGACTGAAATACAGTAGTTCAAGAACTTCTCAGCAGTAATACGAATGTCGTCAGAACAGCTGGAAAGTTTTCAACAATATGGCAACTTCAGCCAGTTTCAGATACATCACTTTTTCTCACGCTTTTCTTCCTTTGAGAGAATCATTTGAGGTCTGTGAGTGATTCAAACAGATATCAGTAAAAACAGGAAATAATAACGCTTTCCTGTTTCCCGGACTTTTTTTCGCTCAGGGTAAACGAATACGTTCTACTGACTGGCTAAAATAAGTTAAAAGATTTAGGATTTATCTCCTGGCAAAAATACTGAAATTCGACTGTGTGACCAAGAACGTGAAATCGGACTATAAGACACAGGATTTAGGCGAATCAGAACTTACTCTGGAACCAGTTAGACTCTTCTTGGTAATGGCAAATGGGAGCAAAAGCTATCTCGTTCACCGTCGCTAATTTTAATTTGCGTCAAAACGCCATCTTCAAGAGAAGCGCCGGGCTCTATTTATCTCTCACGAAGACTCCAAGCTTTCTGTTAAACATAAATCCTGGCATATTTAAAAGATTACTTATTGTCAAAGTTCAAAACAGGAATGGAGATCTCTTTTCTTTTCGTAGACATGGGTAGTGAGACAGGCGGGGTATTTGGCTGCCTTAGCTTACTGCCGTCTTCAAGTCTGCAATTAAGTGGCCTACAAATTATTTTCACATGTTCATTGATTGAGAATCGAGCATTACAAAGCACTCCTCCTGCTCTGACGAAATAGATTGTGTAAGTTGAATCTAAAGTGAGGTTTTCTCCACTCATGTTTGCGGCTGTTTGGCGCCTTGAGGGTTTTTGTCGGTAATCGATAAAGGAAATGCCCCAACCTCAAAATACAGTCGTTTAACGTTACATATTATCGGGAGAAAAAACATTTAATTCAACATCACGTATTTATTTCTTAAATTTTTCCTTTAGGATAAACGCAATTTGCTTCTCAAGAAGATAGGCGATGGAAACATAATAAAGAAAATCATCAAATCAATTAATTAACAGAAGCATGGTGTGTCAAGAAAATATTAGAACCGACAATCTTACTAAACGAATCGTGCGACTGTGAGTAAAGGCAATATATTATCCTATCCAGTAAAGGAGTCTGTTAGAATATTAACACACCGATATGAATCATTTTGGTTATAAACAAGTTACATTTTTAAATTTTCTCAAAATGACGTCCATCCTTCTTTCGAATTCTCTTCCCTACCTTCAAACAGGAAAAAAGTAATGCTCGAAATTTTCCAGCGATTTTTGGCCTTTTAACGCCAACGATTTGCAAAAAATATTCTTTTTTGACTAAAATGACGAGTTTCCTAATTCTCATCACCTGCCTACTTCTATCTGTTATGATGTTATAGTGAGAAATTAGCGAATGATCGTTACACAAGATTTTAGAAAGAGAACTGAGTAATAGGACATGTAAGCACGATTTTAGTTGGAAAAAGAAAACGACAACTTAGTGGAACCACAAAGTCGATTATCTGACAGATTATCATTTTTTTGATAACTGCTTGACCTAAAAAATATTAATAAAATAAAAATCAATTAAACATCCTCTGGATAATTGACCTGACTGCTTCTGCCTTTAAGTTCATTATCGTGCTCTGGAATCGAGAGCTGCCCTAAATGAAAAGTATTTCTGTTTTAAAATACATGTTGACCTTAAACTGAGAATTCCTCTGTAGATAATCGGCAGATAGGCTACAGTAACCTGTAATAAGAGGCGGGTGCGAAATTTTCCTATCCTCTTTTATTTGCTCAGTCTATGGTTTGCAACCTGCTTAAAATCATGGTGAATTTTATTTTTGTCAAATCCTAACGGAAAATGCCGTTTTTAGCCGCCGACATCGACTTTTTCGAGAAAAACTGTGCCCGGGCACTGGAACCGAGTTTAAGGACCTTGTGACGTCATTGGTTGTGTTCACGTATGAAGCGCTATTTTCACTTGATTTAATCAAGTTAACTTTTCATATTGTCGATACCTACTGGTTTTCTACCTTCTGTACAGCCTTGACAGAAAATACACATCATAGACGTTAAAGGGCGCCAGAGTGTAGATTAACCAAAATGACTGCTACAGATTAGACCAGCTCAGTATATACCTTTCGAACATCTTGAGTACACGATTGGAGACTTCGAAGACCAATGTGGCCACTCTTATATCAAGACCTGAAACCTGAACACGATATATCGTCGTTTTGTTTTCAGCCTGGATCTGAAACTTGGATTCTCACTTTTATTTAAGGTCTATTCAAAATAGGTTTGAATATATATCCTCCGCAACTTTACTAAATTAATTTAAAGCGGTAAGCACATCGGCCATCCGCACAATCACGAAATTATTAACGGTCCGAAAGCTTTGCAGCGAGTACTAGGTTGCACACAGAGGGCATATTTTTATGATACTAATAAGTGAGAGTTGTTGTGGTAGACAAAGAGTATCTTTGAAACTAGAATAGTGATCCACAGCAGGGTTTGCTTTATCGCCGCATACGTATCAGTGTACACAAAGCGGGAATATTTCGCTTCTCTTTTACATGTGTCTCCTAAATGCAACATTTCACTGCCGATGGATTACTTTGATTCCTTTAACGTATGCTATTTCTAAGATCTTCATTTATTAGTATCCAAGTTCAAAGCAATTCGTTAAAACGTCATTAGTTTACACTCTTTTCGAAGGTTTATTTTCAGAAATTGAACTAATTTGCATATATGATCTTTCGTCGCTGACACTCGGTCACGCTTTCTCTCGTTTCCTAAAAACAAGGGGTCATGGCAGCTTAGTTTGCCTTTATAGCTTTAAATTCGTTACCTCCATATGAAAGACGAGCGTTTCTTAAATCGTTGCTGTTGTGATAACTTGTAGGACGTGGCAGATACAACCACATTAAAGGTCAATGTAGCACAATCTTGTCCGCGGATTGCGTACGTCCGGTTGCGACTCGAAGTGACGCGTTGTTGTGGCTGCGATTGCGGTCTCGTGAAGCAGCACTCAAGATAATATATTCAAAAGCCACTTTCTCCTGTTTTTATGTCTATTTTACTTTATGAGTGCAGCTATTGTTTAAATGAGTAATCGCCATTTGACTAAGTGTCCCCATCGTGATCCGATTCGTTTGCTTGCTTACACAAAATGTTCTGGAAATATCCAATTGAATAGACTGAAAGGCCTCAGGATCAACTCTCCGCGTCTTCAGGTCTAAGGCTACTGTTATGAACTGCTTCACAGCTCTGAGATGTCCTAAAGATGTTTTTCGGGGGCTTTGAACACTAGTCCCTTTTCCCATAATCACTCTAAATTTTCAGCGAGGC
This sequence comes from Catalaphyllia jardinei, assembly GCA_022496165.2. Lineage (NCBI taxonomy): Eukaryota > Metazoa > Cnidaria > Anthozoa > Scleractinia > Caryophylliidae > Catalaphyllia > Catalaphyllia jardinei. The sequence continues at coordinate 10,725,347 of CM042754.1, forward strand.
ATGAGAGTAATACAACCAGTGACGTCACTACGTTGTTTTGGCTGCGCCAAGATGGCCGCTAATATTTGGGCTCGACCGGTCAACTTCGAACGGCTGAAAAAGCAGTTTTCGCTTACCTAATGCGAAAAAAAAGTTGGCAGTATTTCCAAGTAAGGTTCCAACTTAATTATTCAGCAAAAATCTAAAATGCGAAAATTTCGTTTCAATAGCACTTTACACTGCCAGCCGAGAAATGACAGGCTGAGATCTGATTTGACAAGATCTACTGATAGATAAGAAATGGCTGAAATTTGAATTGATAGATGGGAAATTGCCTAAATTTAACTGACAACTGATATTCCAGCACCCGAATTTAAAAACTCTTATTATTGGGGGAAAAGGACTATGGGAGACCTTCATTTGCGAATGTGTGAATTGAATTAAAGGTTTTCTTGTTCGTGCACCGGACTTAAAATAACGTAAAATATTAAGGTCGGCACACACGATGGGACTAGTCCCTGCGACTGGTCCCTGCGACTAGTCGCATCGTGTGAACTGGCCATTTTTGCTTCAAAATCTAGTGTCAGGGACCAACTTTAGTCCTTGCGACTAGTCCCACGAATTCAAACCAGTTTGAATTTTTGGGACAAGTCCCTGCGACTTGTTGTACAAAACGCTTCGTGTGAACTGTTCGCTTGACTAGACGCATGGACTTGTCCCCCCGTGTGTTCCGACCTTTAGAAAAAGAGGACAAGAAACAATAAACAGTGGCTCACAAGACGGATGCTTGTGCCCAGTTCACGGCGATCGAATAGCCAAAAACTACTCTTCACAAAATACAAAAGTAATATTGTGGCTGTAATTATACATGTATAATTAGTTTTCCTTGGTCCGCGGATGAGAATATATTCGTAGCCTAACTAGCTGAAGATGTGGTGTAATGTTTACAGTTATTTTTTCCTATATATTTAGAAAAAAAGCAATACATGATGCATGTCAGTCAATCTTTCAACATTCTCTGCGGTGTAATTTACCGCAATCCGCGACGTCATTTGTTTATTCTCAATTCTCCATGACACCATCTTCACTTATGAATTGACCCTCTTCTTCACACCTTGTTCACAACGTTTTTTATGTTGACAGTGAAAAGAGCCTCTGCAAACTGTTCAAAAAATAACACAGCAGGCGAAAACAGTCAAATTGAGATTAATGCCCAGAAGGGCGAACTGGAAAGTCCCGACTACCCGGAATTCTTCACTGGCGATATTAAATGCACGTGGTATATCTACGTGGCAAGAACAGACTCTGTTGAACTGGAATTTATATTCTTCGACTTTGGAAACTCGCGGCCATGCTCTACGACGGAGGGAACAAGTTATCTAGAAGTGCGTGACGGCGTGCATCGTGACAGTCAGCAGCTTGGATTGTTCTGTGGTCACGCAAGACCTGAGAAGATTTCTACCATTGGAAGTCAAATGCAAGTGAGCTTCAAAGCAAGTCGATATAGGTCAGTGAAGTTCAAGGCGACATACAGAGCTGTGAGAGGTGAGCCTGATTGGTATTTCGTGACATGGGCACATGTCACTATTTACAGATTTCCCGTACAAGCTCTGTTTTGTATGTGTAAACATGAATAAGATGTTGTGGCAAAGTATAGGGGCGTAGCGTTTTTGACGCTCAAGTTTAAGTCAGGAAGTAATATTTTTATTTACCAGATCCACGAGTATTTCGCTCTAAATCTAGTTTTTGAGAAATTCATTAACAGGTGGCCAAATGGTTAGCGCGCTAGACTCCGAATCGAGCGGTCCGGGTTCGAGCCCTGGCCGGGGATATTCTGTTGTGTTCTTGGGCAAGAGACTTTACTCTCACGGTGCCTCTCTCCACCCAGGTGTATAAATGGGTACCGGCGAATTTAATTTAATGCTGGGGGTAACACTGCGATGGACTAGCATCGCAAATCAATGTATAGAAGTTCCATCTGAGCTGAGCGGGCCAATGGGCACATTTGGAGGATTGACGTTCGTTTTCTTAGAAACAGGCGGATCTAGCGGGGTTCGAGGGGTTCGAAATTTAAAACAGCTAATGTTAAAAACTTGTGAAATATTAAAGGAACACAGTCATCAAATAAATAAATAAATATCTTAATTGACCACGCCCCCAATGGGGCTTTTCAGGGCCAATGAAACCAAATAATGCAAATGAAGATGACATGGTTAAAAATCCCAACTGGCGGGAGGCAGGCCAGTTGGCTATTTACAAGCATGACCGAGGCGTTAAACTAGGGTCCACCGAGAAACAACTCCAGCTAAGTGGTCAGAGTGGGACTTAAGATTCTTAAAAGTTCATAACCAAGTTACTACCATTTTTAGAAAATGAGATATTAAAACACGCTGACTTTGCCTCAGAATGGAGGAAATCGCGTTTTCGAGGCCTTGGAATTTCAAAATTTTTCGGGGAGGATGCCAACGAGCCCCTTTTTCTAAGAACCTCAGTAAATCCGCGCCAGATAGCTATGAATAATTTTGTCGATAACCCAGATGAGAAAACAGTTTTTTCCGTAAAAACATTGTCAGATCCATAGAAATCAAGCCAAATGTTGTTAATCTTATAGGCCTTGTCTACTAATGTCCTAACTAATCCCAATTTGTAAGACAAAGGGGCAAAACTGAAATAATTGGTAAGAAGAAATGCAGTAGCAATAAGGGATGAATGACGCTGATCTAATATTATGTCTAAGAACGGTACTGAAATTTTTCTCAACTTTCCTTTTCATCGTGAAATGTATATTTGGATGTCTGGTGTTCGTGCTAACACACAAGAGCGCGCCATTTTCTGTGTGAAACAAACAGAAGGTGTCATCAACATAATGTCTATAGAATAAAACTTGAGAAACATGTAATTATCCAGCCAGATCTTCTCATTATGTCCCATAAAGAGGTTTGCAAGGACTGAAGCAAGGGGGGACCCAAGGCAACCCCAGATCAAGAAAATGCATCAGTTCTGCTGATGTTGAGGGGAGAGATGAAATGTGTCAGACCAAGTTTAAGTATTGCGAGTTGAGTGTTGTGTGATAAGTGACTGGTAACTGTCTCTGCTGAAGAAAATGGAAGGACAGTGTTCTGCGCGACATTTCTTAGCTTCTTCTCATGAGTGTTCATAACACGGGTAACAGCCTTCTTAGTGTAGGTTCATATTTTGTGTTATATCCTCATTTTCTTCCATCGCAGATTCTCCACCAATAGTACTAGTTATTGCCGGTGTGTCTACCATTGTTGGATTAATGATGATCTTGCTATTATTAACTCTATACTTGAAAAGAAAGAGAAGAAATTGTAACGAAGAAAACACTACGCTAGCTGAATGTCAAAACCAAGAAAATGAACAGAATCGCCCTCACGCCGCATCGGCTACACAAGAGGAAGTTATAGATCTTCAGTTTTCTTCGGTGATGGAAAGAACAGACATCGGCAATCAATCATTTTCAGAGCAAGAGTTAGGGACTTCATGCAACAAAAATAAAAGGAAACAATCGCAATCGCACGGCACTTTTGCGCGGGAAAATCTAGCGCCTGTTGCGGAGTAAAGAGCTCATCCAACGATTTGCGGGGAACTAGTGAGCAACAGATATTCATCAGTGTTTCAGCCTGGGCAGCAAAAGGTGGTGAAAGGAATCCTGATGGCAGACGAAGGTTTAAAGAGAGCAAGAATCCTGAATTGTGAGACCTAAATAATTTTTCATGAAGGTTTCAGCACTAACAAGCTCGTTCACGAATGATCAAGACTACACGTGATAAACAAGAAAAGTACAACATCAGGTTCCTACACAAAATGAGGCAATTTTTCGATAACAATCCCATCTTCGCTTCGATCTTGTTGTTAGCTGATTACATTATTGATGTTGCTAAGCAACAGTTTTCGTAAGCTAGATAAAGTAGCGACTTACAAGAATCAAGAGACTTACAAGACTTAGAAAAATCAAGAGACTTACAAGACTAACAAGAATCAGGAATGCCTCGAGTGCTTCATTTTGGAACGAAAAGCAGCAAAAGTGCAGATGAATATTATAAATATTAATAAAATTAAGAACAACCGATCAACATTACATGTTTGCGCGTGGTGTGGTATAAAAACGTAGTCATAAAGCCATTAGCGAGTTTACGAAATGACGACGGCGACATCGAGGACAACGTCGATTAAAAAATCAATTTATGTTTTATCTACGAATCTCGCGATACTCTCAAGTCATTTGCTTTGTTTATCACTGTCAAAACTATCGCCAAATTAAATTCGGAACACAGCGATAAATTTGAAATAAAAGTTAAAAAAAAAATTAACCGTTGTGGTTCCATTCTCCAGACAACGCAAGATTTGGTCATTTCACGCTATTATTTTGCAGAGGACGGCAGAGAAATGTACTAAGAATTATAACGCACGTGCACAGCCATTGTCGTACTCACTAAAACTTTTGTTTAGCGACGTTCTTGTTGCCGTTGCCGTCGTGGTTTCGTAAACTCCCTAGTATCTGTAGAGTTACTCGACAGATAATGTCCTTGTGACCACTTGATCGCCATAAATTGAACTGATAATTGAGATTACAGCGAAGAACCTTAAACTTGTGTAAATAAAATCAAACAAACGTCCAGTTATTAGTGAACAATTTAGGATTGTACGCTCCCACAAACCCTTGCGACCTTGCGTAAACATGGCGAGAAATAGAACCGGCCATGTTGATCTCTTGAAAGCCAGTTCCTGTTTTCCGGTTGTACTGTTCGCGTATTGTACATCGTGGATCTAAACCTGTGTAAGTCAATGTTTGGTTTCGTAGATTTAGGATTACTCTGAAAAGTAATCCTAAGTGCACGAAACCAAGTTTTAACTTACACAGGTAAGGATACCACAACATAATTAAGACATGAAAAATAATTATTCTTGAAAGATATTTCTCTCGCGCGATCGCGAAGAATGGTCTCCTCAAAAAAGACTTTCGGAAAAAACTTTGAGAGATGATACGTAATTAATAACCCCCATTTAGGGCTAAAATATTCACGCATATTTGTCCACAGGCATGATCTGTTCCTCAAAGCTCATGGCTTTCCTCGAGCACTGTTCTCAGAACAGATAACGCGGACCGTGGTTAAATATTTACCAATTATTGAATGAGGCTGGGTACGATATGAATAATTCTGCAGATCAAGGAAGGTGTTATCGATCGAGGCCGAAGGCCCAGGTGGATAACTCCCTTCGGGATCTGCAGAATTCTTCATATCCTACAAAAGCTGAATTCAATAACTGCTTTATTATTCCTTCCAAAAAAAGGGTTTCCAGTACTTTCCACGATTTACAGTTTGATGGATCATTATAACCACTCTTTATCGGTTGATGCCAAACTCATGGAATCAACAAACTGCCCAATCATCGCTGGACAAGTTGCTGTTAATTTTGTGGCACAATAGGTTACCATAGCAACAATATGACCTGCTAAAAGCACCCTAATTTTAGTTTTAAGCTAAAATTAAGGGTGTTTAAGCACTTATAGGTCAAAAACGAGCTCGGTGACCCCCCATTACAAGTTCATGCGACGGCAAGCTATCTTTTGAAATCTTTCTTCTCCGCCTCCAAAACCATCTAGAGATTTTAAAACAAAGTTACACTGCGGCAAACAAATCACGTCAATTTGCATCTATATACGGCAATTTGTTGCAATGCATTGTTTATATCAATCTGTAAGTAATTGTATTTTAGTATCTTTCTTAGCAGCATTAGTATCGTATTGTAAGTAGTTTCGTAATTCTTTAAGTTTTCTTTTTAGTATGGTATTGTAAAGTAGTTCATGTATAAGTAGTGTAAGTATAAGTAGTGTAATAAGTAAGTATATTGCAAGTATAAAAGTAGGTGTAATGTTAGTATTGTAAGCAGTGTAAGTGTTTGGAGTTGTAAATAAAATTGCATTAAGAAAAACAAAGAAACAAACCAACAAAAACGAGTTTCTTGCGGGGACGTCAATATGCAAATCACTCACTCAGGTGTAGACACCGTTCGTAATTAGTCGGCCCGAACGAGAGCGCCCGAGCTAGCCCGACGCCATGTTGGAATAGTAACCGAGCCCGTTGCCATGTTGGAATAGTAGGGACCTTAAGATCCAGGACGGGAGTGAGGACGACGGCGCGCCAAAGGACGGTTAGGACTGGGCCTAGGTCCCCGTCCCACGCGATGGATAAATAGCTTAAGATTGTTGTCGACGGGGTCTTCATTTTGCTTCCAGAATATTTTGTCTCTTTTGGTTTATGTCAAACAATTCATATCGCTGATTTAAGAAGCATTTTTTGTTCATACATCTTGGTTATTGGGGCTTCAAAACATGACGTAAGTTTTATACAGCTGTTTCGAGAAAGGTTGTCTTACAAACGGAAAAAAGCTTACGCGACAATGTCGAAAGTTATTATGCGTAATAGTGGTTTTTACCGTTGCTTGATTAAACCTGAAGGTGTTTCAGCGTGGTGGAAGGAAACAGTACAATCATGTGTATTCGTGCTTAATCCTCCTTGTTGCTAAATCACCTTGAACCTCAATCAAGCAAAGCCAAACTCTCACTACCCATAATCCCAATCGGCATTGTCACGTATGCTTTTACACTTTTGTTGGACAACCTTTGTCGAAACAGCTGTATGTCAACTTAAATAATTCGTCATCCAGCTGATGTCGTAGTAAAAAAAATTTCTTTACCGCTAACTCTGTCGCTTGATTTGTTCAGCTCGTTATGTTATGTTTTTTTGTGTGTCAAAATACGCCATAAAATGAGTTTTAAGCATGCAAGAGATGCCTTGGTTCTATGTCATGACAACGGAGTGATAGATGACGAGGAATTTTGCTTGCTTTACGATGCAAATCGATCAAAAAATCCCGAATTTCCGTTTGACCTCTGATATGAATTGTCGGAGTTCACATGCATTACAGTACGTTATGACATAGACATATTTGTTTTGCAAATTACCATACCTGTGAACAGATGTATATAGGGAGCCAACACAAAACTTACATGTTAGTTTATTAGTAGGTGTTTCAGCAATAAATGAGTTGAGCCCCCAATAAGCACACATATCTATCAAGGTCACAAGGGTTTTGGCTTTACAGAGTATTCCTGTAACTGGTTTGAAGGAAGTATTTAATTAAAAAAAAGATTGTAAGCTCAACATCAAGAATACTTCAAAACTCCGCTTTATCTTTCTTTCCAGAAGGGAGAAAGCATGATGCATCAATGCTGGATGAGTCTGGTGTATTGAATGAGCTTGAGAGGCATGCCTTTTCTCCAGCTGGGCAGGCAATGTGTATTTATGGTGATCCAGCATATCTCCACCGTGTTCATCTGCAAAGACCATTTCAGTATGGAGTACTGACACATCAGATGCAGAGTTTCAATAAGTCCATGAGTAAAGTTCGTTCCTCAGTCGAGTGGATTTTTGGAGACTTGAAAGACTTGAAGCTGGATTTAAGCCCCATTGGGGAAATGTACATTGTCTGTGCCTTACTAAGGAATGCACTTACTTGCCTCTAAGGTAACACAACCTCTGAGTATTTCCAGTTAGACCCTCCATCTCTGGAAGATTACTTTGCTGAAGTGTCATTCGTACTTGAGGGCGTAGCTAAATGTTTTTGGTTTGTAGGCTTGTTTTAACAGAACATCTCCACAAGGAATCATACATAAAAGAAATATTACAGGAATCCAAGGGTTCTTGACAAAACTTTTAATGGCAACTGTCACCCAGATACTGTAAAGTCTACATCAGTTTCTTTCTAGTATGATGAGCAGTGCTTCACAGATTTTATTTTCCAAAAGGCTTTTTGTGCCCAGGATTTTGACACCAGAAAAATGATATCCATACTCTGTCCATGATGGGGGTGCAATGTCACCCCCACCCCTCTGGAATTTCCAAATGCAAACAGTGATTTGTATGGAAAACAGGGTCTTTCCCACCCCCTCCCCCACCCCCTAGGATTCCTTATGCCTTTATGTAGGAGGGGTATGGATATTTTATGAATTCACACAATGTTATGCTATATGCTAAAACTGAAGAACAAACCTATGAAAATGAAGTAATCATTTATTTACTTGAATGCAAGATGGAAAAGTATATACAGTGTAATATGATCTGCTCTAGTTTTCGTTAGAACAAGTGTAACATTTTTTCAACATGTTTTCAAGTATAGCAATTCTAAATGCTGTTTTGAAAATACAATATTT
>CM042754.1:10733664-10766754 GCA_022496165.2 Catalaphyllia jardinei
ACAATCAATACATTAAAAATAAACTGTAGGTATCAATAGAACAACAAGAAGGCACTTGCACACTCATATGAAATCTTCTCAAGCATTTCTTCAATTCTTCTCCAAAATTTTAGAAAGCATGGTTAACATCATGGCCTGGAATCCGTCAATTTGCTTCTGTTGCTGTTGCAGTTGCTGACCCATCAACTTCATCATAGCATCATTCTTTGCTGCTTCTTGCTGCAACTCTTGCTTCTTCAGCTCCACCCCTCTTTTTTAAATTCATCCAACCTTTCATTCCTCTCCTTTAGATACTCCAGAGTGTTGTTTCCACTTGATCTTCTTTCCTTCCCCTTTCCTTCATTTTCACTTCTTTTCGTTCTGTCTCCCAGCCTCTCCATTGCCCTCTTTCTCACATCCTTAGCATCATTCTTATCTTCTTTTACCTTCCTCTTTTGTGCTACTGTCTCCTTTTGGTCTCGATCAGCCTCATCTTCTCTCACAATGAGGTCTTCCAGGGCTTGCTCTACCTCTGCCAGTTCTAGGGTGCTGATCCCACTTGATCTTTCCTCCTCTCTTATTTTCCTCCTGTATGCTTTGGCAAGCAGACCATACTTCTCTCTAACACCTCTCTGGTCAACCTTAAATTTGGGGGCTTCTACTTGCAAAAGGTGCTCAGCGATTTCATTCCACTTTCGACCTCTTTGAACTGTCCCACGCTTTGTGCCAGCAAAGGGGCTGTTCGCCAGCATTTCTCTGACTAAAATTAAATCATGTTCTTCTGTCCAGAACATCCTGTCATACGAAATGTGGCATAATAAATAACCCCTACCAGTGAGAGTAGTGAAAGAAACAACACACAATCTACAAAAACTCTACCATATTAATAGAGGAAAGCAAATAAACGCCTTACGATGAAAGGTAAACCCCTCTGATAGTATGATGTGAGGAACAGTAAGGCCTATTTTGAAACTTGGGTGTGAAAAAAAGAAGAGACAAAGAGCTATCGAGCTGTGAAAAAATGCCGAGGTTGGTTGAATACAGGAAAATATGTAATATAAAAATATTGGCACCAGTAAATAAGTGCAGTTGTTCAATAGAAAACCGACAAGAAAAATTTCAGTCCCGCACGCCACTGAAGAGGAAAACGGAAGATTTGACAAATGCCGAGTTGAGACAGCTATTCAGCAATTCAAGTCAAAACTCCATAGAAACACTTAAACTTAAACTCTTAAAAAGGTGATTGCAAGCTAAAACTAAAAGGAATAAATTAAAAAAAGTAAATCAACAACAAATAGTTTAAGCTTAAATATTACTAAATGGATTCTTTTATAAGGAATCTACCAACAGAAGGGATGAATTCTTGTGATTTTGATGCAAGGAGTGGTAGTGTGACATAAAGTAAAATGTACATGTCTGTACGTATGCTTATCTTAATTCTAAAATTATGACTACACAATAATTATTTAACTAGCCTCAACTTTTTATTCGTGTGCCAGCATGTCATCTAGATACAACCGACCCATGTGTTGTGTCGGTCATGTGACCATATACGTAATTGCACCGGAGCGGAACGGGGAGATTACACGGGGAACGAAAAGCTGTTCATGTAGATTCGATTCGTCTATTGATAGTAAACTTAAATGTGATTAAAAGGACACAGTTATTCACGGCACACAACACTGGCGACGAGGATGTTCAGTACCTTCGCATAGGTCACCATGGCAGCGGTAAGTGTTGAATTCGGAGGAATTTTGCCGTTTGACTGTAAAGGTGCCATTACTTCGGTTGCTCCTCGATGGAGAAAGTGGAAAAATCGTTGGAATACTACATCTTAGCAAAAGGAATCACCTACAGTGCTCGAGAAAAAGGTTAACTGTTACACTGCGATGGCACACAAGTGCAAGAATTGTTCGAAACCTTGCAAGATCCAGGATCGCCGTCAGATGCAGGAGAAGACAATGCTGATGAATATCAGAAAGCCCTACGAACACTCGATGCTCATTTTAGTGCGCAGTTAAACGAGCCATACGAAAGGCATGTCTTCAGAAATCTCAAACAGGAGGAAGGAGAGACGGTAGATCAATTTATTACTCGATTACGACGCCAAGCCGAAAATTGTAATTGGGATAACGCAGATGAGCCAATTCGTGATCAGGTCATCGACAAGTACAGATCAGCCGACTTGCGGCGGAAACTATTGCTGAAGGGAACCCATCTGACTCTGAGAAAGATGCAAGAAATCGCTCGATCTTTTGAGGCAGTAGATATTCAGTTGAAAACGATGACTGGTGTGGAAGAAGATCGTCAACAAATAAATCGCATCGAACAAGGAGAAACCGCTGACCAGTTCAAAGGAAAAGAAGCGAAAGCCAGACGTTATCGTTGTGACAGAGGGTCATTTTAGTAGTGACAGTTGTTGTCCGGCAAGAAACGCGGAGTGTCAGAGGTGTCACAAGATAAGACATTTTGCTAAGGTTTGCCAAACCAAAACTGTCACCAGAAATAAAGGATTTTCTCCACGAGTTGTGCCAAACAAAAGGAGATCGAATGTGAACTCGATTGATGATGGCAACTTGAGAGCCGAGAGTGATGACGACGAGTACGCATTCACTGTGGGCGGCGGAAATACAGGTGGGACGATATATGTGTTAATTGGAGGGGTTTCTGTGCTAATGCTTATTGATTCTGGGGCAAGCACTAATGTGATTGATAAAGGCACATGGAAGGAGCTAAAATCCCAGAAAATTGAATGCAAATCTCGAAAGTGCGAAAAGAAGCTGTATGCTTATGGCAGTAGTGTGCCTTTAAAAGTTACTGGTTGTTTTGAAGCGAGAGAAGTCCTGGGTGACAGAGTTTGTGGGGCAGAGTTTGTAGTGATCGAAGGGAAGGGACAACCCCTGTTGGGGAGAAGTACAGCAAGCAAGCTTGGAGTGCTTCAGATAGGAAGCCTCATAAACTGTGTAAACAGTAACATTGTAGAGGAATCCAAAGATTGTTTTACAGGAGTAGGAAAGCTGAAAGGATACCAGCTTAAGTTGCATGTAAAAGAGGATGTGGCACCCGTAGTTCAGCCACTGCGCAGACCACCATTCAATCTTAGAGACAAAATCGAGAAGAAATTAGATGAGCTTGAGAGCATGGACATCATTGAGAAAGTAAACAGTCCATCTCAGTGGGTGAGCCCTGTAGTTGTAGTCCCAAAACCCAATGGGGAAGTGAGACTTTTTGTAGACATGAGACAAGCAAATTTTGCGGTAGAACGTGAATGATACCCCATTCCAACCATTGATGAAGTACTTGAAGACATGAACAACAGTAAAGTGTTTAGCAAGCTAGACTTAAAATGGGGGTATCACCAAATTGAATTGTCTGAAGAGTCCCGTCAGATTACGACATTCATCACACACACAAAGGTCTTTACCGATACAAAAGATTGCTGTTCGGGATATCATCAGCTCCAGAGAAATACCAGCAGACACTGCAAGGTATTAAAGGGGTGCACAATATCTCAGGTGATATTATAGTGCATGATGCAACACATGACCAGCATGACGAGCGTCTGCGAAAAGGGATAATGCGCGTACGCGAATGTGGCCTTACCCTCAACTTAGAAAAATGCCAATTCTCCACGAGTCAGTTGACATTCATGGGCCATGTCCTATCAAGTCTGGGAGTAGGTGTGGCTGCTGACAAAGTGAAGGTTGTAGTAGAACCAAGAGAACCAGAATCAGTTTCAGACGTCAGGTCATTCTTGGGTCTAGTAAATTACAGTGGGAGGTTTATCCCAGATCTTGCGACACTTTCAGAGCCACTGCGAAGACTGACGAAGGAGGATGTCGAGTTCCAGTGAGGACCAGAGCAAGCAGAAGCATTTCAGAAGCCGAAAAATGAACTGGCCCGCGGGGGGATTCCAGGATATTATGACAAAGATGCCGAAACTCGTGTAATCACTGATGCAAGCCCTGTGGGTTTGGGCGCCTTCTCGCTAAGAAACAGCAGGGGGAATTCAGGGTCATTATGTATACCAGTCGAAGTCCAACAGAAGTGGAACGCAGATACAGCCAGACAGAGCGCGAGGCGCTAGCAATCGTATGGGCTTGTGAACGTTTTCACACTTACTTATATGGGATCAAGTTTCACCTTGTAACTGATCACAAGCCTTTGTACTCGAAGAAGTCGAGACCCCCCGCATTGAACGCTGGGTACTGCGTGTGCAAGTTTTTGATTACATCATTGAATACAAGCCAGGTAGCGAGAACATAGCAGATTCACTGTCTCGACTGAGCTGCTGCCAGAGTCAAGAAGAGGAGAAAATGAGGAACGTTGCAGAAGAATATGTAAGGTTTATAGCCCAGACAACCACCCCAAAAGCCATGACAACACGAGAATTAGAGGGACAATCCCATCATGATGCTGAACTGAGTGAAGTAAGGCGATGCATTCGTGAAGGTGTCTGGAACAACAAAGAATGTGCTAAATATATTCCAGTGAAAGAAGAACTGTGTGTCATCGGCAAAGTGGTTTTGCGTGGAACTCGCATTGTTATTCCCCAAAGTCTGAGACAACAAGTACTAGCTATTGCGCACGAGGGATATGTTGGAATTGTTGCTACGAAACTTAGACTGAGGGCCAAAGTATGGTGGCCCGGTATCGCCAAAGACGCTGAACAGTATGTAAGGTCGTGTCATGGATGTCAATTAGTTGGACAAGCAACCCCACCGGAGCCTTTGATGCCTACTGAGCTGCCGCTAAGCAAATGGCAGGACTTATCCTTGGATCTCCTGGGACCGATGCCAAAAGGGAAGTACCTGCTTGTTGTCATTGACTATTACTCTAGGTACTATGAAGTGGAAATCTTGATTTCGGTCACTGCAGCCCACATCATCTCACGGTCCGGTCTGAAGAGTTTGAGTGCTATCTTGTTGATAATGGTATCTTACACCTCAAGGTTACGCCACAAAGATATTTGAGTTGCGCGAAAGTACGGTAAATGATGCTGAGCGTCGAGATCGTGACTGGGAAAAGAAGATAAAAGCGAAGACATATGCAGATGAACGGAGGGGCGCTCAACCAAATGACCTTCAGATAGGTGACCAAGTGCTCCTAAAGAAGAAAAAGTCAGACAAGTTGTCAGCCAAATTTGAAAGTAAGCCTTAGGAAATCGTCGAGAAGAAAGGCAATAGGGTCGTGATACAGTCACCTGAGAAAGTTCAATACCAAAGGAACGTCACAGATGTAAAGAAGTTTACCCCTAGAGAAGAACAAAGTGCTAACAGTGATCATCAACTTGAGTTGTAGGAGGACAATGAATTAGAGCAGAGGCCGCAATGGGACAGGCGTGCCCCCAAATCGCTATAGTGAATGGGAATAACCCAGAAAGAAAACTGACATTGTGTTAGCCTTTCAATGGCGTGGACGTCTTTGTGATTTTTCTTTTCAAACCAAAAAAAAAAGAAAAAGAAACAGTGCGAACAATGGAGACAAGGACATAAGTTGTTTAACGCTGAAAAACTCTGGACATAGTTACAGTTGCGTTGATCGTCTGCATCTAGTCTAAGATTAATTTTTTTTTTTGGAAAGAAAAGGAGGGATGTTGTGTCGGTCATGTGACCATATACGTAATTGTACCGGAGCGGAACGGGGGGATTACACGGGGAACGAAAAGCTGCTCATGTAGATTCGATTTGTCTATTGATAGTGGACTTAAATGCGATTAAAAGGACACAGTTGTTGACGGAATACAACACCATGTAATTCTTCTTTTGCATGTATAAAGACGAAAAGCCAAGGTCTAAAACGAATATAATACGAATATCCACCAACTGAAAAGAAGAGCAAAACAGAATCTTTAGAATAGCCAAGGCTATTAAGACTTACTCTATATTATTATTAACAAGCAATGGCGGCGAAGGGCAATACTACGGGTCACACTTCAAATGCCGTGCACTTGAGCTAAACCACAGTGAACTTGAATTCTGCTTTGATATATTTGAACGGCCCAATTATCAGAGAATACCAGAGTATTTTTCTTTTTTGCTAAAAAAATCCGGTCAGTACAAAATGCAGACTGCAGACTGGGTAACAAAATGCAGACTGAGTTTAAAATACAGACTGACAAGAAAAACTGCTTTTTTGCGTCGGAAACGAGATAACGTTACCTATTGTCCCGCAATAACCTTACAATGTCATCTCCCATAAATAAAACTATAACTCTCTCTCTCTTTTTTTCAGAAATGTTATTTTACCGCATGGTTCGGTACTGATTTATTTCTAGTTGTGGAAAGATCAATTCAGAGTAATCGCACGAGTAATTTCAAAATCGGACGAGCGGGAAGCGCGAGACTGATTGGAAATTACGAGCACGATTACTCCCTGAATTGTACGAAACGAGGTCCAATTACTAATTTAACCGTATCTATAACGAAAACGTTTGTAACGCTTTTCAAAAGTTTTGAAAGCTGTAGAAAACATTGCGAAAGAAGCCTTTAAAGGTTGGTTTTCACTAGCGATGGTGTCGTAGTTGGAGTCGTAGTCGGAAGCATAGAGCGATACAATCTGGTGAAAATCAAACCGACGGAGTCAGAAGCAGTACATTGATTCTGCTTTTGACTCCGTCGCTTACGATCAAGTGAAAACTGCATTGTCCAAGTCGCAAGCAGAAGAATAAACCAGTGACAATATTCGATTCCAGGCCTTGCGATTGGTTGGTTCTTCCGCTTCTGCTTCTGACTTTCACTAGATCATAAGCGACGGAGTCGTAAACGGAATCGGAAGAAATGGAAACGTTCTGATTCTTCCAACTCCGATTCCGTCAAGTTTATGACTCCGCTTACGACTCCGATTTTCACTAGATCATAAGCTCCCTTATGACTCCAACTACGACTCCGACTCTGACTCCGTCGCTAGTGAAAACCAGTCTTGCGCGCGTAGTTGGTATATATCCAATTACAAAAAGTTCAAATTGGATACCTGAAGTAATTTTTATATTTTATAATTGTTATGTGCATTTGATCATATGTACATGAAATTTGCGCACTACAAGTATTAAACTATTATTATTATTAAACTATTATGGCCCTTTTCACCTTGCTCGTTTGCATTACAACAAAACCTAGTATTTCGTACTCTGTGATCGTCCGGGTGAGGGTAGTTTTGAAAAGAACTGTTGTTGGTGACTGACGTTTCGACAACCTGTGCGGTCATCTTCAGAGTCAAGTGAATAGTGTTTGTCAGTCGATGATGTTATAAGTCTGGTCCGTTGAAAGCGATTGGTCAGTTAAGCCATGATGGTATTAAAGACTCGTGCTAAGTTTGTCATCAGTCATTGGTCGGTTTCGATCCGTCTTTTGTTAGTAAAATTGTTCGGTTTGAGGTCCGTCTATTGTTAGTGAAAATTAAGTCGGTCTGTTCACAGGCTTCCCAAGCTCAAAATACATGGTGTATGCGGCAGCTTGTGTGTACGGAGAATTGTATGGGAAAATCACCGATCGTAAAAAATGTGTAAATAACTATCTCATTTGATATAAAGTTTTCCTACCTCAATTGTTTCGCGAACTTGTCTCTTGTGCCGAGTTTAGAGCCATTCTTACGCCGTTTAGTGACGTTATCTGAAACTGTTACTCCTCCTTCTAAAAGAATGAAAAGGCAGACCACTCCATACATCGCTCGCAAGACGTCACTCCACAAATCACTTTCTCCTCAAAAGGAAAAGTCCCGAATCGCAATAAAAACAACAGTTCCATAAAGCCCAATAAATTTCACTCCAAATACATGTACTTCAGCGGCCATAGGACTCGTGAAGAACGAAAACTTTGCCTTAAAATTCACCTCTTCGGCTTTCCTCAGAGGCTTGTGATGAGCCCGTTAACAACGGCCGCTCGCAAGGTGGTTCATTCTCAACTCTGATTGGTCCATGTGAATTTGAGCGCGCGCTGACAACACTACCCTCCACCGGAGGGAAACGTACATTTTGTCGTGAATCAAGTGTCCTACTAAGGCTCCCAGGGGCTATTTTCTGACAACCGTATAGTGAGCAATAGGCACAATGACAACTATTTTTACATTTAATAATTATGTCAGTCAGTGCTGTGGTTTATCAGTTGATGATGCTCAGCAATGTGATTATTGGCATCACCATTTCTCGTGGCTCGTTTGTGTTCAGTCAGTCTCGTGTTAAGATTTCTGCCAGTCTCACCAACGCAGGAAGCCTGGCAGTCGGAGCATATGATCTTGTAAACTGCTCCCTGTCTGTTGTTGGGTTCGTCTCGGTCTTTAACGTTGTTCAGTAAGTGTCGTAACGTAGGAGGTTTGTGGGCGACGCGGATGCTGTAGGGCTGCAAGATCCGTGAGATGGTCTCAGAAGTGCCCTTTATGTAAGGTATACTACAGTCACTGTAGTAACAGGTGTCGGGTTCTTGTTCGTTGCGTCAGCTTCAGTAGGTCGGAAAATGTTTCGTCTAATTAAGTCAGCGTTGCAGTTGTTTTTGAAAAAAAGAAGTTCTAGGTATTTGTTTTCGTCACGTAAGCTGTCCGGTGTTTCACAAACTAGTTGCGCTCGTCTCGTCAGTCTTTGTAGTCGTAGCTTTGTGTGAAGTCGGTTTGTAGGATGATTCGTCAAGTAATCTGTCGGTATCCGTCGGTTTTCTGTTCACTGTTGTTCGCAGTTCGTTGTTGTCGCGGCTTACCAAACAGTAGTTCGTATTGTGTGATCGTCCGGGTGAGAATAGTTCTGAAACGAACTGTTGTTGGTGACTGACGTTTCGACAACCTGAGCGGAAGTCATCTTCAGAGTCAAGTGAATAGTGTTTGTCAGTCGATGATGTTATAAGTCTGGTCCGTTGATAGTGATTGGTCAGTTAAGCCATGATGGTATTGGCTGGAAGACTCATGTAAAGTTAGTCATCAGTCATTGGTCGGTTTCGATCCGTCTTTTGTTAGTCAAGTTGGTCTGTTAGAGTCCGTCTATTGTAAGTCAAAATAATTAAGCCGGTCTGTTAGAAGTCCGTTTGTCGGTTTCTTTTTCGTCGCGGATGAGTCGTTTGTAAGGTGCCGGTAGTTGTTGACATCTGTTAAGAGGCGTTTGTTCTAAGTTAGTGTACTGAACAAATGCCTCTTAACAGATGTCAACAACTACCGGCACCTTACAAACGACTCATCCGCGACGAAAACGAAACCGTAATGTTTGTCGGCGCGTTCCTCTACGTGTTGCATCACACTTTCTGCGACAAGAACAGAAACAGGCGATCCCATGGCTGTTCCATGTAACTGTTTCTAGTGTTTACCGTTGTACTGAAAGTAAGTCGATGTAAGGCAGAGGTTCAGTAGGTCCATGAACTACAGTGTAAAAGGAAAAGTTTTGACTGAAAGACTCAAAATTCCACTAGAATAGCAATAGTCCAGTTTTAATTTCGCCATAATAGCTGAATAAAAGCACTGAGAACGCATTTGCACAGGGTAAGCCTCAACCTAATAAATATTTACAAGAAAGGTGCCACAAACTTGAAAATTAAACAATACACACAGCTGTAAACAGGTCATCTTCTCGCTTGAATTTGTGAATGTTTTACTGAAATAACCACAGAAATTTTGGCTTAACCACGCAGGTTACGAGAAGATTCAAGTTGTTTTGTAACATTAACCTTAATTTAAAATGTGCTTTTTTGGAAATGGTAATGCAGCAAAACTGGCCATTTTTGGAAATTAAAATAAACAGAGCTCAAGTCTTGTACAAAGAGCAAACGCAACAACACAAGAGTTGTATTTTTGTAATCTTCACGTTATTCTATGGTGTAAAAATCCATCATAAATAGTTTTAGGGGGTGAATTAGCAGCTTCAATATTTCTGCCAAACGGATCGTTTGATTTATCAGTTTCATTAAGTGTAAAAGTAATTCGCTAATTTTGAAACAAATTTAAAGGCAATTGAATGACTAAACTGGTGACAAAACCGGATAAATGTTGTTATCATGCCTGTCAAGTAAACATCATTTTCCCACGTACAAGGAGACGTAGTATAATAGAATCTGACTAGTTTGCAGGTGATTGTCCCGTCACACTGCAAGAATGTTTACACTTATTCTTGAGCCATGGCCCCATGTCCGACGTGCAGGACATCAACGACTTAATGGCATAGTCATGTAGCGCCTATCTTACAGCGCTACAAGGGTCTGAATGTTACGAGTTAGATGTTTGAAGTGGCAGGTAGTTTGCAGTCTAAACAGAACGCAGGGATGTCGGAACAAGAACAAGGTTATTTATTTCACACGCTCGTAGTAATTCCACACAAAACTTTACAACAAGCACACGCTAGGCTTGTCAGTTAAACTTCGACCTCCGTCACTCTTGTATAAACACAGCCTCTTGGCAGATGTCCACGTAACCTCTCTGTTACACTTCAACAATTACGACCTTCGTCACACTTCAATAAACACTACTGACTCACGAGATAATTCTCTCTAAACACTCCTGGGAAAAACCACCTAAGAACTACACCGATTCGCTTATATACTTTACAGCATAAGGTTATAGAACTTTCCAGCGCTACTCAATAAAGTATCATTACAATATTAAACTATTTACAGCAACATACGTAAACTAAAAAGAATTGCTGAATCACGGTGATGCGATCCTAGATTCGAGACGAAATAAGCATATTCGCGAATCTTCCAAGTCAAGCAATAATTTTTCGTAACACTGGATTAGTACCAAATGAGCAGTAAGTCATCTTCGAATTCAAGTTCTGTAGTTGTTCGATCCATGGAGACTGGTGCCAAATTGTAACCAGCATTCAGTACAAACACGGAAATATTTTACATTATTTTGCTTCAGAAAACTTAACTGTTAAGATATCACTATATATTACGATTAATTGATTCTGTAATGACTGTATAGCCAGTAGTGTTATAACTTTAATTACAAGTCCCACATCAGGCTTGGCCAGAAGCGTTTTCATGACACCATAGCATAGTTATTTTATTTTGTTCACACAAAATCACTCTTTTAAATTTATAAAACATTCTCTTTCCCTTAAAAATTATCTAGGCTGGGCAAAAAAACTCATTTTACAGTGACAAATTAGGTTTATGCAAATGAGGTCATTTTGCAAAAGTGTTACATAATAATGTCAGGAAAGCAGCAAATCTTAATGACCCAAATTTTTCTATCCTGTTTTGGATTATAGATGCCCTTAGGTAACTCATGAAGTGTGTCTTGATTCTTAATAGGATTACAGGTAAAAATTATGATTTCTTGAAGTTGGGCTATTTTTCGTGTTTTCAGAGGAGTCGAGATTTGAGTAAATTTAGTGTCATGCCTATCTCCTACCAATAATCATATCTCCTAAAGCCATAAACCATTTAAAAGTAGGTTCTTATTGCAAACATCCTATACCATTATATATGTTATGGTACTCAAAAGTTACCTCTCATACGGGTGTTTTTTTCTGTACTCTAAGACCCCAAAATAGGACCCCCCTTGAAAAGGTGAAAGGAAGATAGAACGAAGACAAATAAAACTGGGTCTAGTAATAGCTCATCAAGGTTATTGTCCCCACCAAGTTTCATTAAATTTGGCGAACCCCAATTACCAAGATCTGACACCCTTTCTCAGTCAGGGCCTCTTAACAGCCATTTTGCAAGCTATTCTCCATATTTTTAATTATGATATATAAAAATTACTATATTAAAAGCTCTTCTTCGAATGAAACTTTTACTTTTGTGACTCCCGCTTCGCGGTCGTCCGATTTTGTTAATCACTCGTATGGTTACAGACCAAATTGGACTCCACTCAGTCCTATTACCATTTTGAATTGTACTCTGCTCCGTCCAGTTACTATTACTAAACACTGCATGAACATGACAAGATTTCTGTTTTTGGCGAATTATTCTTAATACGGGCCGGATATGAAAGCAAGTGGAAAGGGTACCCTTTTTAACTAAAGTGATGCAAACGAGGTAATAAGGGTTTGGACCTCGGAGCGGAGCCTCCCCGCCTAACTTTGCAGAGTACCCTCTAGGACGATGGGGAGGACGATGAAGGGTGGGGGGGGGGGGGGGGGGAAGGAAGAGGGGCATAGTCCATCGACTAATAGAGGCTATATCAACGGGGGATAACCAGAGATGACTATTTATTCATAAACTTTTACTCGCGCTGCATCTTTAACAATAAATTTCCCGACAGAAAACCAACAGATACTTAGCTCTGTTAGTCATAATGTTCTCAGTATATTACGTTGAGATGCATGCAAGAGAGCAGAATTGACTAGTCAAATCAGTCTTTTCTATGCCAACTTTTTTAATGTCTTTTTCGCTACCGGAGCACTTGAAGGAAGAGGCACTTGGACGCTCCTTCAAAAAACGAGGAGCGCTTATTAAAAAATGGGACGATCATTGGAAAGAAGGCGCTAAAATGATGGAATCAATACGGTGACGGCTGTGGACATTTGCACGCTTCGTTTAAGGCGCTAAACGTTGGCCTCTTCTTGTAGCGGAACACCCTCTGCTTCATCACCAAACGCTCCTTGAACAATCTGTGGTTCATCATCCTTGCAGCAGCTGCTGTACTTACAAAAGCATCCTATTAGCGTACACACAGCAGACAGAACCCCAACAACGATACCCACGATTTTTAAAATGGCTCCAACTGACTCTGAGGAAAAATAAAAAATAAATGTCAGTTCTAAGCTGCTTCGCCTATCTTTAGAGTAATCAACATTTCGCGTTTCTGCAAAAATCTATATATACAAAAGGACAACATACGGGCAACTTAATCAATTTAAACCTATGAAATTTGTGGAAGTGCGAGCCTTCTGAGTACTCTCCCAACGCTGTTGAGGTGCTCGAAAATTTAAGGTGGCTCTGAACCCCCTTTGCAGAATTTTTTTAAACTTTGCAAAAAGTTGCATCTTATCATGCTGATTGCAATTCGATAAGAAAAAATGGGGGCCACCGAGCTCGTTTAAAGCTAAAATTAAGGGTGCTTTTAGCAGGTCATATTGTTGCTATGGTAACCTATTGTGCCACAAAATTAACAACCCGATGATTGAGCAGTTTGTTGATACCATGATTCTGGCATCAACCGGTAGAGAGTGGTTATAATGACTCGTCAAACTCTAAGTCTTGGAAAGTACTGGAAACTGTTTCCAACCACCTTAAAATTAAAATTTTTCCCATTACTGCCATAGCTTGTACTCACTCTTCGTTCCGTAGGCTGCCTTGAATCCGGGATATTTCGCCTTGCCGCTCGACCTGAACGCCACACGCATTTCCCAGTCATCTGAGGTTATTGATGTAGGCTCGTTTGATCCACAAAATTTTCCTGCAAGATCACTTGTATCCCAATGGCCATTGCGCACCTCCACGTAATCTTCGGTACACTCATTGGAGCCAGAGAGATTGAAGAAATCGAACGACAATTCAATTCTGTGATCGGTATCAGTTTTGATGAACCAAACGCATTCAATAGAATCATCGTAAGGCAGGGGATAGTTGTAACTAGCCAAGGTTCCAGTCTCTGACTCCAGTAATCTCATATCATTTTGTGCCGTGCAGGCAAAAGGAGCTGGTACTGAAAAAGGTTATGAATAATATTTTAAAAACTTGTCTGTTCCATACTAAGAGAAAGGACTTCCATAAGCCTAAGCCAAGCTTAAATAATTTTTAACGTAACTAACGTTTTCTGTACCCAATTATCCGTCATTTGATGGTCGAGTATGAGGTTTAGAGGCAATGTCATACAATACACGTTGGGAGAGAAATCTCAGCCTTACATTGCTTGACCGCTTCAAACACAGCATAGAAGTTATCTCCGCCAACGGGATCTCTAGCACTGTACTGGATCCAAAGATGGCGACCGCTAGAAAAGACGTCTTTATCAAATGTCCGGCAGAAGGATTTCAGCAAGTCACTCGATGAACTTTCACCATCACGAACTTCAAGAGACGATCTTTCACAAATGCCAAAATCAAAGGCTTTTATTCTTAGCCTCACAAAGTGGTCCCCCGGAACTGTAATAACCCAGGTGCACGTAATGCTTTCTTCAAATTTACGCGGATAGAGTGGCGAGAAGAGTATTCCAGCATCTCCAGAAAGAGGAATAATATTGTCTTGACCTGGGTGTTTACACGGTCCCATGGACACTAAAATAGACAAACACTTTTTAGAAAACAGTCCTAAGGAAGCACGCGCGCTGATTGGTTAAAAAGCCTGTTTGTATAACTCGATGGAGACACAGAACTAAGCGCGAGCTGTTGACGTAGTGATGGCGCGAGCAAAGAGAATTTACATTTTGATAATCAAAGTTTACAAGTTGTTTTCCTTTTTCTCGTCGTGGTGTTTTCTAAAAGAAATAGAAAACATGTACTCCGCGTTTGTATCGAGTTATACAAACACTCGTGAAAGTTTGGGAGAACTCGAAAAAGCTGTGGAAACACTCGCCTGCGGCTCGTGTTCCCACAGCATTTCTCGTTCTCCTAAACTTCCACTCGTGTTTGTATAACTCGATACAAACACGGTACATGTTTTCTATTTCTTAAATATTATATACTGTATATAATTAAGTTTCGGTTAACACGACTTTTCCAGCACTCGTTTCAGATATGGATAATCGACACACGACTCAAAAACAAGAGGTCTGGTATGATAGTGTAAACTGAGGGGTGTTGTCCGAACATTGTTTCTAGTCTCTCGATTGACGATTAAAATAGAGGGCTAGTTCCTAGAGTTTCAGGGACGACTCTTCCTGCTTTACAAGGCTGAAACATTAGCTACAGAAGCCACGTAAATCTTAGTAGATAGGTACTACAAAGAGAAAGGAAGAGAGGGAAAGGAAAAGAATTCAACTTACGATCAGGAAGTACTTTGTAGCTTGCATGGAATCCTGGGTATTTTCCCGAGCTGTCCGTCTTAAATTCAACGTACACCTTTGAGTCATTTACCTGAATAAGCCCAGGATGTGAGGAGCCACATAATTTTTCTACAACAGTCGGCCAATAAAATGATCCGTGCTTAATCTCCACATAGTCAGCCTCGCAATCTTGGGACTGTTGCAGATCAAATGAAAGAAATGTCAACTGAACCACATATCCAACCGGACGTTCAATTTCCCATAAACATTTGGCATCGTTCGAGTATGGCAGTGGATACCTGTGGCTTGCGAACTCACCACTTGTGCCTTGCAACTGAATGCGGCTGGACGAAGACTCAGTTATCTGGCAAGAGTACTGAGCTGGGATTGCCTTGATTGATTCATATGTTGCGAAAAAACCGCCTGAATGCACGAAGGATTGTTTGGAAGAAAATTTTACAAGTACATTGTTTGTACGTGTGTAAACTTCTTCCTTTGAGTACGTGCTACAGAACGTTCCAATAAGAACGCGTGTGGAATTTGTAAAATCAAAAACTTTTACATAGTTCTGCGAGCAATACTCAATGCGCCAAAAGGTAAGCTTTATAAAATCACCGGGCGATACGGTAATATTCCAAGTACAGGTTCCTTTCCCCGGGTATGAGGGATAGCCTGGAGATGAAAAGCTCTTTCCTTCACCAGCCATGTGCACCACTGATTTCTTGTCCAGGATACACGCTCCTGTCGAAACTAAAAGCACCAAGGAAAAACACTTTAACGTTTACGGTCTCTTCACCGCATTGAGACTACAACCTAAAAAGGTAAAGTCTGCAAACGAGCCACGTGGCCCATCTCGCTTGCACTTATGTCCAGTTTCTGTAGCAAAGAGCAAATACAGTATATCTACTCCCGCCTCGATGGGATACCGCCCAGCATTATATTCACCGGTGCTCATTTGTTCACCTGGGTATAGAGAGATACGAAGAGTGTTTCTTCTTTCCTGAAGGGGACACTACAGAGCATGGCATTTCTACTTTCCGGCATTAAATTCACTGGTACTTCGAGAGTGAAGAACACGAAACGCTCGTTAGACCACTGCGCCTCCTACATACGCACTTATAAACTGGTCATATTAAACTGCGAAAAAACCTTCTGATTAATGATTTAGTGAAGTCTTCGTGACCACCAAACACACCTATATCAACAAAGCATACTATTATTACCAGTGACTATCTTTGAATACAACTCATTTTAAGCCTTCTTTTTCTAAGAATGTTAAAGTGGTACTACGACCAAAAAACGATTCTTTTTTTTTTGGATTTCAAAACTATGTTAACTAAACACTACCTGACCCAAGTTTTAAGTTCTGAATTTAAAAAAAAAACCTGTTTATTTTAACTGGAATTTTCTTATTTATTGCTATTACTTATTTTAAAATTTTGAGAGAGCTGGGTCGAGAAGAAAATGACGTCAAAGGCTCACCAGTTTAAGAATGCAATGCGTGTGTACGCGGCTTAATTAATATGCAGCACGGGAGTTTTGGGCTTTAAGACCTTTAAACCCGTGTTTTGCGTATATAATAAATTGCGTTTACACGCTTAAATGTTAAGCTAGTGAGTAAATGACGTCATTTTCTCTACATCCAACCCTCTGATGTCCTATCGGTCAGTTTTGAACGTGAGTAATGGCGGACCGTCAAATCCAAAACTTACACTCAAAATAAACAACATTCGGATCAAACTCAAAGCTCTAAATTTTGCCAGTTAGTGGTAGGTGAACACGCTTTCAAAATCGGAAGAAAAAAAGGAAATGATTTTTTGATTATAGTGGCACTTTAAAATGGAAGACTTATCTACCTTTGCCTCTGAATGAACCGTCAGTCAGTCCACTGATCCATCACTTGATTTGTTGATTGATAAACTAAAGTCGAAACAATAGAGTGTGGAACATGTTCCTCACCTGCAGGCACCGCTGCGTAGTCTGCTATAAATCCCGGGCCTGAATTTCCTGCCCTTCCGTTAACTTTAATGCTAAGCTCGTTTCCAGTGGAAAAGAAACGAAACGATGGTTCCCCTCCAGAATGCACAACAGATCGGGGATTCAAGCCATTTATGCTATCTTCGATAACAGCACTATCATCCTGGTCGTCAGGATCGAATATTCGGAGACGTTCGTAAAGTCGGAACGACGAGAATTCTATTCGCACAACATGTCCCTTGGGTACAATTATCTTCCAATGGCAGTCGACGATTAAGTCCCCGGGGTACCCGCCAGGATAACCGGGTGTTTTTATTGTGCCAGAGGGATCTTTCATCAGGATGTTATTGTTCTCTTCCTTGGAGTTTGTAGAGGAACAAAAACGCACTGCAAGAAACAAACCTCACAATATATATATCGCTAACCTTGGGACAAAATTTGGTAAATCAACGCAAACAATGTTAGTTTGGGTACCTGCAGAATCTTTCTAAACTTGTAAAAATGTAACAGTGGACATGGTAGGCTTGATTTCCGCTGCTCTCTCGTGTCCGGTCTACATTCCTTCCCCCCTCCCCTCCCCCCCCGAATGCATTCGGGGAAGAGCGCAGGCTCCTTTCCCGAACAGCGGCTGGTAATAGTACCTATGGGCATGCTTGTGCGTTTCAGAAACAGGACAGACAAAAAAATGACTGTGCGTTTTAAAGACAAACCGTTGCGAGTCGTCACTAAGTGAACCTGAAAGCTCTTCCTGTCCCTATGATGGAAGCGTGAAATCCCTTTTTCCTCACTTTGGCATAGTTTGAACAATTACAACTGAGAGGACATTTCCAAATCGCACAGTTTGGCATTAAAACTAACTGCTTGTGATTTGGTTGACTCCACTTTCAAAGAGGAAATTAAGTGCAGACCAGGGGCACGTGGTTTGAACGTGCTACCTAACATAATTTCCTTCAACGAAACATTTTAATTTATTTCAATTTCCGGCAACGTACAATTAGAGCACTTACTGGAAATAAAGTAATCTTTGTACGTGGCCATGAGGAATACGGCTGACTACAAGAAAAGTACTTTAAATCCCCTGGGGAGGGTCAACGTTGCCCTTACTTCCCACCATTGCTTCCACCAATTCCCACCCCTTTTACACTATCAGCATCGAATGTGAGTGTTACCTGTGTTAATAGCTGAGTACTTCACAGATATTCCCTTCTCCCAATATTTATCTGTTTCGTCGTCGCTCTTAAACACAACATAGACAAACCGGAACTTGGAATAGATTTTCCCGTTACGTTCAGGGAGAGCGATCGGAGTCAGCTCGTAGCCGTCCACGTCATAGACCTCCAAGCTGTCTTTGTCTGCATAGTACGATGAGTGCAACTGCCATGCAAGCTGAAGCATAACGACGTGATTCTCGGGTGCGGTGATGTACCATCCACAGGTCGTGTTTGTGGGATAGCCGTGAGGATAATACGGACTGGAAAAGTTGCGCTCTGTTGGCGCCTGAGGAGCATCCAAGGTAATGTTTATAGAACACTCTGAAAAGTAACACACAGATTAGGCTTAAAAGGTTATCTTAGCCGGTGAGATGGACGCCTCTATGAAGAGTTCCTGGCAGAAAGAGCGGAGAGTAAATTTCTGTGGAATGGGAAGGGGCCTGAAGATGGTCAAACTGCCATGTTTTGAGAAATAATCCGTTTTGGAAACGCCGTCAAGATCCTACAGCCAACCCACCCCACGCCGCGATCGACATCGCCTAGTTTGGGATAACGCACTCACAAAGAAACCTGTGATAAATCTACCTTGTTTAACATGTGCTTGATAATCTCCAACCATTTTTGAGGAGTTGATTACTGGTCCCGTCTGCACCTCCAACAACAAACTTCGGCCACTTGAATAAAAATACGAAATTAACGAGCGATCCTTGCATTTCAATTCAGCCACAAGGGCGCTTGTGGTAGTGCTTCCATCGTAGATTCTCAGATATTCATCATCACTACAGTTTTTAGACGTAAACAAGGCCTTGACATCAAGTTTGCAGACATTCCCAGCAGGCGCAGTTATGGTCCACTGACACTTTGCATTGACTGGAAGCCATTCTTTAATACTCGAAATTGTGCCACTAGTTTTCGTTAATGCGGTTGTTGATTGCTGATTTGCACTGCAAGCTGCAACAACAACACAAATGTTACCAAATGAACAACAAAGGACACTTACAAATAAAGATATATTTTAATCTAGATTGAAATATCTAGGAAAATACTGTTGAGGGAGTAAGAATCATTTTGGACGAATCTTCGTTGAGCAATCGTGAAGTTCACTTCAATATTAATATACATATTTTTAAATAAAGATTGAAAGATTGTTTATCATCCAATCAAGGTCTATCGTGAGGACTCGATAATGCTCCAAATGTTCTTACGTCATCATGGCGCAATCACCTGCGGAGCCCCATACCCATATAGAAAACTGAAGGAAACCCATGAATTGATTTTCTCATTGTTATCATGGCTAGCGGTATTGCTTGTGGGCGCGTACGCACGACGCGGTGGAGTCGCGCAGGATGGCAGACATCCTCTAAATAATTGGTTGAGAGACATGCAGCCTTGGTTTGCAATGTACTTCCTTGATATTCGACATCCATGTTATGATCAATTGACACCTGTCAAAACAAGGTATCTGCTGACCAGTATCACGTGCTCATATCGCGGGCTCAAGTCTACAACTCATCGAGGTCACGTGTTTTTTTGTAGTTGACCACTGACCAAGTGCTGGTTTTTGATTGGATTGTGGGCTCACGTCAGCTTGACTTGTTGAAAACAGGGCAGGATTGTTCAGAAGCCGGTTAACGCTAGCCTAGGATTATGATTTATTCGTATTATAACTTTTTCTTCTATACAATGTTCTTTCTGCTTGTGTATATGGTGATTACTCAAAACACAAAGACGAACAATGAACAGAAAACCTCACCGCAAAGTTACAAAACTCAAAATCCTACCTTTTCTGGGTTAGCTTAATTGGGCACTGAACAACCCGGCCAAGGAGCTAGGTTGGCCTAAATGTATATATTAGCGTTAATACATGATATAGTGACTCGCCGTTGCGAATTGAACGAAGACCACGAAACACTGAATCGTCAGCAAAGTGGTAGGAAGGGTGTTTGACAACCTCGTTCCCAGGGTCTCTTATCTTACCGCCTCTCCTCACTCGCTACAGTGAGCGGTAAGATGAGGGACACTGGAAACAAGGTTGGGTGTCTGACATTCCACCAAACCTTTGCACCAGACCACTAGTCACGCAACTGCTTGAGTGAGGCACTAATGGCGTGACCCTGTAAGTTACTGCCCACCTCCTCTCCACCAATGTACCTCCCTAGTTCCCCAAAATGTAGTCAGCATTCACTTTCCAAATCATAGCTTGAAAAAAGCAAGGACAAGAAGGGACTTTTAGCAAACAGGATCGTCAACTAAGCAGGAGCTGGACGGGTACCGTATGAATAGGCGCGGTGACTGGGTAGCACGCTTCATTGCGAATCGAGCGGTCCTGTTTCGAGCCCTAGCCAGGGAGTCGTTGCAATGTGTTCTTGCAAGACTCTTTACCTTCACAGTGCTCTCCCAGCCTAGGTGTATAAATGTTGTAACGCTGGGGGTAGCTTTGACTCAGAACGTACCTGGAAAGATCATACTAATGAACTCTGTTTAAAACTATAAAAAACCGAAGGAATTTTTTCGAAATTGAGGTACAATGTTAACATTGATATCCTTATTATGCTCTGTCATTCACTAATCCTTTCTTATCTATGGCGTTCAAGTGTGGGGTTAAACATACCCAACCTACTTAAAGCCTGTTACCACTTGGCAAAAGCGAATAGCTAGAATTATAACATTCTCAGAACCTGTGTCACACTCATAACCATTTAATGATATAAATCACTCAGAAATCCTTTCTTTTGTTTATCAGTGGTTCATAAGCTAATTCCTTGATGTTTTTTGGACATTTTCAAACCGATATCTTCTATACGTCAGTCACTGAATGAAAATTTATTTAGAAAATCGTTTGGAACTACCCATGTTATTCGCTCTCTTCTTGACACTGGTTCCAACCTCTGGAACTCACTATCAATAATTACTATGTACGAAAACAGTGCATAGCGTTGAAGGCGCGCGCTGATTGGCTCATCAAACTTTGCTATGTACCTCCGAGCAACTCGGGAAAAAATGGCGTCCTGATTTGCATCCGCGACAAATGAAGAAATCATCCATATTAATAATTTGTGGTGTATATTATCTCACTGTTTTAGTATCACTAAAACAACTATTCACCTCAGTGTCGGTGGCTAGCGGTGAATATTTGTTAACTATCAAGCAGATAACTCCATTTTCTATATTTCGTATAACTATAAAAAACACAATTTATAGACGGTTATAATAATATTACTATTTAAGTTGATATGTAATTAATTTTTTGGTAGTTAGATCTTAATGAAATACTTGTAACATAATTTTTGCATTTAACACCGTATTCCCTCTGCTTAATTTAGTTACTTTGGGCACCTACTCGATTAGTTTCATAAGCTATTTAGGTGTCCCAAACTCCTCACAATTAACCTTGTACTACCCTTCATCTCTTCTTCTTTCTCTCTTTAACAATTAATTTTTTAATCAGAATTGTAAATATTTCAAAAGTATTATTTATCATCTTCTATATGTAATTTGTATATATTTATATGTATTCTATTTTTTTTTTCTAACTCCTCTATAAAATTAATGTTTGTGAGAGTCTAAATTAAAATTGATTGATTGAGTTCTGCAATACACAAGTATCATCCCGTCTAGGGGAGGGGAGTAGAAATACTCGTAGGTTACTTGGGACTGATCTCTGTGTTATTCTTATGGCCTCGAGTCTTGGTTACCGGAGATAATCAACAGGCTACTCAAAGACCAACAATTGAAAGTAAAGGGAAACGCACTGAGACACAAGTCGAACTTGCAATGCTTAGGTTTCTGAATAAAACAACGCAGTTGCTTTTTGAAACATGTGTTGATCACAAAATCAAACAAGCAGTCTGTACCTACCAAGACTTTCGATCCAGGTTCGATCCTACGAACTAAACGCCGGTTACAATGAAGCAAGTATGAGCCACCTTCACAATTATCCATTTTTAAAAAGAATGCAGCAAAAATTAAATACATCGCATATGTACCTTACCAGCTTAATCTTCACTGCTGATTGCGTAAATTTCTTAACAATAAATTCATTTCTTAGAACTTGTTCCACCAAGAGCTGTCATTTTTTTTTTTTTTGTATTCTGGGTCTTTAGTCAGAACAGGCTTTACAATCGACAATGTATAACTACACAATTTACACAGAAATGAACTTCCGATCAATTAAAACTTTACAATCCGTTACTCCCAATTGTCTTGCTTCATGTTTACATTGAATATGAAAAACATGGGTTTGATTTCAAAAATGACGAGCGAGAGTGTGATGTACGCCATAACGACGCAGGAAAAGCAGATGACATACTGCATCGACAAACAACAGGTGACGAACATAAATCAATAAAAGTTTATTCGTGTTGTATCACTGACAAAGAATTTTCCGACTGACTGACCACAGGCCGATACTAATGTTCACAAACGTTAACATAAAATGTAAACCCAACAAACGGGTCACGAACACATCGATATTTCGGGGAAGATATCGTAGCTATTTTACTTGATTCACTCATGATTTCCCATATTTCCTTCACCAGCCATAGTCGGGCTTGATGAATACTTTCCAGTTCTTAAATATCTCAAATCTTTAACGTCTTCTAACTGTTCACCAATC
Organism: Catalaphyllia jardinei; assembly: GCA_022496165.2. Lineage (NCBI taxonomy): Eukaryota > Metazoa > Cnidaria > Anthozoa > Scleractinia > Caryophylliidae > Catalaphyllia > Catalaphyllia jardinei. Next base: position 10,756,291 of record CM042754.1, read on the forward strand.
GGCTTTTTACTTGTTAATTTGCGTGTTTTATGAATGCTCTCTGCATTTATCGGAGTGAGCCGGGCCGGCGAAGAATGTTTTCTGACTGTTCCCATTCCAAAAGCGAGAACTTGTTTTTTGCTTCCGTTTCTAATAAGCCTTTCTTCCCCGTTATCACTTGGACTTTTTGTGAGGGATTCAACAGTTGCATGCGATCTCGGATCTATAGCGGAGAAACTTCTTGGTCGACCACTGTCGAAATTCATTCGTTTTTCAGTTAATGTTTCTTCATCGTTTCCTAAGTGTTCACATGACTTCTGCCTTGACATATTCACTAGCGTTTCTCCTTCGAGTACTTTAAGTGTGTTTGACAGATCCGAGAACGATTTGGACCTTCTTCTACCAATTCGGGTATGTGAATTTCCGACTAGAGTAGGCATTACTGTTCTATGTCTTTCGGCGAGTGGAGAATTCGGCGGCGTTAGGAATGGAGGGTGAATTGATTCACTTTCATCCTTGGACACTTTGATGGCTGGAAGTTTAGTCTTCATAAGACGGACGAATCTTGCTTGCTCGGCATTAAGATTGCTGCGTTTTGCCTTGTACTCGTTTTCAAGGGTTTCATACGTAGATTTCAATGTTTCTGATTTCCCTCGGTTTGTAGCAAGAGCTCTCTTGGAAGTGTCAGTTAAATCAGATTGATGTCGATTCAACTCCATGAGGAACTGTAAAACGTTTTGATACGAGGAGATACAAACGTGATGAGAAATGTTTCGCAACTTTTTCCAGTTTCTACCGACAGCGACTTGAATCGCGTGATCACCTAACCAGATACACTATGGTCTACTGACCAAACGGAAAATCTTAATCGGGGGCAAACGATTAGATATGATTAAAGGCACGTAAACTCCTTCTACGATCATAAAATCTCTTGGCAGGCCCCCTTTCCTTGTCACGAAACACTGCTTTTAGATGCTCTACACCTATTTTTATCATTCGTACAACCGAAGACATGCGTCTTTGTGAGGTACAAAACTTTTTTCCATCGATTGTATGCAAGAGAGACTGAATGAGTTTTAACTGATCGCCAAGATAACTGGAAACATGCTCATAATGCTAACGATGACGAATTTCTAACTGATAATTTACGTCCGAGACCTGCATCATCTACTGATAGTTGAAAAACGGACCGGAATTTTAACTTAAGCTCAAAAATCGCCGAAAATTTTGCTGATAACTTAGATCCCAGCACCGCTGGTCCCGCGGCTGTTTTTTATGTACTCAAAAGAACATTAACAGCTTATAGATTTATAAATGTCATACACTCAACTGTATGTCAATAAGTTGAACTTTAAGTGGCTCACTGAGGAACTTGATTGACACATCAAGTTAACCACTCGCTAACATCAATCAGTGACCTTGACAGTTTACCTTATTCAGTGTTTGTTTTGCCATTCTGTCAACCCAATTCAAATATGCAGAGTATATTTACATTTCGTTTAACTACAGACACATGCTTGTTTACTTAGTTACGGGCACTTGCAAATCGTCTTTAAGTATTTGTCGTAAATGATGTATTTCTTAATTGCAATTAATTGGCTGCTGATTTGACCACTACAAAACAACGCAATGTTTATATCCCCAGCGGGGAAGGGAGAGGTTTGATTCTTCGCATTTTTGAAAAGACTAAGATGGCAGCAAAACTTTGTCTGTCTACGAGAATCACGTGATCGAAAGGAATTCTACTAAGATGATTGAGTACTAGTTCCTGTAGATGAGAAGTTTGAGTGCTGGTAGTTTGCTTGGGTGAGTGGAGTTTCTGCCTTCTTCAAATTGGCCACTAGAATTTCCAAAAGTCTTTTCCAAAGCGCTCGAGAAAAGGAATAAGGTCGACTTGTGGCAAGTCTAATTGGCCACTTTGTTTTTTTTTTCCAGCTTTCAGTTGCCAAGGTAGGTTTTTTTCTTTTATAGCTTGCTTTGAGATGCGGGCGTTTGCATGTATCGAAAATCCATCTTCGTACCCTTCGTACTGAGGGGTAACATGGCCGTTTTATGAAAGGAGACTATTGCATGGAGAGCATGTCAGAGACCGTGGAGACCATTTTAAGTGGTAGGGCTAAAACATCTGGCCAATACTACTGGCCAAATTAGTTTCAAGTAGTAAAATCTATATTTTCCATGCCAACTTGAGCCTAAGAAAATAAATCCCAGCAATTAAAGTGGTGGCCCCCCCCCCCCCCCCCCCACGGTCCCTGTATGTGCTGTTTGGTTTCTGAAGCCTCTAGTCTCAGCCTAATGCTAACACATTCTCTTCCTCTAACAATCGTAAGCAAAAGGTAAATAATATAAGGGAGGAAAAACGTCAAGTCAAATGAGCAGAAGGGAGGAAAAGGGCTTAAGTCTGCTATCCAGTCTAAGCTATAATAATATTAATTGATTAAGATACAAATTCTTACTTCTCTCAGTTGAGAAGACACAATGGCGTGATGATTAGCGCATTGGGCCCTGCAGTAGTATAGCACTTAGCGCTATCAGCACAGTTTCCATATTGTTCTCTGTTCTGATTTTTTGTGTTGTATTTCTCAACTATTTTTCCAACAATTAATCAACTGCTGGAAAAACCAAATGTTTAAACCGAATAATAAAATATTTATGAAACAAAAACTAAAGAAATAAAATATTGAAATCAAATGTGGAGCCAGACCAAACCCGGGACATCAGTCTGGAACCAAAACCTTGAATCATTATTGGGAAAAAAAATATAAAAATATATAAAAAATATAAATTATTTTCTATATATAATATATAATGAATTTGTTTAAAACAAAAAAATGTGATATTTGTAAAGAGAAATGCAAAACATATTATACTGAATGTTGGTGTGGTGATGATTTTTGTTTGATGAAGAAATGTTTGTTTAAACATATTCAAGATTGTAAAAATTATGAGATGACTTTGAAAAGTAAAGGATTTTTTCCAATAAAACGAAAGCTGAGATTTGTAAAATTAAATTTGAAGAGTACTGAATTATAATATCATATTATAATATAAGATGAATTGCAACACTAATATTCATAATGAATTAAATAACATGGGAGAGTGTAATTGTCCTTTTTGTGATCAACAATTAGTAGAAGTTTGTAAAGTGGTTGAGTCATGTTGTAGTGAACAGGATATGGAAACTGTAAATGGTATGAATGCCTGTATGAATTGTGGTTTAGTTCATGGTTATGATTTTGTAACAGAGAACTTCAACTTCTATGACAAAATGTATTTGATACAACAAAAATCAATATATCATCGAAAATACCATATTGAGAATGTGATAAATAGTATATCTTATGAGAATGATGTCCAATTGACTTATAATCAAAGGAAGCAGATTCACAAAGTATTCATTGAGATTGATAGTGTTCTTCGTAAGGTTAATGATGAGCGTAAACGGATGATTAGTATTAAATTTATTATAAAGCAATTATTCAAGATGATCGGGCTTTCTTACAAAGATATCCAAGTAACGAAGTCGAAGAGGACAATCAGATATTATAAAAAATTTTGGAAAAATGTTCTATCATTGGTTGGTGATAGAATTCAGTTGATAATTAACAAGTGAATTTTTCATCGTATTAACTAAGATACTTATCAATAATAGGACTGTTGTCTGTCACATAATCATCAATGTTCTTCATTGTATTATGAATTCGACATGAATTGTAATTTCCACTTCTCATCATATCCCTTATCTCATTCAGAAGATGTTGATAGCTTTGGTAAGCATAAATACAATTTTGGATCTTGAGATCAAGGGCTTTATGCTTCATCCAACCTTGAAGCAGAAGTGCTGCTGTACTGATTGCAATCAAACTGATGCCACCAGTTGCTATACTACTTGCTAAACCTCCAGATGCAAATATGATGGACAATGAGTTGCCCAATAATTTCCATTTTTTGAAACGTTTCAATGCCAGCTTGTAAGCAAAACACTTTTTATGATATGTGTGGTAGTAAGATTTTAATTCTTCAACCTGTTCTTCTGTTAGTTCATCTGAAATGTGATTCCAGTTAAATATGTTTTTCAATGGTCCTTTATTGTGAATACTTCTTCGTGGCTCTTTCATATATATTAGTTTATATATTTATATTCATGGATGTAAATATTGGATGTAAAATGTGCTGTGTCCTACTCCACGAAGACGAGTTGAATTTGATCTGAAAGAAAATTGAATATAATCACCAATTTCGAATTCAAGGACAATGTTTATAATGAATGATGTCCAATTTGATTGGGAGTCGAAAGATGAAATAAATACTGGTGTGGTTTGTTTATGGATTCTGAATGTGTCACCATTTCCTTTATAATAATCAGTGTATATAATGTGATAATAACCACTAAGTTTTATTTCTATTGCTTCATTTATTGTTGATATTATGGGGTATTTATTGAAAAGATTGAATTTAACATTTTTTGTGTTGTTGTGATTTAAATTATGTGTGTAATAATAATATGTTCTTTCTATAATAAATCTATCAAATTGTGATTTTGTAAAGACATCACTGTCTTCAATACCATCAGCAACTCCAGTTATTTTATTATCATTCATATCAATTGCTGCTTCATATTTGACGGAATCATTGTCATAATAGTAAAGACGATCCCAAAGATTTACTGGTACATTATTGACTTGACCTTTAACACCGTAAACAACAACATAAATAGTAGTTTGGGGATCAGTTTTACTTTTCAATCTTATGTCAATATCTAAATCATCAAAACTGGGGAAGATGGTGTTTTTTGATAATTGTATTATGCTTCTTGTACTTGTTCCATTTATTTTTGAATTTATTTTGATCACTGATAGAGTTCCACTTGATGCATTTATCTCATCAATTGTGATACCATCTTCAACATACATTTCATAGACCATTGTGTAAAAACCTTTTGGTATAGATATATATATGTAAACTGACAAACCACAGCACTGACTGATTTTTTTTTCAGGCTTCTTCTTTCCAATTGCAGTTCAAATATGAATTATTTCATATATACATCACATAACTTCACTGCACGGGAAAATATGAGCCCAATAATTTGACCTTGTTCCCAATGTGTGGCTTCATAGCTCAGTTGGTAGAGCATCGCATCGGTATCACAGAGGTCATGGGTTCGAATCCCGTTGAAGCCCTGATTTTTTTTTCAGGCTTACTGCGAGGATCGTACTTCACTTGTCATCTTTTTTATTATTAATGTGGTCGATCACCTTTCCATCTGGTACGATACCATTATAACATTCATATATGAATCGATGGACTAGATATGCTTTCTGACCTGATTGGCCATGTTTTCTCACATCAAATTTCAAGTAACCTCTATGAGTCTTATTCCCTTTGTGGGGCACTTTCTTAATTATATGTATGATTTCTCCATCTTCGGATCCAGCAATTAAGTCATAAGTTGGATGAACAGAAAAAACGCACTCGTTGATTGTAATTGTTGTCATTATAATATAGTATAGAAAATATATCTTTAAATCAAAATATTTATATTAAATCTTAAATAAATATTATAAATATAATTATAGTTGTTGGTTGTTTTTCATTATTTTCAATAGTAAAAAATTCATAAATCAGATAAGCAGAAAAAACGCACTTGTTAATTGTAATTTTTACAATTATAATATAAGACAATTATAATATAAGACAATAAAAATTTCTTTATATTTGCAAAAAAATTTCTTTATGTTTTCAAAAAAAATTTTTCCGTTAAGGCTTAAAGATTTGGCACTATATAAAATTGTTGGAAAAAATGCAAGAAAAAATTATCTCAACCAAAACCCCTACCGCACCTCGGTGCTCCCCCGCCGCTCCTCAGCGCCCCACCGCCGCACTTCTGTGCGCCCCCGCCACCACACAAAAAAATTATCTCAACATATAGTATGAACAACCGCGATCTCTCAAAACTAACCAAATCTCAACTGATCAATTTAATATTGAAGCAGAATGAGAAAATAAAACTATTGTTTCAGCAAAATATGAAACAGCAGCCTAAAAATAACAATATAATTCTTCCACCATCAGAGTCTAGGAATAATTACAAACCAGTCCCATTGCCGAGGAAAAATGTAAAACAGATGGTACAAGAATATGAAAACAATATTATTAATCCACCATTAGAATTTAGGGATAAACCAACACCTTTACCAAGGACCAAGAAACCAGTCCCAGCTCCGAGGACTAAAAAACCAATTCCAACCCTTAGGACCAATAAACCGATTCCAGCTCTAAGGACCAAAATAGAAGAAACTGCTAGAGCCTTGAAGGGTTACACAAAGTCCTTCGAAATCAGCATTAGAAACAAAAAAGATCCTCTTGAGCAACTGCAAAACACAAGAAAAGCTGTAGAATATCATATTGTCAGGATGCTTACATCTATGAAAGGTCTAAAATTCGTTGAAACTCTTGTGGTAACTTTCAAAAATTAGCAAAAGATGAAATAATATACAAAACCGCATATTTTAATAGCAAACCTCTCACCATCATCAACAACACAGAAAACCCTAAAGCATTGCAATTATCAAAACAACAAATCCTTAATATGATAGCTCAATGGATATCTGAAGGTTCTGGTTGGACTATTGAATCCGTTGACAATCATTATATCAATATTGTACAATATAAGCCAATGAAAGGCTCATCATATATTGAACTTCCCCCAGAACTCAGAAACAGTGCGAAGGGATTGATTAATATGAAAAATGAGGATAATGAATGCTTAAGATGGTGCCACATCAGGCGCTTAAATCCTCAAGATAAAAACCCACAGAGGATTAAAAAATCTGATGAAGAATACATCAATAAATTGGATTACTCTGGAATTGAATTTCCAGTAACCACAAAGCAATACAATAAAATTGAAAAGCATAATGAGATCAATATTAATGTATATGGATATGAAAACAAACAACCATATCCAATATTTGTTTCAAAAGAAAAATATGACAAATATTTGCATTTATTATTAATAACTGAAAATGATAATAAACATTATGTTTTAATTAAAGATTTCAAAAGGTTTATGTTCAACCAAACGAAGTATGAGGGAAAGAAGCACTTCTGCATGCATTGCCTTCAGTGTTTCAGCTCTGAAAGAGTCTTGAACAATCACAAAGATAATTGCATTCAAGTAAATGGAACACAAGCAGTGAAAATGCCTGATCCTGATAACAATATCATAAAATATAATAATCATAATAAACAACAGCCTGTGCCATTTGTGATTTACGCTGACTTTGAGGCTATAACAGAAAAGATATCTGGTTGCCAACCAAATAACAACAAATCATTCACAGAAGCATACCAGAAGCATACAGACTGTGGCTATGGCTATAAGATTGTCTGTTGTTATAATGATAAATATAGCAAAACTGCCAAAATGTATAGAGGTGAAAAGGCAGTTTTCAAATTCATGGAAGCTATGTTGGAAGAAGTCAAATATTGTAAGAGAGTGATGAAAAAAGAATTCAATAAACCATTGAAAATGACAAAAGAAGATGAAAAGCAATTTCAAAAAGCTGAAGAATGTCATATTTGCGATAAAAAATATACTGATAAAGATATTCGAGTTCGAGACCACTGTCATATCACCGGTAAATATAGAGGATCCGCTCATCAAGATTGTAATTTAAAAGTTAGAGTAAACCCAGAAGAAGTAAAAATACCTGTTATATTTCATAATCTCCGCAGGTACGACTCTCATTTTATAATGCAGGAGATTGGAGCTATTGTTAAGAAACATGCATATACAAATAAGAAAGGTGAGGAGCAACAGATGACCATCAATGCTATACCCAACAATATGGAGAAATATATGGCTTTTATGCTTGGTAATAGCTTAGTTTTCCTTGACAGTTTTCAATTTATGAGCTCCAGTCTAGAAAAACTAGTGAGCAATATGCCGAAAGAATCATTGAAATATACCTCTGAAGTATTTGAAGGTAAAAAATTAGATCTGATGACTAGAAAGGGAGTTTATCCTTATGACTATATGGATAGTTTTGATAAGTTCAAAGAACTTCCAGAAAAAGAGCATTTTACAGCATTTTAAACGATGAACATATATCTGATGAAGATTATGAACACGCACAAAATGTTTGGAATAAATTCTCCCTAAAAAATATGGGAGAGTATCATGACTTATATTTGAAATCAGATATCCTATTATTAGCAGATGTATTTGAGAATTTCAGGAAAACATGTTTGGAATATTATAAATTAGACCCGTGCCATTATTTCACCTCTCCAGGTTTGTCGTGGGATGCCATGCTAAAGATGACTAATATCAAATTAGAACTTATGACTGATATTGATATGTTTCAGTTCATTGAAAAAGGCATGCGTGGTGGTATTAGTTACATTGCTAATCGTTATGGTAAAGCAAATAATAAATATATGAAAGAATACAATAAGAAAGCACCATCAAAGTATATTATGTATCTTGATGCAAATAATTTAATATATGGTTGGGCTATGAGCCAGTATCTCCCAACAGGTGGACTCAGATGGATGACACAAAAACAGATTGACAAATTGGATTTGGCTAAGTATGAGGAAGACAGTAAGAAAGGATTGATATTAGAAGTCGATCTCAAATATCCCAAAAAATTACATGATCTACACAATGATTACCCGCTGGCAGCAGAAAAGGTGGAAATAACAAATGATATGCTATCTGATTACTGCAAAAAAATATCTGAGAAATATAATATATCAACCGGTCTGGTTCACAAGCTTATACCAACCTTGGGGAAAAAAGAAAAGTACGTTTTACATTACAGGAACCTCCAGTTATATATGGATCTTGGTTTGAAGGTTACTTAAGTCCATCGAGTACTAAGGTTCAATCAATCCCCTTGGTTAAAACAGTATATCGATTTCAATACTGAGAAACGGAAAAATGGTAAGAATGTTTTTGAAAAGGATTTCTTCAAGTTGATGAATAACAGCGTATTCGGAAAAACAATGGAGAATATTAGAAAGCGAGTAGATGTTAGATTGGTTACTAATGAAAAGAAATTATTAAAATTAACTAGTAAGCCAACATATGTCAGTAGCATTAATGAGTAGTGGAAAATTTAAAGCTCAGAGTAACCCTGCCATAGAATTTTATTCCATCCAGGAGAGTACTGAAATACACCTGGGATAAATTGTGGCAGTATAAATCAATTGGCGTGACACAGACTTTTTACTCTTTTTACCCGGATGGTAATAGTCCAATATGTGGTTCAGCAGTATAGTGCTGTGAAGCCTTGGAGCTGACTGGTTCAAACCTGCTGGAGCTTATCCCTATTTCTGTAGCATGGAGTAGCTAGGGTTAGGGTTAGGGTTAGGGTTAGGGTTACTCCCCCTGGATTAGATGCTAGTCCATCGAAGGTCATTCCCCCATAATTTGTTAGTTTGTTAGGCTTCCCAAAGATCAGCCGATACCCATTTATACTCCTGGGACCAGGGTGAAGAGAGGCAATGCAGTGCCCCTGGCCAGGGCTCAAACCTGGACCACTCAATCCAGGGAAGGGCGCACTAGGCATGAGGCCATTGCGCCTCCACGGTTTAACTTTATCCCAAGTATTAATTCAGCAGTGCTGAAGTAGACTAGGAATAGTCAGGCAATGTTCCTAAAACCCTCTACATGCAGGACTGAGTTAAGATAATGAAATTAAAGAAGAAATGGAGGAGGCAATGGGGGCTTCTCTGTTAATCTCTTGGTCTTTTGATGCATGTTGCATGGTGGGCAATATACAAACTCCTTGCAGTACAAGGCTGATGAGAATTCCTGAATATATCAACAATTTCAATTTCAAAATGAAAAGTTCCAGCTTTTCACACTAATATTTCCTTTCCTAGACCTGACCACCAAAGTCTTAATAATATTCTACTTTGCTGGTATAGATTATTGATAGGTCACAGTTTGTGATGGATACGGGAGGATACCAGTAAATTACTTACTGGTAAGTGTACAGTTTTGCTTCCTAACTTATTAACATTTTGAAAATTACCTTCAGTAGTCAAAATCTTCAACAGCACATAATACCCTAAAATATATTACAAAGAGAGCTGTCAGAATTTAATTCATTTAACAATTTAATAATTATTACAGGCAGTGATTATTTAATGTGTGGTTCTGGAAAAACCAATACCCCTCCCATGGAGGTTTTTTGGTTTGAACTCCCCCCCCCCCCCAACTGGTTATTTCCATCTAGTTTCATATTGTTCATCATCATCATCATCATCATCATCATCATCATCTTTATTTAAACACGGTAAAATACATCAGGCATTAATAATGTTAGTAATAAAAACTACAACTTATTACAAAAAACTACCTATACAGATTAATCTTCAATAATTTAAAAATGCTACTAACTATTAAAACAGTAAACAAGTTAAATCCGAGCCCCAGATGGGATTTGAACCCACGACCCTCCGTGATCT
>CM042754.1:10767154-10777154 GCA_022496165.2 Catalaphyllia jardinei
TGATGCGGTTCCAGTCAAGGCCCATAAATTGACCCTTGCTCACCATAGAGTCTCCAGTAGCTCAGTGGTTAGAGCATCCGACTAGATCACGGAGGGTCGTGGGTTCAAATCCCATCTGGGGCTCGGATTTTTTCCGAGTTCTCCAAACATTGAATTTATCATGTGTTTGTTGTTTCATCTTTAATAAACAAATTAAAGCCTGTTTTACATAAATGCCATGTCAGAATTAATTAGCAATCGTCGGAAACTAGGTCAGAGAAGTTGCTTGCCTAGCAGCTGAGGGTAGACTGTTCCAGAGAACTGCACCACTATAGCCAAAGCTATTTTTGTAATAGTTAGTACGTGGTAAGGGAATAGCAAGCTTACCATCAGAATCGCGCAAATTGTAAGAAGTATTCACATCACTCCTCTGAATGAATTTGGAGGGCAAATAATTGGGTGCAAGGCCGTTTAAGGACTTATAGACCATCTCAGCCTTTAGTTTTTGACAACTAGTTTCTAAATTCTTGAAAGCTTCGGCTTTTAAAATTATCACTTCTTTGGGGAGTTAAGAAATTGCATCTGATCATCTTCTACCAAACACTAAAATTCTAATAAAAAGCCTTGCCATAAAATAAGTGCTTCTGAAAATAACAATTGATGGAAAAAGTTAGATAAATTATCTGTACAAATTACCTTTTTCCATATGTATTTCATTTTTTTTTATTGACTTTGCAGCCACAAGTGAAAAGTTATATACAGTAGAGTCCTGATTGATTGAACCACCAAAGGAAGCAAAAATTGGGTAGTTTGAGAAATAGGGGGTAAAAAAATAGAGAGAGAAAAAACTACATTTGGTTCAAGTTATAAGAATTAATTGATTAAAAAAAATTAAGGGTTCGAGAAATCAGGATTGTATGCTACATTATACTTGTGAGCTTTTTAACCTCCTTCCCTGATCCACAATACACATGCACTAAAGATTCTTTAATAGTGGTACTGATATTCATCAGGATAGAATCTTCAGCTCAAATTTTAACTTTAATTTCAGTATTAAGGGTTCTAAAATTTTCAAATAATACATTTCATATTGATTTTCCTTGCTATACCGGTCTTACTAACTCAATGCAGCCAAACCCAATCAAACTTATAATTGTCTGTTTGGGCTTGGAAATTAAACTCTGTCAAACATTACATAAAGATGTTCAGCAGTGTTGGATGTTTATGGTGATGCATCATCAAAGAATTGGCAGAAGTGTACAGTCATTCACTTAGACTTATTTCTTTTGGATTGGTTCCAGTTTACAGGTATTCGGAAGGTGTTTAAGTTTAGGTTCTATTATGTCATGTTTTTCAGTTAGGAATTAGTAAGTTGTGAGTCAGAATCATGCCCAAGGCACAAGAGTTGGCAGGTATCTTGACTCCTGTGCCACTGTAAAGAGGAAAAGTTCCTGGCTACTCCATTGCAAAAATTGCCTGTCTCAATGATGCTTTTCTGCAAGTTTTTTTAAACAGGAAGCAAACTCAGTAGAAGGTCAATCACTGCAGCAAAAAGATAAGAAAAAGACAAAAGGGAAGGCCAAAAAAAAATCAAAAGATAGATAGATGATCCAAAAAGCCTAAAAACGTAGGTCACTTTCTCCTCCAAAAAATTCTCTCGTCTTAAAATTTTGATTTCTGTGCATGCCTGAGCAAAAATGTTGTAAATTGTGACACTAGTGGAAAGAAAGGCAAGCTGTCATGTTGCAAATGCCTTTTTGAGTATATTAGAGCTAATCTGGCCCATACCCCGCCTGAAAATCTCCTAAATGTTCTAAACCGTAAGCGGTTTTGACCAAGAACTCTAGGAGTCAATAGGTTAAGCAGCCAAATATCCAAATCCCAAAAATATTGTTGATAAAATATTGTAAAGAAAACCCCTTCTAACCGGCTACCCATATTAAGCAGCTGCAGTCACTGATTGGTTGTAATGATGAGGGTTTTCTAACGGGTCACCTCCCATTTCCCCTACATGTATCTAGGGTGCAACAGGGAATCAACTGTCAACTGTCTCACTTCGGGGTGGGAAAGGGGGATACCAATCATGCATCTTTTTTCTTTTCAGTCACGCATCACAGATAATTTTTTCACCAATCATGCATCGGGTAAAAAGAAGTAGGTACATCACCAATTTTGCTTTCAACCCTAAAAGCATTGATAAAAGGAGAACTCTACTGATTCAACCACAGAAATGCATCAGCGAATATTCCAAATATTTCCCTCAAAAATGACAATTATTGGCCAGAATAAAAGTGGTGAACCAGGAGATTCACTCTGCATCCAGGAGGCCCCCGGGTCATCTGGGAGAGCTGGAACCATGTGACCAGGCTCCCAACAAGTGAAAAAAAAATTAAATAAAACAAAATAAAATAAAATAACATAAAATAACGTAAAATAAAATAAAATAAAATAACATAAAATAAAATAAAATAGGGCAAGCAAAGTGAGCCCAGCAGGATAGGATATTTCTCTCTCCAGACCACTCTCAGCTATCTCTGCCCACCTTTTTTTTTTTTTTTTCCTTCCTTCTCCTATAACACAATCAATAGCAGAGATCTTGTATACGAATTGAGAAAACATCTATGCTACCTTTGCCATGCTTTGAACTACATGTTATTGTATAGGCAATACTTTGTGTCATAGTTTTACCCCTGCAAATGTTCTTCTGTATAGTAACATTTTTGTGTCTGTGAATGACATGACATAGCTTTTGAATTCAGTTACGTGTTTTTATGAGGACCATCATTAAGTGGTACACAGACTTCATCCTTGTGTAGTCTCTCATTGCTTACTCAACTGTCTTCTCGAACAGCATAAAATGAAACCAAACTCTAACCTCTCTCCTTATAATTTCAGACATTTGGGACGACATTCTTTCAGATGTTTCACTGACACGACAAAAATATCTTTCAAGATCATGGTCATAATGTTGTGCAAAGTTTTGAAGCTACTTTCATTTGACACATACCTTTTGTGTCAGAATTGTTTGCAGGGTTCCAGATATATTTTCAAGCCTGGGTGTCAATACCGAATTCCAATGGGTCAATACCTGCTATTTCCACCAAATCATTGCTAATTTTCTATCAGTTTGTCGGGTCATGTAGGTGACCTTGTCGAGATTTTGACCCGAGACCCCTCGCTTATCTGGAACACTGGTTTGGACCTATACCATGAAGTTCCACAAAGATCAAAGACATCACTTGCCAAGAAAAGAACAAGAAGAAAAGAACAAAAAGGACAGAAATGGTGTTACATCTGCCACGATTCTTTACTATTTACCTTGAATGAATGGTATCTATCTAGTTAGTGTTCATTTAGCACAGAAATCTAATAATTGGTAAATCATGCATCATGTGCTTACAGTACAATAGGAAATCATGCATTACGTTAGGATGTCCTGTCCCGCGTCACGCCGCAAATACGCGTCACGCTGCTAATTTTGGGGTGATCAGGTGTCATGCAAAAATTCACACTCCGCTTTCTGCTCAAATGAAGGCTAAACTACTGAATACAGGGCCACTTATTTACATTTCATGGAATCAAAAAAGTGCCTATTGTGTTATATTTCGTTCTTCAAAAGATTTTGACACATGCCGCACCTTCTGTTTGGAATGCACTTCCATTCGAACTTAGGTAGGTAAGTCTGCATACGAGCCAAGTGGCCCATCAGGCCGGAGCTTATCCCGGTTTCCTTAGCATTAAGCGACTAGGAGTATTTCTACTCCCCCTGGATGGGATGCTAGTCCATCGCAGGGTTACCCCCCAGCATTAAATTCGCCGGTACGCATTTATACACCTGGGTGGAGAGAGGCAATGTGAGAGTAAAGTGCCTTGCCCAAGAACACAACACAATGTCCCCGGCCAGGGCTCGAACCCGGACCGCTAGATCCGGAGACGAACGCACTAACCATGAGGCCACCGCGCCTCTCACGCCCCTCTTGTAATTCCCTTTCTTCTTTTAAATCTAAGCTCAAGACTTGGCTTTTTAAAATTGGTTATGATGTTGTATAGAATGATGATGTTTTTATAGGATGACAATGTAGTTTTGTAGGTTTAGGATTTTGTTGTTATTTTTTATTATGTAAAGCGCTTTTGGTCCATTGGGAATTTTTATAGAATGACAATGTAGTTTTGTAGGTTTAGGATTTTGTTGTTACTTTTTTATTTGTAAAGCGCTTTTGGACCATTGGGAATTAGCGCTCTATAAATACTGTATATTATTATTATTATTATTAAGACAGATGGCTCGAAAAGGCCCTGCATTCTGTATTAATTGTTCCCAAATGAATAAGCTTGTATGGATTTAAAGAAAAAAACCTGTAGGAATCGAATCTAAGACCTTGCAGAAAAAATAATCTAAAAAGCAGAGTAACATTGGAAGTGAAAGCACAGAGAAAATTTGAGAATCACAATGAGACCATCATCAGGCCTGCCGGCTGGTCGCCTGTATTTGTCGTGACGCTGTACATGTGTTTGTTTACAAAGTATGATACGTCTTATTACAGTGACTTAACTGACACTTACCAATAAAGAATAACATCGCAGATTGTAAGAATGTACTCTTATCCTAGACTGATCAGCTTATATTAAGCCAAAAGCTACATTCAAATGTCATTTTCGTTCAGTACATTCCGGTCTGTGCATCTTGAGATAAATTAGCGATATTCTCATACCCAGACTGTCTCGCTTTTAAACTTCGTCTCGCGCCCGGCGCCCCATCGACAAGTTCTTGGTTTTCACTAGTCATGTGATCAAAATAAAAATCGTAGCCATTCAATGAAAAAAGTCAAGAGTCTGAGATACGATAGATGATTGGTATATAAACAACCTTGCCAAGAATCAGGTCTCTGCTGTTTTTCATTCGCGCGTTATTTGCAGAAGTGTGTCACCCAAATTTATAGAGCTTTGTATGGAGACGCCATGTTTGTGTCCTTTTGAGGGACACAAACATGGCGGCCGTAAAGTAATAAAAACATCTGTCCCTGAGTTTTGGTATTCAAACACAAAATCATTGCTGTAGAGCTCCGACACATTGAAAGAAATGTTTCTTCTAGTGCAAGTGCTGTTCAGTTAGCAAAACCTTAAGTGATAACTCATCTTTTGACCTACGCGACAGCCTTCTCAGGTCGCAATTTTCATGTCACGCAACGCAAAAGCTTGGAAATTCAAACGCGCTCTATTAGAATTAGAAGAACTCTGTCGAGCTAAAACATTGTGAAAGGTCAAGTTCCTATAGGGTTTTTTGTCTGATAAAACTAAAACCTCAGAAGGAAAGGTAATATTTAATTTTGGAATATGATTACGTCACATGAAAACCGAGAATAGCGAAGCGCGCGAGTGACGTCATGACTCAAAAACTCAGCCAAACAAGATTTCTCGCCGATGTTTCTAAAACACTTGTGAAAGAAAACTTCGCCTACATTCCCTGCATTTCCCTCAGAACACGCTTTTGTTAAGGTGGCTGGGGTTCAGAGCCACCTTAAATTTTCGAAAATTTAAGGTGGCTCTGAACCCCCTTCCCAGAATTTTTTTAAACTTTGGAAGAAGTTGCATCTTATCATGCTGATTACAATCCGATAATAAAACATGGGGGCCACCGAGCTCGTTTTTGAGTTATAAGCGCTTAAAGCTAAAATAAAGGGTGTTTTTAGCAGGTCATATTGTTGCTATGGTAACCTATTGTGCCATTAAATTAACAGCAACTTGTTCACCAATGATTGGGCAGTTTTTTGATACTATGATAGTGGCATCAACCAATAAAGAGTGGTTATAATGACCTTTCAAACTGTCTTGGAAAGTACTGGAAACTGTTTCCAACCACCTTAACTGAGTCTCGGGGGAATTCAGTGATTTGCATTCTAATTTTAGACTTCATGTGCTTCGCTATTGAAAACGCAGCTTTATTTCTACAGTTTTAGGCCTACCGTTCACACAAAGCCGACACAAAAACGGACATAGGCCTCCCAACACTACTGACTAATCTTACAAACAATGTCAAATCGATAAAAGGTAATAACACCTGTTTAGTTACGTTGTCGTGTGGTTTTCTGCTTAACGTGTAACCTTTCCAATTCCACTTCTTTGTTCTAAATTGGGCCTCATGTTCCCTTTCTTGGTTTTCAGTTGCCAGTGGGTCTTCTTCGTTGCTGATGGTGTTCGGCCATCTTAACCCAAGGATGTTTCGAAGGCAGCGATTTGTGAAGGCTTGGATTTTGTGAGATTTTCTTCGTTACTCTCCAAGTTTCGGCTCCTTACATCAAGACCGATTTAGCATTTTTATTCAAGAACTTAGGTTTGGTCCTCAGGGATATCTCTTTAGATCTCCACACAGGTCTAAGCAGAAGGAATGCTCTACTGGCCTTGCAAATCCTCACCAACACATCTCGTTCTGTTCCCGGTCCATAAACAGCTATCACGCTCTCTAGCTAGGTAAAGGTGACGACGTTCAAAATATCCTCATTGTCTGCCTTGATTGGCTGTTCGTTTTTGCTGTTTATGCGTGGTCTCTTCTTTTTGTTATAGTGAGACCTGTTATAGTAACGGTTGTGGCCAGCCATTCACTGGAAAGGAAACTGGAGGCTTACAGATTTGGTGGGCGATCACTTAACCTCATGCGATCAAAAACAGACTAAACAGAGTAAAAATGTCTGACGCTACTAGTGACTGGATAAAGATGAAAAAGGGCCGGGGATGCCTTCAAGGATCGTCTTTTGGCACCTTACTATGGAACATTCACTACAAAGATATGTCAGCTCTTGTTGAGGACGCAAATTTAACCATGTATGCTGACGATCACAAAATGTACGTCAAAGGAAGGGACCATGAAACAGTAGCACGCAGAATGAAAACTCGTGGCCAGCAAGCACTGTCCTGGTATTCGAATAATTTGCTACTGACCAGTCCAGACAAGTTTCAGTCTCTGAACATCAATCCATGGAAACTCGAGAAGGACAAGAGCGACAAAACGCGGGCTGAACAAAATGATCTAGACATTGCATTGCAAACACAGAACTAATCAAACTACTAGGAGATCATCACATGGACGACAATCTCAACTTTACTGAGCATATTAATAAATTATGTATTAAGGCAAGCCAGAAAGTTGGAGTACTCTCTCGTCTTCGAAACTTAATGCCCTGCAAGGCTAAGCTACTACTGTATAAATCTTTGATACTCCCTTATTTAACTTACTGCCATCTTACTTGACAGTTTTGCAAGTCATCTGACAAAAAGAAGCTAAAACGAATGCAAGAACGAGCCCCAAGGGTGATATATAATTCCAATTCTGATACATTTGAAGAACTTAGTCTAAGACGGGCTGATATACCTTCTTTATTACATATTATGTGTGGATTTCAGTGTAATAAAGCCGTGACTAAAAATGATACCCGTGAATAATAATAATAATAATAATAATAACTTTTTTAAGTCTCGAGTGTATTTAGCACTGTAGTGCTAATTGGAGACACTCTAAATAAGTAACTAAACATTTCCAAATTGAACATAAACTATTAAGAATCCCAACTGGTGGGAGACTAACCAGTTGGCTATTTACACAACGCGGTCGAGGAGTTGAACTCGGGACTACCGAGAACAAATCCAGATAGCAGTAGGGTGGAGGATTTGAACCAGGGACCACCAGATTATCAAATGTTAAGAGACTGATATCGTTTTATTCGTGAATAAAAACGATCTGGCTCTTAACATGAAGTGATATGATATCATTTATTAAAAAACAGTCCTAAGAAAGCACGCGCGCTTATTGGTTAAAAATCGTGTTTGTATAACTTGATGGAGACACAGAACTAGCGCGCGCTGTTGACGTAGTGATGGCGGGAGCAATGAGAATTTACATTTTGATAATCAAAGTTAACAAGTTGTTTTCCTTTTTCTCGTCGCGGTGTTTTCTAAAAGAAATAGAAAACATGTACTCCGTTTCTATCGAGTTATATAAACACTCGTGAAAGTTTGGGAGAACTCGAAAAAGCTGTGGAAACACTCGCCTGCAGCTCGTGTTCCCACAGCATTTCTCGTTCTCCCAAACTTCCACTCTTGTTTATATAACTCGATACAAACACGGTACATGTTTTCTATTTCTTAAATATTATATCACTTTACGGTTGGAATTGTCCAATCAAATAGACTGTAAACCTTTCAGTACACAATTTAAGCTTTCTAAGGAACTTTGAATTTTCGAAATCCATTCAGTATTCGCTGAGTTACAATTTTCTCTTCTTGAACCACCACTCGCTCGCGTACATGTCAGCGAGGGAATTAAATTACGCGGACAATTGGAATTTCGCGAAAATTTACTGCTCTTTTTCTATCATCGGTGCATCGGGAATACTGACTTAATCTTTTTAGTTCACAATCTAAGCTTTCTAAGGAACTTTTAAATTTAGAAATCCGTTCAGTATTGCCAGAAATTTTTTCAACTCTGTAACTACTCGCTTGCGTGTATGTCACCACGCGAATAGACAACTATAATTTCGCGAAAGTTAACTGCTCTTTTTTTAACAAGAAATAGCCAGTTAGTTTTTGACAGTGATTGTTTCATCATTTTTGACCCTGTGCTTGTACACATGTTCCTGTTATTTACTGCTTTTGAACAATTGTTACTGTTTTGACTTATGTAAGTAAAATAAAATTTTCATTCCTTTTAAAGAGCGTCTTCTCTGCGTCCAAGCCATTTGGGTGTTCAGTTAAGTTTTGGTTTTTGTCCTCCCTCCAAGAGGTTTTCCAGCGGTTTTCTTATCTCCCTGTAAACCTACATTTTCAAATTCATATTCCATTGGCCACTTGAGGAAGAACTACTTTCAATTTCGACCTGGTTTCGTATGTTAACAGTAGTCCTAACATCATCATCAATGTAACAACAACAACAACAACAACAACAACAATAATAATAATAATAATGATAATAATAATAACGATATCAATAATAACAACAGCAATAATAGTAATATTATTACTATTAACAACAACAACTGATTATAAATAAATCAGCAGCAGGAACCCACAGCCCCGCGCTTCTCCCTCGCTTCTCCAACGCTATTCTCAATGATGTCTGTTCCATCTCGCAACAGACCACGCCCGCACTTCCTAACCATTGGTTACTGCTAGTAATCTATATTTATATAACAGACGGCTTCAGGATATAACATGGTCTTGCACCTGACTGTGTTTCCGATCAGTATTTGTTTGCAAAGCCTCTACACACTAGTAAAGGGGGTAAGTTTCTAAAGAAACTGTGGTGCTGCGTCGGTGGGAGTATTACAAGATAATTTGGTTCAACTGAGTTGATAATGTGAATTGGCCACCGTAAAGAGATTCGGAAGCTGACGTTTCGAGCGCTTAGCCCTTCGTCGGAACGGATTCGCTCCGACGAAGGGCTGGCGCTCGAAACGTCAACTTCCGAATCTCTTTACGGTGGCCAATTCACATTATCAACTCAGTTGAACCAAATTATCTTGCTCTACACACTAGCTGCGGAATAGTGCGTTCGTGTTACCACGCTTTAGAACTATACGCTATGGCAAACACTCTGTTACTGAGATATCTCGGGCCATTCTTATGGGCAAAACTTACCGAAAATCAGAGATTCGCCTAGTTTACCTGTTTTTATTAAAAAAATAAGAAAAATGAACCTTGCCGACATTTTAACTAACCACAGCAATTGCTGTTATCTTTGTAGCCAATAGAATTGTTTAATTTTTTTATAATTTTATCTTGTATGTAAACTAGGATCTTCATACTCATTTAGTTTTTATCGTTTTTCCGTAAATTTCAAAATTTTATTAGTAGTGTGTCTAATAGTTAACAATTATTCACCGAAGTGGAGGTAAATATCCACCACTTTCACCGACACTGAGGTGAATAATTGTTTTAGTATATACCACACAAGCTGAATAACTAGCGGCTCAAAGAGCAACTTTATTTGTGACAATTGCCGACGAAAGCCATTTTGTTTTTCTCCAGCTGC
>CM042754.1:10782154-10793314 GCA_022496165.2 Catalaphyllia jardinei
CTTTTAAGTTGAACTGACAGTTCAATTAATTTCAAGAAATAAATAAATTTCCTTCGCTTTTAAACCAGGCTACAGACTAATGCCTTGATCTTGTAGAAGCACTCCCCGATCTTCGCCATGGTTCAGTCTCAAAACAATGGGACACCGAGCTCGATTTCGCCGGGACTTCCAGTATTTGTAGCTTACAATTCCCATCAGCACGCAAAAAGCAATTACTCCAAGACAAATTGCCACAATCTTCAGAACGGCCAATGTAGACACTGAGGAAATGACAAGAGATGCGAATTAACTTGATATGGCAAGACAACATGAGCACAGAGAAATCAAATGTCAAAGTTTGTTTTATTAGCGGCGTAGGTTCGCCTAGCCTGCAAATACAGCCTGTTGCTTTGTAAGTCAATGACAGACTTTGTCAGTCGGTCAGACACCTGATCAGTCAACCTGGCGGTCAGTTGGTCGGTCTACTCTAGCCCTTGTTAGCTCTAGCCTGTAAACGTAAAATATACTTTTCTCTCTGTCTGTCTGTCTGTCAAATGATGTGCCAGAGAATTAACTCTGAAGTGTAAATTTTAGTGCTAATTTAACCCATAAATAACCCACTCGGCGTTAGCCCTAGTAAAGGGAATCAGGAAACCACACGAGGTAAAGAAAAAATCTTTTGACCTCGGTGGGAATCGAACCCACGACCTCTGGATTAGATCTACCGTTACTCTGCCGACTGAGCTACGAGGTCGGACAGAGAAAGTCGGGGTCGATTTAGCTGGTGAATCGCGGCGAAGAGAAAGTAAGGGTACATATGAATGTACCCGGCACAACATTCATATGTCTGTCTGTCTGTCTATCTGTCTGTCTGTCTGTGTGTCTGTCTCTCTGCC
This sequence comes from Catalaphyllia jardinei, assembly GCA_022496165.2. Taxonomy (NCBI): domain Eukaryota; kingdom Metazoa; phylum Cnidaria; class Anthozoa; order Scleractinia; family Caryophylliidae; genus Catalaphyllia; species Catalaphyllia jardinei. Next base: position 10,783,030 of record CM042754.1, read on the forward strand.
GTCTGTTTCTATATCTCTCTGTCTGGCTGTCTGTCTGGCTATCTGTCCGTTTGATATTCTATTTGTCGGTTGGTCAGCCCATTCGTCAATCATTACTAAACTCAGTCAGCCAGTCTGTGAGTAAGTCAGTCAGGTACACGGTCTGCAGTCGTCAGTCAGTGTGTCAAACATACAGTAAAACTGTCAGTCCGTCTGTCAGTCAGTGAGTCAGTCAGTCAGTCAGTCAGTCTCAGTCAATTCACTTTTTCACGTACACCTACTCTACAACGAACGCGAAACAACGTAACTTTATCAACTATATCGAAGCAAGCCCTGCATTTTTTTTTTTTACTGAAATATTTTAATGACTAAAGCAAAGCACAATCAGTGCAAATTGTACATAGTATTCAGTTAAAGGCGAATCCTTACAGATTTATCCAACAAACACCATTCACACTAACCTACTGATTTGTAGCTCGCCTTAAATCCCGGATACTTTGTCTTTCCAGTAGACACGAACCTAAACCACATCACCGAATCCTTTGATTTTATCGTAGAAGGTCTTTCTGATCCACACAATCTTTGTATACGTTTCGCAAAAGTCGAATTGCCGTTTCCAAACTCCACGTAATCCGAATCTAAACACTTGGGTGTAGAGCCAGATAAATTGAAGACATCGAAGGAGATTTCAATTTGTTTATAACTGTTCACAGTAATGATCCAGAGACAATCAACAGGATAAAGATCGTAAGGAAGAGGATAGTTAAAGCTGGCCAGAGATCCAGTCTCTGAAGTTAAATCGAATACTCTTTTACTTGCTACGCAGGAGAACGAAGCTGGTACTGAAAACAAGGAAAATGCATTGTTTTAAGGAATTTGAAAGACTGTACCGGGTACTTAGGACTTACTAAAATAACTCTACCAGCCCCTCCCCTCCACGGTTCCCGAAAGGAACGTAAAGCATTTATCGCAATTGAGCCCCTCCCCTCCGAAGTCCCTGAAAGAAACGGAAAGCAATAATTGCAATTGCAAATCCAATTTTTCTCGTTCACCAAAGTTTCTAATTAATCTACGATATGGGTAGCCTCTGCGTAGGATGCTACGATATAGGGAGCTGTAACTTCCTCGTCCTCTTTATTCGAGCAAGGAAAGGGCCTTCCTTAACTTTAACCCCCCCCCCCCTCCCTCACCTAGATATGTCCCCGCTTACATTGTGACACTGCCTCAAAAACCGCACTGAACCTAAACATAAAACTCCAATCCGGCTTCGGAGACTGAAACCGAACCCAAAGATGGCGGCCGCTGGAAAAGACCTCATTCGCTGTCGTGTAAGGCCATTCGGAATATAACTTCAACAAATCGCTTGATGAATTCTGTCCATCACGAATTTCAAGGGTAGTATTCCTATTGCCACTGATGTCGTCAAAGTTGTAGGATATCAAGCTAAACCTGACGAAGAGACCTTCTGGCACTGTTATGATCCAAGTACACATCTTGCTTCTAGGAGGAGTGCCAGGAGGAAACTGGGGCGAGAAAACTTTTCCAGTGTCACCAGTTATAGGAATGACGTTTTCAACTCCGTGGAGTTTGCACGGTCCTACAGCCGCTGTGAACGAAAGTGGACATAACTTAAATAGTCCATAATTGTGTCGGTGGAAGTAACGTGTGGTGCTGATTTGTGTATCAACTAGCTAAAAGGTATGCGGATTTATCTACAAAAATAACAATTTCAATAAAACTTAAATAAGTCGTTCTCAAGCAAGCGGATCAGAGAGTTAAAGCACTAAGCACGGCTTGTGAGTCTAAGCACAGGACGCTTGGATTATCTTCCGAACACAACCGGACAAGCACTTACGTTATGCTACGAAACAAAAACGATAATCTTATGTACAATTAACAAATAAAGAAGCCTAAGCCATGTATTACACTGTGATAAAACACGACAGGCATTTGAGGACACGAGGGAAATGTAGAAAACACGAGCCCCAGGCGAGTGTTTTCTACATTTCTCGACTATGCTCAAATGACTGGAGTGTTTTATCACAGTGTAATACACGGCTTAGGTTTCTTCATTTGCTTTATGATATAGATTTTACGCGCGCAAAACAATAAAACACGCTTTTTCTATGTTTTATACTCTAATAAAACATAGCTTTTTAACCAATCAGAGCGCGCGCAGGGTCCTATCTATGTTAAAATCAATAATAAATAATAGCCTGCGCTGCGGACGAACTAAACCCTGGTATAGTCCTATACCGGGATTTAGTTCGTCTGCAACACAGGCTATAATATAACAAGTAAAAGGTGTTAAAGGTCCAAAAGGTCAATTTTCTTTACACTGTTTTTGAAGGCCTTAAACATTCTGATAGTTCTGTCTATTTTGGTGCTAAGTACAACGTCACGATTTCAGTCCTTAGGTTGTGGTGTTGACCTTAGCAGTTTCAAAAATGTCAGTTCCCCTCAGATCGTATTTGCTTCTAAAATCTAGTAACTTTTTTGATGCTTTTAGCAGCATGATCGTAATTAATAATAAATAACAAACTGAAGGGAGACTGTTCAATTTGTTATGTACTCAACATGTGATTGACCAAAACCTGTTTCCTAGAGTTGAATTGGAACTTTGTGATACCTCTAAGAAAATAATCGAATCATGGAGATCTGGCAGAAAAACCAAAGCCGCTTTGACCGCGGTTACTTACGGTCGGGGAATATAGTGTAGCTTGCATGAAATCCAGTGTATCCTCCTGATCTGTCACTCACGAAATCCACGTATACATTTGAATATGTTGACCGAATAACAGGGGGAAGAGAAGAACCACAGAACCTGCCAATCAGGTCGCTCATCGCCAAAGTATAGAATGCGCCTTGCTTAACTGTTACATAATCCGCCTGGCAATCGACAGAACTCTCCAAGTTAAAGGAATGAAACGTCAACTGAATGAGATAACCAGGCGGGGCGTTGATCGTCCAGGAACATTTTGCTCCGTTAGGGTACAGATGAGGATAATTGAAGCTTGCAAATTCACCAGACGTTTTATTCAAATGCATGTCCCTATTGTTTAGACAGGAGTATGGGGCTGGCATTTTACCAACAGCCTCGTATGTCGCAACAAATCCACCTTTTATAAATAAAGCTGAAACCAGCATATTGTTTCCCTTTGAATACACAACCTGCTCATTCTCGTTTTGGTCATAACAGAACTTTCCCAACAATATTCGTTTGGAATGTATTACGTCAAAAACGTACGCATAGTTTTGCTCGCATCCTGATGCCATGAAACTCCAAAATGTAAGCTTTACAAACTTTCCAGGGGATACCGTGATGTTCCAAAGACAAGCACCTTTTCCTTGGTATTCGGGGAATCCCGGAGTTGCAAAGCTCATTCCCTCACCAGCCATGTGGACAGTGGTGTTTTCTTGTGGATTGCAAGTTCCGGATGAAACTAAATATCAAGAGCAAGAGAGGAAAAAATATCACGATTCTAGCCTTACTGATACCGGGGCGTGAAATATTGTCAATAGACGCGCCCACCCAAGGCCATCCGCCATAAAGTTTCCCATCGCCCCACCGACCTAATTTTTCGCTTTATTTTTCCTTTCATTTTTTCTTTTTTTCCCTCTTAGACATTTTGCAATGGATAGTAACAGTATGTTTTTACGAGTTACGCGGTGTTGTCAGTAATAAGTCGAATTAGAAACAACGAGTAAAAATTTACGGAAATACTTCACACTAACTTGAATAAAACGAGATTTATGTTATCATTCCTGAACGCCGATTTCAATCTGGGCCATGCGACTACAACTAACCATGCAACTATGATGCACAAATGTATTAACAACTTGTTCCAGACTATCTTGCTACTATGTTCAAACTACGTTCCCAAGTCCATGATAGACAAACTCGATCATCTGGTGCCTTGGACATACCCTTATGTCGCCTGTCAACAGGGCTGCGCTCTTGCTTTCAGAGGAGCCAAACTCTGGAACTCTTTGAATAATAATAAGTCCTTAAAATGCCCCAAGAATTTTAGGCGTCATCTTGCAAATGTTTTATTAGGTTGATATTCTTGATGTAAATTTTGTATGTATGTATGTAACTAACTCGTCAAACCGGTTTCCTAGCGCGCAAATACCGTAAGATATCGATACCTTTCAAAACGTCAAAACGTGGCAAAAAGCTGGAAAAGAGCGATTGGATGACAATTTGGTGAAGAGTCAAACAACTGACATGCTGGGAATCTTACAGAATATTCTCTGATCTTCAACAACTCCGGCCACGGCCTCATCAGCGAAGTACAAGTATTGCACGTGATATTCTGTGCGTTCCCGCGTCCTTTAGCTTGGGTGGTTTGTTTTTCCATCACTGACCATCATCAATCTTTATTTACACACGAAATCATATCATTTTACATGGTCTTCCTAGGAATTGTTTAAAACTAGACTAAAATACTCTAAGGAACTATTGACTATAATGTTAAAAATACAAAAACTTACATTATGAATAATAAGAGTTAAAATGGTCAAGGTGTATTAGAAAAATCTCTCCCATGAAATGAAGTGATATTCTCTTGAGAATTGTCTTTTTATCCATCTAAAAGTTATTCATTCATATTGCTATTTAGTTTTACACATTCCTTGAAAGATAATTCGAAGTTGCGGTTGTAAAAAGTTCTCTCTACATCCCAATCGATAGTCACAGTTTGATTTATATTGTAAATGCAAAGTATAACTGGGATATTTAGCCTGACCTGCAGCTGGGACCATTGTGTAAGTTGCAATGAATCCTGGGCCAGTTCTTCCTGTATGTCCTTTGACCTTAACACCAAGCTGACCACGCCCAGTTGAGTAAACAGTAAATGACGGCACTGATCCACTAAGTGTTATAAAATACGGATTCCAATTATCAGTGTTGTCAGTAAACTCGACCCAGTCATGGATGTTGAGCTGGAAACTTGTAAATGTCATGCGGACCATTTTTCCTTGTGGAGCTACCATCTTCCAACGACACTGCATGATTAGTTTGTCGGGATAACTGGATGGATATCCAGGGCTTTGGATGACACCAGATGAATTTCCTAGCAAAATGTTCATGTTCTCATCTCGGGAATTCTTAGAGGAACACCGAGAAAGGCCTGCTGTAAATGGAAACAAGAGAACTTGCAGTGACAGGAAACAAAGAACTTGCAGTGACTGGGAATAAAAAGAGCCAGTCGCATTGAAACGGAGTTGAACAGGTTTTAAAGCAATAGCAAGAGTAAATTTTATGCTAATTTCATAAAAGCACAAAATTCCATGTATAATTTCTAAAATAATTAATTAGTAGGCCATTTCTGAGTTCCCTATTGCCTCGTTTTTCAAAACAAATCCTTATGAAAAACTATTATATGGAGAGAAGTTTGACTTGCATAAAAATAAAATGTGATGAAATGAATTTTTAAATGAATGGTTTCATGCAAAGACTTGTTTTGACAAAGAGGCAAGAGGCAGCTCAGAAATGGGCTGTTGAAAGTGCTGACAAAAACACAATTGTTGTCATTTCTCTTTTGCCTGAAATATTTTTTCTCATTTGAGAGTCACCAAGCCACAAATACAGTATCTGACCTGACCCATAGCCTAAACCTCGGACATCTCCTTCAGTCACACATTCGTGAAGATGCAACTGAGGCTAAGAGACTCACTGTTTAATTAATAATAATAATAATAATAATAATAATAATAATAATCTTTATTTATATAGCATTATTTCTACTAAGAAACCAATAACGCTTTACAATACAAATACGTGTAAAGTATATGGTAATAATTAACCACATGGTTCATACCCTTCTACAAAAACAAATTTTCAGGATTTTTCCAGGACTCCAATCGATTTTTCAAGGGCTTTAAAATTCACATTAACACCTACACTACCAAGATTTCAATGTTAATTCTCTTTACTGCCTTTCATACACTTCACATTATTTAGTTGAGTTTAACACATTTCCAGAACTTTCCAGGACCAGTGGCCTTTTTCCAGGACTTTCCAGTCCTGGAAAATGCCAGAATAAAATTCCAGGACTTTCCAGGCTTTCCAGGACCCGTATGAGTCCTGTACTCTTGGTAAGTATAGCACACTGAAAGGTATAGTGTTAGTGTTTTGAACATAATCTTAAATTTAATCTATTCATATTAAATATACAGCTCTTTAAAATGAAAATCATCACTCCCCTGGAGTAACAATTGTTGGTACAAGAATACAAGAATGAATAAAGGAATATGGAATACGGAAGTCCGAGTAGGAGTACACACCAAACCAAGCAACTGTACAGAAACTAAATCATATGTACTAAAGGCATCCACAGTCAAGTGTCAAATTGACACCCTAGATCAACACACCATCAACATCTTGATTGACTGACACTTGATCAAAATCTCAATCGATGACACTAGATTGACCCAAAATTAACACCTTGATCGACACTCAATGGACAGTGTCATCAATAGTTGGAAGAGTGTTGACCAACTCCTATGTATCAATCAAAACTCAGTGGTGTGTCTGGGAAAATTAGTTAATTCTTGACTGATTCTCAAGCAAAATATCAATCAGGTTTTGACAAGGTATTGATAGAGATGTTGATGAAAAGTTGATTGTCATTCCAGGGTCAATTGGGGGTATCAATCGACCCTTGACTGCCCATGCCTTTTGTACACATAATCACAGGAACCTTTTTGACTTTGTTTTGCTAAAGTGCCCGCATAAGGTCAACTCACATTTGTCAACAATAGAAATCCCATGAATTCATACATGACTTGCATCTCTGAATTGACCTGCTAATTGTGTTAAAAGAAGGGCATTTACAGTGACAATGCCTGCACTTTGTACGTGTGGCATTTTTTGGCACATGTTTATGACCATGGAATGAGGGCTCTTCATTCAGTGTTTTTTTAAGTACAAAAAACATCATGTGTTCGCAATTCAGTTCCCTCACTGTCAATAACATTAAGAAAACTCTAAAGCTCTTAAAGAAAATCTATTCAAAGACTTTTCTTATGCATTTTAGAACATTATCTTAATATTACCAATTTACTATATTACTAATTTAACAATATTACCTTCAGTACAAACCAATCCCCACAGCAGCAAGCAAAACCCTGAAGACAGAACAGTGAGTAGCAATCTATGATTGTTGTTAATACTTAAAATTATATAGGTAATTATATGTCAATATTATTCATTATATACTTGGAACCACAGCATAAAAATATACTGCAAAGCATTCTCTTTGGTGCCAAGTGTAATATGTGCATGGTATAAAGAGAATTTAGAAGAATTTGAAAGTCAATCTATACCCAAGCCACAGGCAAACAATTATCAGGAGCCCATTACTAGGTGCATACAACTTCCCCATATTCCTGTCATGGCATTTTCAGACTGATCTATTTTTAACATGAATTTGCTGCAAACTCAGACCCCCATAGGAACTTCAGTGACCTATCACAAGCAGACTTTTTTTAACTGGTGTTGTCATTTCACTGAAAGCATTGATAAACTCTTAATGTGAGGTAAGCCTTTTTTCCTTACTGATACATGTTCATGTATACCTGAACTGACTCATTTTGCAGAAAAAGCCTAAACATTGACTGGTCTGTTAAGATGCAATGACATAGGGTTACTATGGGAGTTGGATGCTCCTGGAATTATAATTATATTACCGGTAAGCCCTTTCAAATTGTCCCAACTTTTAAGTACATTTATCAGGCTAAGTGGTCACTAGAAAAGTTCTTGGAATTTTGAACAGGGAATAGGCCCATATAAACAGATGTCTTGAGAAAGCTCCAGTCAAGGTCTTGTTTGTGTTTTTACAGAAATTTGGAGACTGTGATTTGTATTAGTACAGGGGAATAGGGGGTAGAGATCAGAGAGAGGAAAATGGAGGGGAGTTGAATTTAACTTCCAGGAGTCCATTCATGACAAGGGGGAAATAATGTAAGATACACTCTGTCACCAATCACACAATTCTCTAAGCTAGATCATTGGAACAGAAAACTCGGCTCATGTTCGGTGTAAAACGAACAATAACATCCTACAGTTTTACCCTTTTGTCCAAGATGCAAATGACTCCTTTGTTTCTTGTTTTGCTTTTGTCCTATACATTATAACATCAGCTGTGCCGTTTTGCATGGATCATAAACCGAAAACTCAAAAGTGTGGAACAGAGCAGTGAAGTACAGGTCAGTACAAAGTCTACCAAACGAGTAATGTTAATGATACCACAGCAAACAGTGGTCAGACAAACGAAAGTGAACCAGGTTTAAATTGAAAGGCAATCAAAGGAAAGTAAGACTACGGCCCTGTTTACATGGAGGGAGGGTAACCCTGCTGGAAGGGTAACCAATCTAGGAGGGTTACCCTCCTGTTGTTTTCCCGGTTTTGTTTACATGTGAGGTAGGGTTACCCCAGGAGGAGAGTAACCCTACCTGCTTGCTAGGGTTACCCTTCTATGAGGGCCATGTTTTTGTTTATTTAAGCCATGTAAATGCTCCAGGTAGGGTTACCCTCCTAGGAGGGTCAAGTTTAGGGTTATCAGATTACTGTCATATTCCCACCAACTACAAACATGTCTTCATGTGGTTATAAACCTGGGAAACTATTTCGTCAAACAATGCTGGCAAGAGTGAATAATCCAAGCCGGAATGATACAGAATGCCAAGAGGACAGTCAGGGCAACAGCTAGGCAACTGGAGTAGAACATGTTTCCGATGATGCCGAATTAACAGCCGAAAGTCTCCACAAAACGGATGGTCCGATAGGCGGAGTTGTACTTGATCAGTGCAACAAGTCAAAAGGGAAAAGAAAAGCAGCTAATCGTCCGGACTCTTCAGCGAAAAAGGCGAAGAAATGGGCATGGACGCCCAAAGCCGTTGAGGTATTACTCAAATACATCAAAGAGTGCAAAACCAAATGCGAATTCAATGGCGTTGACTTCAAAGTTGATCTGTCGCGCATGTACACTGAAGTTCGCTGGTGCTTGGCTGAAGATTTTCCACACGATTTTAGGCCTGAATCCTGCCAAGATCCTGGCAGAGATAGCCCCGGGGATAACCCTACACATGTAAACGAGGGCTATCTATTGACCCTTCTAGAAGGGTTACCCTCCCCCCATGTAAACAGGGACTAAGATCGATATGGATCTAATTAAGCCTACAGCATATTACAGCATAAGTGTGATTACCTGCAATAAGAGCAGACGAGACTACAGTACATGTAAAAATACCAAGTCACTCACTCACTCCCTCACTCATATTAAAGGTCATAAAAAACACCCATTCCTCATCCTTTAACTACTCCGTTGACAAACTCTAGGACATCCAAGGAGGACATCGAAACTATTTCGCTTCCGTAATTTGTATACTTACCACATTGGAGAAACATCACTGGTCGTAAGCAAGGCACGAGACTCGAGCAACTTTCTGCCCTCCGCGGAAAGCGTCAGTCAAAAAAGGTCACGCAATCAGTTTGGATGCCAACCAAGTGTTTTAGATGTACTCGTTCAAAAATTCCTACTATTTAAAGTTCAATTATGTGTAAATGAAGGTTCGAGATAGCGCTATACAGAGTTAACCTAAAACTCTGAAATAAACCCAGACTTCCGCCCGCGATATCGCTCAGCTGTTATCGCCCAGACTCGTACCCAGTCGCCATTTACGTGTTTGAAGCTGCTCTTACCCTGCTCACAAGAAGCAGTGCTAATTTAAGACGCCTTCAACGCTTTGAAATCAAGACAATAAGACAACTAATGCTGGGGAGAAAATTCGTACTTTTTACGTTTACAATGACAGCAGCATTTTCCATAAGATTTCTTTACTAATAATTAACTACGCTCCGTAGAGTGATAATTCCCATATACCACCGAGTAAGCTCTAGCAATTCTCGTCCTCGGTTTCCAAGCTCTTTGCAAAGGGGAACGCCTGGAACCATAACCCACATTTGGCGACCAAGACAAAACGGCTTTAGGCTTTAGACTAGGAATTTCTAATTAGACCCGACTAAAAAGTGAATATGTTCAACACACGGCTTTTCCGTGGATTTGAAACATGTAAATTTCTATTTTTGACTGATCTTATCTTACGGTCTCTAGCCACAATTGCAGTTACTCTTAGGGTGCGTTCTTTTGGGGGTGATCTGGATCAGGATCAGTGATCCAAGATCTGTCTGGCTCATGGTGCATCAAAGGAACCGATGAATCCATGACAGAGTGGATTCGTCGGTTCCTCTGATGCACCATGATCCAAACAGATTTTGATTTAAAACCTCGTATACTTGGAA
>CM042754.1:10802922-10815903 GCA_022496165.2 Catalaphyllia jardinei
TCTCAAGACTCTAAAATGAGTTTGGAACCAGCACTGGAAAGAGAGGAAACGTATTGACGTCGATGTTGAGGCTGCGGTACAAAATGCTGCTATTCCTTGGTAAGTCTTGTACGAAATGGATATCAGCATCAAACGTATGAATACTTGCGAAAAGCTTCCTCGATTTACAGCACTAACACACAGTGGAGCAACATCGGTTTATTTATCCAGGACACCTTACCGGAGTCCATCGAACGGATTTTTGCTCGCTGTTCGTTCCGTGCCGTAAATGCAAGTCATTCAGGAGCTTGTTTACAGCTAGTAGTATTATTTCATGATACGGAACGAGTGAAGAATCGTATAATTAACCAACTCTTGTTTGATTTAATACATAAGGCGATCGCTATCAACGTAGCTAATCATCAACCTGATGTAATAATTTGTAGCTGAAACAAGTCGATTTTATTGATGTGATATGTGTGAGCCACATGAAATGTTCAATTTGAAATATCAGTATTCTATGACAAGAAAGCTGTTTAATTGTTGATAATCCCATATTCGCTGGAGGTAGAGAAGAGAATTATCCTTGGAAAATATCGCATTATTGTCAATGTTGCCATATCGCTGAAGATCGAAGCGTGTTGATTTCTCACTTTCAATAAGTAGGTGGATAGTTCCGTACTCACAAATCAAGGTGTTATTTTTAATAATACTTAATGCAATATGTCTGAATAAATCCACAACAACAAGAACAACCCTTTTTGATTTTTTAGGTTTAATATTGTTGCTGAAGTCACTGGCTACAGAAGGTAGTATTTAATAATACTATTATTATATAAATAAGGTATTAGTAGAGATTTATGGATAAATTCTGCCGATAGGAAAAACGTTATCATTTACCTTAAAAGACTTTGATTCAAGTATTAACAGTGATCAAACTTGCATTGTACCGAGCAGAGCACGAGCAGAATGGTTTTATCCGAGCAGAAAAAGCGGAATAAGTGAATTTGAGGTATTTTGCGGGCAGAGTTTACTCAAGCACATCCAACACTAATCACGCCCTTCTCTACCTTGAGAGTCAAATTCACGCGGGGATGCAGATTATCGGTCTGACTGTCGCCCAACTCAGTAAACTTAAGCCAAAAACCATCTAAAAGCCACGTCTTCAAGGAGTATAAAACAGCATAAAACCCTGCAAAAAAAGAAGACAACAACCTGTAAAGAACAGGTCACTGACAGGTGGTTTTTCATGGAGCCAAACCTCCCGTAGTTGTACAAGCTTGAAATCTTCCACGATAAATTGACCCAATCAGTGCCATGCAAAATAATGTTCTTGTTTGACCCACGTTTTTTATACGCTTGAGAGAAGCGATCCTGAAGACATAATAATCTGAAAAAAAGACATGAAGCAGCGTCAAAGCTTTTACAAAACTGGCGCCCTGCACGCTCCTCACACAGGGTCTTTAGCGGTGGGAAAGGGACTGGGTGAAAACAAGCTCAATCGTAGAACCTCTTATTCTTCGGCCATTTTGGCTTAAACAGAGATAATATGCAAACTGCGATTACAAAGATGACAAAACAACGCAGGTTGTAAAAAAACCTCATTAAACAGAGTTTTTTTTACAACATGCGTTGGTTCATTATTTCTGTTTAAAACAAGCTCATTTATAAAATTTTATTACATGTAAGAATTCCTAGGTTAAATTTTTGCATGAGAGTACAGATTCCCATTTTCAGGGAGAATGTGCTTCACTAATACAAAATCAATGGAGAACTGAGTTACAATACGAAATAGAGTGAAGACTGGTGCGGTTGTCCTATAAAACCGTGTGTCATGCTATTCGTGGGTGATATAGCTTCTTTGGACTTGTCACGCAATGTTTCTGTGACGAACCCAAAAAAGGCGACTGCGTTGGGAGCGCAGAGTGGTCCTTTTTCTGGTAAATATCTATCGCAAAAATACAACTGATGTAGGTTTATATTTTCAGGATGTGGTCCTAATCAGCGTTCGACTACCACTGTAATAGCTGGGGAAGAAAAGCGTGCACTTCAAAATGACAGTTTCTTGCTTCCATTTAATTCCACTTGCGTTTGGAACATCACAGCCCCTGAAGGACAGGTGCTCACCATTGACATCATTGTCTTCAACTTCAGAATGCCCTGTGAAGATGAGTACCTTAGGATCCACGATGGGCCTGCAGAATCAAGTGACATACTAGTAGAATACTGTCTTAATAGCACCAGGTATGAATTGATGGAGTATCAGTTCTTCTCCAGTGGCCGTAGCTTATGGATAGAGACGACAAAGGGCATAAACAATTCTACCAGCGGTTTTGGAGTGTCTTACAAAGCGGTAAACTTTGAAGGTAAAGAGGAAGGACAGTAGTATATAGGGGGGCAGGCTGTGGGACAAAACAATAGGAAAACTCCTATTAAATCCCTATTGTTAGCAAAAATATGGCCAAATTTAATAGGAGTTCTCTTATAAACCAAAAAATGATTTTTTAGCGCAATAAAAACAATCTGAATTAAACTCTGCATTTGTTTCGTCATCAAAATAGTTAAAACAACCACATGGAAGTCTAGTTCCATCATCAGAAGAATCATCAGATTCATAATAAATGGCTTCTTGTCTATCTTGCCTTTCTTGTCTTTCATATGCTTTTTGTTTTTCATCTTTACTCATTGAGTATTCAGATATTTCATCAATAATTATGCTTGATCCTATATCTTCTCTATTAGAATGCTTTTGTGCTTTAAAATTTTTATCCATATTATTATAATTTAATTTTCTTGTAGCAATAACTCCATCTTTTATTAAAACTTTTTTTCTAGGAATAACTTTAGGTTTAATCATTGGAATTTTTCTATTTTGAAAATTATAATATACTCTTGCGACTGTTGCTTCTGCTTCAGGATCCATATAATATATAATAGGGTGTCATTTTTTTTAAGTTGTTTTTTTCTTAAGACATTTTTTACTTATAATAAGTTAATATTTTATTATTTGCATTACTAATTCTGTTTATTAAGTCTTTTTCTAATTTAAGTATCTCAGGATTTCTAAATTCATCTAACATAATAGATAGCTCTTCATTTGTTTTTGAATTAAAATCAACTTTATTATAGATAAAAAAATTTTTTAGATTATCTATAAGAAATTTTCTATACAATGAAATTTGTCTTTTTAAATGATTAGTATAAAATTCTAGCATATTAGCGGGCATATAATATAATTATTATAATTTATTCATATTTTTTCCAATAGTGTTTTTTATACTTTTCAACAGATGGGCACATATCAATAAAGAAATTATCAAGATTACAGATATCATTAATCAAATCTTCATTGTTAAATGAACCAAGTCTCAATGCTCTCTTTATTCGGACTAACAGATGTGCATAGCTCTGATAAGCATACTTGCAGTTATTCATGTTTTCGTTAACGTTTTTATAGTCAAGCAAACATTCAATTAACATAGAACCACCAAGAGAAATAATAGTCAAAATAGATCCTGAGACAATAGCTGATGCAATACCGCCACCGGCAATGGCTCCTGAAAACAATCTTGCTGCATATTTAATATTTCTGTAATACCTATGAGCTCTCTTATATAAAAACCATTTTAGATGAATTGTTTTGTAATAACCCATCAATTCATTGATTTGTTCACTATTCAAGTCTGGTGAAATATGATTGAAATCGCAAATTTTTTTTCTCATATAAATAATTATGAGAAAATTATTTTAAATGCATTTTGCAATCTCATGACAAGTCTAGACATGTCCAGAAAACAGGAAATGAGTCATCGAAAAGCCTTTTGTTTCAAATCACGAGTCAGTCATTTGATTTTTTTTTGACCAATCAAAATGAAACAAGTTTTTTGCAAATTCTTGAAGCAAAGTTTACTTTTATTTTCAAAAGTTTGTAGTGAGTGCGAAAAGATCATAACGCTTGAGAAAAAGAGAAGAGGATATGAGGCAGAATTGAGAAAGATCTTGGAGGAACGTGAAAGAAAAAGCACCATCAAACGGTTGACTTTGCAGCATAGATTCAATCGAAAAGCATTGCAAGTCAAAATACCATCACGGCGTTCAAGTGAAGATGACATGCAACACTGACGTTATTCAGACTTTTGCTCTTCTACAAGTCAAGCTCTATAATTAGACTTATTATAGTATGTGTGACATTGCTGTTAGTTTTACTTTTAAAATTAACTCTATCACCTGGACTTAATTCAATAGGTGTATTAAAAACAACTGTAGTTGAGAAATGTCCAGAAGGTTTTGTGATATAATATTCGTTTCCTACTTCATTACCATTTACAATTACTGCTACTACAATTAATTCAGGAGCGTTATTGTTTAAAGTAGATGACAAAGCACCATATAAAATTCTAGAAGAAATAGGAATTGGAAAGCCATAGTTTTGACCAGTTGCTCCATTTCCGAAAGACCATTCAAAAGCATTGATAGAGAGAGGTCCATTTTCTTCGGCATGGATCGCGATTTTTGGTTTCGGAAAGGTAATATAGTCATTTATATTAGCAATTAGAGCGTTAAAATCTGCACTGTCTGTTTTGTTTCTCTCGAGTGAATCTATTGTATTAGATAGGGTTGTTATGTCTGAAGCATTTCCTTTCAGATTTATAGCTGTGTTAAAATCTGTTAAGTTGACTTTACTGGCTAATTGGTTGTCAACATAGCTCTTTTCAGCTTTATTGTTTTGATGAACAGTTAAAGTGTTATTGATAATGTTTAGATCGCTCGCTTCTAACTTATCGCCTAAGGCTGTTTGAACATCTGTCACGTTTGCTTTTTTAGCTAATTCATTGTTTACGTAAGTAGTTCCAGCTTTATTTTTTAATAAATCCGTGACAAATTTTTTAGTGGTCGCGTCACTGTTATCTACTGGAGTAGATACATTAGTTAATCTCCGGTTTTTAATATGGTAATGCTGGTCGGCTGTCAAAGTGAAACCAATACCTCTATCTCCCTTTTCACCCTTAACTGCTTTTACCTCTAGTTTTTGTTCTCCATTAATGAAACCCATATATTAAGAGAGACATTAAATATTTTTAAATAATTGTTCCTTCACTCTCTTCATATTTAGTAACATCAGAATAAGCATCGCTATGAGTATTATATAAATTTTTAGTTATTAAAGCTCTATTAATACTAAAAGGAGAATCTGACACATATATAGTCCAAAAATTTGGATTTTGGCTCTGGAAATGTGGATGTGTTACAGTGATTGCACCACTGGCACCACTAAAAATAAAATTCATAGTTTCTCTTTGGATAGTTAACCAAAAATAGAATTTTTTTCCTTTGGCGTTATTTGGAATATTAATACTTCTTAAACTTGGCTCATTCATTAGGGGATTTCTGGAAACTACTACTCTATCTTTGCTAATAAAAATATAGATAGGATAAGACCCCCCTTTCCAATGTAAATTTATTATCATAGCGCCAGTTACAGTGGCTTTATGTTGAAAGCTTAAATAAAAAGTGACAACTCCCTCGTTATCACCATTTGTCTGATATGAAAAATTATTTGGAGTTTTTGATGCAGTAGAATCAGGGAAATAAATCCCTTTTATTAATGAAAATCTTCCATCATTTCTTATTAAATTTCTATATATAACTTTAATTAAATTACCATTTTTGTCTAATTGTGTTTGTAGATCAGAATGCACTGTAGATATAGAGCTTTGTAAATTTGCGACTGAAGTTTGGAAAGAATTTTTAAAATCATTTAACTGTTTAAAATTGATAGCATCACTATCTTCATTTCCTTCTGGAAGGTTTTTAATTTGTTTATTATTCATATCGATAGGAGCTTCAAAATTGACCACATCATTATGGAAGTAATACAATCGGTCCCAGAGATGAATCGAAACATCATTCTGGTAACCTCTAACACCATAGACTACCACATAAATATCTGTTTTAGGGTCTGACCTACCTTTAAGACGAATATCAATATCTAAATCATCAAAACTAGGATTGATAATACCCTTACGGAAATGTATCACACTTCTTGTATTGCCTCCATGTATTTTGCTATTAATTTTACTGACAGAGAGAGTGCCACTAGATGCATTAATTTCATCAACAGAGAGTCCATCACTAATATACATTTCATAAACTATAGTATAGTTTCCGATTGGTAAATAAACTACATCAATACTTAGTCGAGTACTATAATAACCTAGACTTGAGTCATAATCAATTTGAAAATGGTATGTTTTTTGATTTACTTTATGATAATCTTTATTTATGAGTCCAATTTTATGAATATCACTATCATCTTCTTTGAAAAGGTCATCATCCATTACTTTTTTGAATACATTTTCTTGGTCAATTGATTCAATTGCGCTCTCTTCAGAGCTTTGTATTGCAGCATCAACATAAGCTTTATCAACATCAGGTGTTGGCACTTTTGCTATTTCTGAATCAATATAATTTTTATTTATAAAATCTCTATTATCAACATATCTTTTATTTACCGCATCTCTCCCATCAGTTGGGTCTGCTAATCCCTTTACCTTTTTATTTACTATCTGACCAGCATTGGGACCACTCTGCGTAGTGTATTGAAAATTAAGGTCGCCAGTCATATTATCACCTTTTGTTAATACTCTATTAGAAATTAATACTCTAAGATATGCTCTCTCTTTTTCAAAAAAATCAAAGTTAACTGCACTCTTTAATATTTCTGCCCTATTATCAGGGTCACCATCTCTCTCAATAATTGTGGCGAGATTATCTATGTATTTATTACCCATATTTAAATTACCACTCATAACTCTCGAACCATCTAATTTTAATAAATCTGAAGTATCTACCGAAGGAATTTTAGCAATTTTTCTATCTACATATACTTTACTAACAAGATCATTATCACTAAATAAATTATCAGAATATGGCTCTGTGTTCTGAACTTTTTTTCCTCTTAAATCAAAAGCCTCAGTTCCATCAGCATTGCTCTTTAACTTAATAAAATTCTCATTTAGATATTCTTTATTTACAGCGCTATATAAATCTTTTCTCTTATCTGCTAATGATTCAGTATCTTTGTGATCATCTACGTTTTTTATTTGAAGAATATGATGAGTATCCATTTTGAGATCACCTGTCATAGACCTACTACCATCTAACTTTAGTAGATTTGAAGTGTCTACTGATGGGATTTTAGCTATTTCATCATCAACATATTTTTTTCTTACCCCATCATTATCATTTGTTGGATTACCAACACCAACTATTTTATTTAAATTTAAATCTATTACACTATTTCCATTTCTTTTCATAATTAATTTACCACAATCTTCTTTTCTATTATTATCCATATCAATATGCCCATTCATTGTTCCTCCAGAAAGAGGCAATAATTTATCAGTCTCAGTATCAACATAACCTTTAGTTGCTGCATCATCAGAGTCAACTGGATTAGCTAAACTCTCTATTTTATTTCCATCCATATTGATATTTTCAAAGAAGAGTATCTCATAGTTATCATCTGTATCGGGTATCTCAAATATTCTATCATCAAATCCTGTGCCATGTGAACCTTTTATAACTCTTGTTTGAAACTTAAAATTCATTGATGGGTCTCTCTTAAATACTACAATACGAAATCTTATTTTACCCTCAGATCCATTGCTTGAGAATCTTATATATGACTTTGTTATAATACCATTCTGTCTGCTTGCAAAACTATAAAGTCTAAAACCGTCAGAGACATGCACATTGAATATATGAGTATAATCAGTAACACCAGTTATCTTTATTAATGATGTATATATACCATCTCTTAACTTATCTGACTTCATTTCAAGTTCTAGAAAGGTTTGACCACCAAAGTCACTTGTTGTACCAGATGGAGATGTCTCATAGAATTTATTTGATAGAGTTAACTCAACACCAGACTTAAATATCTTTAAACTTGGTTGTAAATGAAAATTATTTTCAGTAATTTCACTATGATCTTTTAATTTTTTATAATTAACAGCATCTTTATCATTTATTGGGTCAGCTAAATTTACTATTTTATGTGATTTTAAGTCAAGATCAGCAGTTAAAACTTTATCTAATTTAGAGTCTAGATTATCATCAGTATATTTTTTAGTAGATGCATCATTACCATCAATAGGCGCTTCTACATTTGTTAATCTCTTTCCATCAATATCAAAATTACCATCATCAGTAAGATTAAATCCAATTCCAGGAAGACCTCTCTCACCTACTCCTCCAGTATTTTTGTTTGTATTTTTTTGTTCTAATAATCCATTACTATACCCCATTATATAGTAATAGATTGTTTTATTTTTTAATTGTTATTTATCTAATTATTGTGATTGTGAAGAAGAAAAAGATTGAGAAGATTGTGAAGGATAATAACTACTATCATCACTATCTGTACTTTCTAAACTATCATTTAATAAAAAATCTTTATAATCAAAGGAAGATGATTGCGAGCAAGAGTCCTGCGAGCAAGAAGACTGTAATAGAGTATATTGTGAGTCTTGTGAGCCTTGTGTTTCTTCTGAATCTGCCATATATATTATTACAATATTTTAATTTTTAATATTTTTTAAATATCTTGCTTAAAATTTTTTTTTATATTTTTATTTATTTTATCTATGTAAGCAAAACTATAAGGTTCAGAGGTTGCTTTAAGAAATTTACCCTTATTAACATTAACTTCTTTACACATTCTTGAAGTCTCTGCAGAAGATGGACTATCAAATATACAAAAATGAGAGCAATTTAGTCGTATATCTTTAGGAGTTAGATAATAAGATTGGCTTAGATAGATAACACTACAATCTTTATGACGACCACCAATAAAATATTCTACAAGAGGTTTTTGATTTTTTTCACAAACAAAGTCATCAAATATAACTATTTTTTGATTATCACCATCTAGTTCTTCTAGAGGTGTTATTTCATCATTACTAGCTTGGATAACATTATATCCTACTTCTTCAGATATAGGTTGAAATGTATCCATTAATTCTTGATACTTTGGCTGTTCTAGATTTTTTGAGAATAAGTAAATTTTATCAAAATATAGAAGGTTGTATAGCATATGCATAAGAGTGTTAGTTTTACCACAACCACTTGGCCCACAGATTAACATTCTAAAAGTGTTAGAAGGCATAAAAGGTTTAAGTCTTTTAAATTTGTTTTTAGATTTAGATTTAGAGTCATAGTTTGGAATTTTCATCTATAATTTATATGAATATATTCTTTTTCAATTAATTATATAATTAAATATAACGTTACATTCTATGATTTATAAAAATATAAATTATGTTAATATATGAGTTTAAGGAAATGGAAAGAATTAGCAGACAAAAAGACAAATACTGGTCAAATGAAGAGAAGACTATTTGATGAAATAACAGAAGAGAAGATAAAGAGTAAAACAACTGATCAGGCTATTGCAAAAACTTTTAGGTTAGATAAGTTAGATAAACTAGATCAAATAGCTGAACAAACTAAACCTAAAAAGAGAGTCAGAATTCAAGTACCAAGAGTAAATAGAGATGGTGGTATTGATTATGCTCCAGAAGTAGATCCTTATGAAGATATGGATGTAGATGGATTGCTAAATCTAGAAGATTATGTTGCTCCTGGTGTGACACCACAAGCAGAAAAGCAATTAGTAAAGGTACCATATCCACAATATCAAATGGATCCTAATCTTTGGCAAATTCCTAATGAAGCACCTCCTGACTATCCACTACCTCCTGACTATTCTCTACCTGATTCAGCTTATGAATCACAAGAACAATTATCAATTGAGGCTCCACCAGAAGATGAAGAAGATGAAGGTGAAGCCCCATTAGCTGAATCTGAATCTGAAGATGATGAAGTTGATGAAGATAATAGGATTTTTGATGCATTTGGTCTCCCTAATTATAATGATGTAGATAAGAGATTAGCCGAACCAGAAATGAATGATACTAAAAGAAAAAGATATCTTCGAAAAGTAATTGAAGATGCAGATGGTGAGAGAAGAAGGATTACACCACAAAAATCAAAAGCAACAAGAGATTATAAAGCTGGAAGAATATCATTAGCTCAAAAAAATCTTATACATGAAGAGATTGGTAGACAAGAAAAACAATTAAAAACTTACAGGAAATTTTATGAAAATAAACTTTATTCATATAAAGGTTCAGGTTTAGGTACTAGAAAAATTAAAAGAGGAAGTGGTGCCTATTTCTTTGATAATGCTAAAGAAATGCTAAATAAATTGAATCTAATTATTGCAGAAATGAAAGCAGGAAATACAAGCCTAGATATGAGAAACATGGGTGTAACTATCTTAGATGCACTTTTGCATGCTAATCATATAAATAAAAGCCAATACAGAAAATTAATAAAGAAACACTTTGCTTAAAAAATATTTTGCTGTTTAATCATATATGGAAAGAGAAATAACATTAAGTAGCTTTTCTGCAAAAAACGAACCAGGAAATAGACCAGGCGATTTTACAACAAAATTTACACCAACAATCATATTAGACACAAACTCAACCTACTATATTGGTTTAAACAGAATTATCTCAATGTTTTTTTACATGGACAAATGTTAATTCAGAATATGATAATCAAAAAATATCATTTAGTAAAGATAATGGTAATAGTTGGACTGATATTGATTTTCCAAAAGGAGTTTGGTCATATAATGATTTTGACAATTATATTAAATCAAAGACAGTAGAAGATGGAGATGGTAATAATCCAAACTATCCAATCACACTAACTTTTGATGAGCCAACTTTTCGAACAATTATAACTTTAGACACTGGTTATCAACTTGATTTAACTAAATCTAATTTTAATAAGCTTATTGGATTTGATAAAGAGATTTTAAAAGATGAAGAAAATATTGGAGAGAGAGTACCAAATCTTACAGAGGACACTGATATTTTAAATATACATTGTGATTTAACAAGTACTTCATTAGTTGATGGTGGTGAATCAGATATTATTTACAGTTTTGGTACAGGAACTTTAAGTCAATCATATGCTTTTACACTTGAACCAAGACGTATTGTTTTTAGTCCAATAAATACAACAATAATTTCAAGTATACGTATTTATGTAACTGATGGATTAAGAAGACCAATCTATTTTAATAATTCAGATACTGCATTTTCATTAATATTAAAAAAAATAACTAATTAATATTATATGATAAACAATTCAATGCCAAAATCACGAGAATTTAGGAAGATGTATCATCCATCACTTGGAAGATATGTTTACTTTCATAGAGGTAATGGCCTTATAGTTAATAATATAATGAAACCAATTACTGCTGGTGTTAGTGAACTTGGAAGTGCTATTGGTAGTAAAGTTGCCTCTACATTAGCAAAAGCAATAGGAAAAAAGACTAAAAAGAAGAAGGGAGAAGAAATGAGAGAAGAAAAAGCAATTGGAGAAAAATCTGGTGATGTTATAAGAAAGATGCTATCAGAGAATATTGAAGAGAGTCCTTACGCAACACCAATAGCAACAACAAAAAGAACAAAAAGAAAAAAACCTTCTAAAGCTAAAGCTAAAATGACACAACAGGAAGTTAACACATTAATTAATAATCTATTATATGATTGATTGATTAGTAAAAAATAATAATATTAAAAAAAAATTATTTTATAAAATATATATGTCATTTCGTTCATCAGAAAACGTTCAGAGAAATGAAGAAGTCAGATTTCTTCTTGAAAGCAATATAAGAGCTCCAGCTAATACTACAGAGCAACAAAAGAATGGTTATAAATTTGTAATAAATGATAGAAGCTCTTTTTATGATTGGTTTAATGCTTATTTTGAAGTACAATTTCATCTTGATCTTAAAGCAGATGGAGGAGATAATGCTGATATAACAACAACACTCCTATGTGGTTCTCATTCACTTATTAGACATCTTGTTATTAAGAGCGCTGGTAAAATTATCTATGATACTGATAATCTCCATCTTGTTACTTTTGCAAAAAATCTATTAGAATATTCAGATGATTATGCTAGAAGTGTTGCTAAAAATAGTTTTTGGTATCTAGATAGTAGTGCAACAGCAGTAGATGCTGAAAATAGAGGTTTTCAAGCAAGAAGACTATTAACATCTGATAGAAAAAGAGTTAATGTAAATATTCCTCTAAATAGATATTCTTTCTTTGAAGAATTAGAGGGAAGGATGTTACCACCAATGCAACTTGAATTTGAAATAGATTTAAACCAAGATGCAGAAGCACTTTTTGGTGCAGGTGCAAATCATGCAAATGTTAGATTAGTAATAGATCGATTTTACTTATGGGTTCCAAGATTACAACCAAAAGATGCTCTAATGAGTAAATTTATATCTGATTTTCAAAAACCAAGTAAATGGAATTACTTAAGAGAAATGTATCAAAGATCAGATCTAACAAATACAAGTGGAGATTTTAGAATATCAGCATCTATTGATAAAGTAAGATATGTATTTATCTATTTACAGAGAAATAAGAATAATTTAATTGGAGCAAATCCTTATATATATGATACATTTAAACTAAATGCAGGTGATACTAATAGTACCCTAACTAGCTGTAGACTTGAATATGGTGATGGTGTGTTTTACCCTGAAAGAGACTTTGACCATGAGAGTAAAAATAGAATATTTAATGCATTAATGGGTTATTCATGGAAAAAGAATGATTATAATACGGGCACACAATTAAATATCGCTAATTTCCAATCTCTTTATCCTCTTATCTTTTTTGATCTAAGTTATCAAGCTGATGGTGTAAGCAGAGATCCTAAACAACTTATACTTAAATATATGATTAACACTAATGATGGTGATAGGTTTAGAGTTCATGCAATTGTACTATATGAAAAAGATGTTGTTGTTGATAAAGTGGGAGATCAATTAGTTATTGTATAAGGGCAAACAAAAAACACCCTCATGAAAAATAAAAAATAAAAAATATAATTTAAAAA
>CM042754.1:10816003-10827165 GCA_022496165.2 Catalaphyllia jardinei
ATATAATGAAATTGAACAAAAGAGAAAACAAAAAAGAAA
Organism: Catalaphyllia jardinei; assembly: GCA_022496165.2. Classification (NCBI taxonomy): domain Eukaryota; kingdom Metazoa; phylum Cnidaria; class Anthozoa; order Scleractinia; family Caryophylliidae; genus Catalaphyllia; species Catalaphyllia jardinei. The sequence continues at coordinate 10,816,043 of CM042754.1, forward strand.
ACAGTGAAGAAGAAAAGAGAAAAGAAGAACAAAAGAGAGATGGTTATGTTATAGTTGATTTTTTAGATATTGATACTAATAGAATTACTTTTGGTGCACCAAAGAAAAACAATTATAGTGGATTACAAATACCTATTTTATATGATGGTTGTACTATGTATGTTAAATACGAAGGTACAACACCATTTGGTACTCAAGAAAATTTTGATAAGAATAATAATTATTTAGGTACTAGTATGCAGATTAATTTAGATGATGAAAAATATTTAGAAAAAAGTAAAGAGTTAGATAGATTCTTTATTAATGTTTTTTATAAAAATAAATGGGGTTTATCAAAAAGTACACCAATTGATAATATTAAAGGTTATGATGAACATGGTCAAGGTGGATTATGGAAAAGAATATGTAAAAAACCTTATAAAGTAGATAAAGATACAAAAGAGAGAGAATATCTAGAATATCCATCAAAAATGGAATTTAGTCTTTTTTATAAAAAAGATAATCTAGAAACTACATTTTTTGATTGGGATAATAATAAAAAAGTTAGTTTTGATGAAATAGTTAGTAAATGTTATGTTAAATTTATTGCTGCGTGGTTTTCTTTATGTAGAGGTACTTTTGGTTTAACCTTAAAGCCTAAATTAATGCAAATTAAATATAAACCTAGAGTAAATAAATTTAGTGAATGTTTGTTAGTTGATAGTGATGATGATGAGAGTGGTGTTGAGAGCCATGATAATACTGAAAAAATTGTTTCATTACACCCTGAAAATTGTTTTGATTATAGTGATTAATTTGTTTAGGCAGTTATAATTTTAAAAATATTATTTATGAGTTAAAAGAAAACTTAAAAAAATTTAATTCATAATTAATATAATGTCAACAAAATTAGTTAAAATTAACGTTAACCTTTCAAAAGGCCAAATTGCAAAACTTAAAAGAGCTTATAAAAATAGTGAAGAAATAGGTATAAGACTAAAAAATAAAGATTTAACTGGAAGTCATACTCTACTTGTTTCAAATAATATGGCTTATAGAGTAGAAAAAGCTAGAAAAAAAGGAACTGGTGCTCTTGTTAAAATTCCAAAGAGTAATATAAGAAAACAAGGTGGAAAAGGTATTGCAAGTAGTCTAATGCCTATAATGAAAAATTATGGACCTATGCTTGCTAAAACAGCTGGTTTATCAGCTCTAGCTGCTGGTGTGGGTGAAAGTGTTAGACAGATTGTAAAAAAAATAACTGGTGGTCAAGTATTTAGAGTTCCAAATAATGAGCTACATAAACTTGCAATTATGAGTGAATTGCTATCTAAACCACAGATAAGAGATTTAGCTGATGCTTATAATAATAATATGGATTTAATGTTTAAAATTAATCAAAAACAAGTTGGTAATGGTATAGGTACTGTTATAGCAAGTATTGGAATACCAATGCTTTTAGATATGTTTAGAAAAGGAAGTGGAGCAAAAGGAGGAGCAATTATGCCTATGTCAAATCAAATGAGACCACCTCCATTCTTTGGTACATGGGGTGAGGGAGGACCAAGAGTTGGTAAACCACCTTCGGAAGGAGGTGGTAAAAAAAAAAGAACAAAGCAGCCTATTATTATTAAAATTTAAAAAAAAAGTGCCATTAAGTAATTTTGATCTTTTAGATTGGTGTAAATATTTAGGTATTCCTATTAAAGATGTATTGAGTAGAGATGTAACTTTACCACATAATCATAAATTAGCTATATTTATATATAATTTAGAACCACATTATATGAGTGGATCTCATTGGGTTGCAACTTATGTTAGAGATGGTGTTATTAATTATTTTGATAGTTTTGGTATGCCGCCTTTTCAAGAAATAGTAAATCATGCTAAGATGAAAAATTTAACTCTTTTACATCAAAACATGCAGATTCAAAACTTATATACCACTACTTGTGGTTATTTTTGCCTTTATTTTCTCTATGAAATGCATAAAGGTACAGATTATTGGGATTTGTTAAGTGTTTTTAAAACAGATACAAATTATAATGAAAAATTTATAGAGCAGTACTTCCATCAGCTTGAGCCTTAATCTGATTATGTAATGCCATTTTTAGTAGTGATTTATTTTTTTGTTCTGTTAAATCTCTTGCAAATTTTACATATTTTTCTTCTAGTTTTCTTTCTCTTTCTAATATTTTACCTTCTCTTACTATTTTTTCTTTTTGTAATTCACTAGCTCGCTTTATTAATAAACTTCTTGCTTTACCTAAATCTTTTTTTACTGATTCTTTATGTTCTTTTGCTTTCTTCTTCGCTTTTCTATCACATAATGATCTAAAAAAAATTTTATATCTTTTATAAACACTTTTTACTTCTACATATAAAATCTCTAAGGAATAAATATCATTTATTAATACATTAACATCCATATATAAATAGAATTTAAAAAATTTTTAATATAAGTTTAGGTACTTAAATAAAATTATAATTTAATATTATATATGAAATCTTATTGTGTAAAACAAAAAAAACAAACTGAGTGTGTTCCTGGTAGTGAGGTTAGAGTTGTTACTAGTAATGGTAGAAATGCTATGAAGTGTAAGTGTGCTGAGTGTGGTATTACAAAGTTTAGATTCGTTAAAGGAAGTACTACACCTACTGTAAAAAAAGCTGCAAAACCTAGAGTAGCAAAACCTAGAGTAACAAAACCTAGAGTACCTAGAGTAGCAAAACCAGCTAAAACAACAACTGCAGCAAAAAAGAGAAGAGGAAGACCAAAAAAAGGCACAGGTCTATTATTAGGCCCAAACAGCCCTTTTAATAATATTCCACTTGTAGGGCAAATTTTTTAATTTAAAAGATTTTAAATTTAATATTATAGTATAAATGAAAATATATTGTGTTAAACAGAGAAAACATACTGGTAATGTTCCTCAGTCAGAACAATATTTTATATCTAATAATAATAGACATGGTGTAAAAGTAAAATGTGATGAATGTGGTATTAATAAGGTTAAATTTCTATCTAATAATGAAATAAATGGTTTAAGACAAATGTATGGATCTGGTTTTGATGAGTTGTTTTTTAAAGGCTTAGAAGCAGGTGCTAAAGGTTTATTTAACTTAGGAAGAAAAGGAGCTGCTAATGTAATTAAATCTGACATGGCTAAAGATAAATTAAAACAAATAGGTCAAAAGTATTTGAATGATGCTATTGATTCAATAACTAATGAAGCTGCTGATAAAATAGAGGGAAAGGGAGTAGATATTCATAAAGCTATTGGGAAGCTTCCAAAACCAAAAGGTGGTTGGACTCTACCTGGTCATAAGTATACTGGTCCTTATAATGATTTAAATAAACAAGTAAAATTTGATAAAAATACAGGTGAAATATTAGAGATATATGATAAACCAACTGGTACAGCAGATGCTATTGCAATGCAACATGATGTTGACTATACTGTATGTGGTGATGATAAATCTTGTAAACATAAAGCTGATAGTAAGATGGTTGAAGCTCTTGATGCAATTCCTTGGAATAAGAGACAATGGGGTCATTGGTTAGCAAGAAATATGATTGATAAAAAAAGAAAGTTAGGTTTAGGCGCTCATGATAAAAAAAAAACGCCCAAAATTTAAGGTGGCAAGAAAAATTGGCTGATGAGTTACATAAACCTATAAGACGTAATTTTAATAAGAGAAGAGTTATTGTTCATAATGTTGACCAAATTTGGTGTTCTGATTTAGTTGATATGCAAAAGCTTAGTAAATGGAATAAAGGTTTTAAATATCTTCTTATGGTCTTAGACCTTTTTAGTAAATATGGTTGGATTGTACCTTTAAAAAATAAAACTGGTTTAGAAGTATCTAAGGCTTTCGAAACCATTTTACAAAAGCATAAGCCAAAAAAGTTATGGGTTGATAAAGGCAAAGAGTATTACAATAAAATTTTTCTCGATTTACTAGATAAAAATAATATAGAAATTTATTCTACTCAAAATGAAGAAAAGTCAGCTGTCTGTGAGCGATGGAACAGAACTATTAAAGAAAAAATGTACAAGATGTTTACAATCAGAAATAATACTGTTTACATTGATATTTTGGATGAAATACTCTCTTCTTACAATAATAGTAAAAATAAAAGCATAGGTATGACTCCAAATGAAGCTAGAAAGAAACATAACTATGGAAAAGTTTATTTAAAAATTAATGATTTTGGTAGGGAAATAGATAGCAAACCTATATTTAAAGTGGGTGATACTGTTCGTATAAGCAAATATAAAAGAAAAACTTTCGATAAAGGATACACTCCAAATTGGACAGAAGAAGTATTCGTTATAGATAGAATTTTACCCACAATTCCTATAACTTACAAAATAAAAGATTCAGATGGTGAAGAAATAAAAGGATCTTTTTATACAGAAGAGCTGCAAAAGACAGATCAAACTGTTTTCAGAATAGAAAAAGTAATTAGAAAAAAAGGCAACAAAGCTTTAGTTAAATGGAAAGGTTACCCAGAAAAATTCAACAGTTGGGTAGATTTAAAAGATTTAGAGGATTTATAGGATTAGATTTTATAATGACCATATGCTAGTGTGCTTATTCCATCATCTAATATATATCTCTTGTCATCATAACATGATAGGCTAATTTTATTTATATCATAATTATAGATTTCATGATGATCTGATCGCATAGTTTTCATTTTTTGGTGAACTATTTTTTCCCCAAATGAAATATCTTTGAAATGATCTATTTTTAACTTGCTCTTTTCAGGGTTATAATTATCTATTAAATATGACTTTACTCCCTTTGCTTTTTTCTTCTCCTCTTTCTTTGATTTATAAGCATACATCTTACTCTTTAAACCAATAAATTCATTTATTGGTGATTTTGGTGATTCATCTTTCATTTTTCCAATCTTTTTTAGGTTCTTATCACAAAATAATTCTTTATCTTTATAACCACTGTTATCAAACTCCACATCTCTATATTTATTAAAATCTCGGTATACATCCTCAGTCTTTATATTATAGAACAATGAATCAGTATCAGTAAATAATAACTTCGCATTATTTCCGTAATGTTTTTTTATAAAATTGTAATGAAAATCAAACATCCGAACTTTACTCAAATCAAGAATACTAACTCCAACATAGATTGGTTTATCGAGAATTATTTTTCGCTTTCTCATGTTAACTGCTGCAAAGTTTTCTGAAAATATTTTGCTTCCGTTAAAGTAAGGATCCTTTGTTAACTTAAGTAATCTATCTCTATCATTGACTAATCTTACATCACATCTCTTTCGCACACTTTCCATTGTCTTTCCAAAAACACTATTATTCAATAGTTTGTGATTATTACTCTTTACTTTATTACCTTCATTCTCTGCTATTATTCTCTCTTTTGTATTAAAATCAATATATCCTGCCAACCATGGCTTCTCATTAAACTCAAGAATTTTATGGACTTTTTTTTAGTTTTAATCCTAAATTTAAGTATAATTCAAGATTTTTCTCATGAAGTATATAATTTTTCTTATCATATAATGTAGTTACTAATTTCTTTACATTTGAATTTGGTAAATTATTTGCTTTTTTTATTTTTTTACAATAGTCTGATAGCATATCATTAGTTATCTTTATCTTTTCTGGAGCAAGTGGGTAATCATTATGTAAATCATGTAACTCTTTGGGATATTCTAAATCTACTTCATAAATCCTTCCTTTTCCCTTTACTTTAGGCAATAGTTTATTTTTTATGTAACCCTTTACAAATTTAAATCCTGAATAGGGTAATGGCTGTGACATTGCCCAACCATAAAGGTTATTCGCATCTAAATACTCTAAAAAACTAATTTCACTCTTAGGATCATAATCATCTTCAAGATATTTATTATTTGCTGTTGAATATCTATGTGATATAAAACTCATTCCTCCTCTCTTTGCTAATTCTAAAAATGTGTGAATTTCTGGATCATATATTAAATCTAATTCTATTCCGCTATATTTTAGCGCAGCATCCCAAGCAAGACTTGGTGCAGTATAATAGTGCGCAGGATCAAGACCAAATACATTTTTTAAGCATGTTTTTCTGAAATTCTCAAATACATCAGTTAGTAATAAAACATCTGTTATCATATAAATATCATTATACTCTCCCATATTACTAATATTTAAGGTTTTCCATACTTTTTGTGCATGTTCATAATCTTCATCACTTATATCTTCTTCTTTTAAATCATTATAAAAATATTTCTTTTCAGGTAAACTTGTTTCAGTAAATCGTTTAAATGAATCCATATATTTGTATGGATAGACACCTTTTCTATTCATTAATTTAAATACTTCTGGATCTTTGAAATAGTCATTTGTATACTCAAGGCTTCCTTCTGCTTGACTCTTAACTAATTTTTCTAATGACTCACCAGGAAAAAAACAACAGCTATCAATAAATTTTAATTGTCTTCCAATACTAAATGATAAATATTTTTCATCATTAAAAGGAATTATATTTACTTTTAACTCAGATTTCTTTTTCTTCTTATACTTCTTTATTTTTTCAAAATCTTCTGGATTTTTATCATAGTAGGCTTTGTTTTTCATATACAGCTCGTTGTTACTCCTATCTATTCTCTCATTCTCTGCTTCAATTTTTTTATTCAATGATTCTATCTTTTTATTCTCCTCTTGAAGTACTTTTCCAGCATCCTTTATTATTAGGTGACCATCATAACCTTTCAGATTGTGAAATACAACAGGTATCTGCATTGTATAGGGATAAATTTTATATTGAAGATTACATTCGTTATGAGCTGAACCTCTATATTTTCCTGTAATATGACAATGATCTCTCACAACCTTATCACCTTCTTTATAGTCCCTTTTACAAATATGACATGACTTTTCACTTAAAAACTTTACTTCATCCCTTTCTGACATCATTAATATTTTTTTAAAATTTTCTCTTGCAACATTTTTACAATCTTCTAATTCACTAAGCATTGCTCTAATAAAGTTTGAAACAGCATCCTCTCCTCTATAGTATACAATAGATTTGCTGTATTTTTTATCATAGCAGCAAACAACTTTATATGCATATGAGCATGCTGTATTTTTATTTGTCTTTACTGTATACGATTTATCATCACTTTGCATTACTGTTGATATTGGCTCAATTATTGCTTCAAAATCCGCATATATTACAAATGGAACAGCTAATTGTCGATTATAATTTTTAAAAGATAACTTCTGTGGTAAAATTTCACCATCAATTTCATTTGGTTCTGGATATTTTGTTTTTACGTAATCACCAATTTCTGAACAGTATTTAATGTGATCATCTAATATTCTCTGTGATCTAAAACCATAATGACAGATTCGACAATGATAGTTTCTTTTTTTATTTTTTTTTGTTAAATCAGATAAAAACGCATCTATCTTTTTTATAAGAACAAAATGATATTTTTCTTCTTCTTCTTCTTCTTCTTCTTCATTACTTATCCTTAAAATATCAACAGTATCGTTATATTTTTTACTCGGTGCCCATAATGGATATTTTTCACCATCGCTATATGCTAAAGTATTTATATTTAATCCAAAAACATCTTCTATTTTACGAATATCTTTTTCCGCTGATGGAAAGTTAATACCCTTAAGACTATACCCTTCTAAAAACTTCCTATCAGCTTTTGTTTTTCTTTCAGGGTGGACTTCTCTTGGATTTAAATATCTAACTGCACACCATACTGCACACATATCATCATTATTTTTAAGGTTAATAAGACCTTTACTTGGATGTTTTATCTCTTTTTGTAAATCGATATATGATCCTCCTCTTAGAGGCACATATTTTGCTATATTAATGTAATGACCTAATATTTTATCAACAAACCAATCTGATCCATCTCTCATCCATAAAGCTATTATATTAAATATTTCTTCTGCTGCTCTATCTAAATTTCTCTCAATACTATCAAAACTTGTAATAATAATTGGTGTTTGGTTAAAAAATGAAGGAGTCTGAAATATAAAATAATTCTCTCCACTCTCATCTTGTTTCTTTTTCTTCATAACAATTGTTAGTCCAATTTTGATTTTCATTCCAAGAAGTTCTTTTAACTCATTTTTTAAAAGATTAATTACATTTTGTTTTGTAACATTTAATTGCTCTTGTGCATCTTGAGAATTAACAATATCTACTTCAAATGTTTTTAAAAACCCTCTAAAAGCCGAGTCACTCTTTTTTATCTCTATTGGTTTTTCTTTTGGGATTATTCTTAGCTTTCTTTTTTGTTTTACTCTTGGAATTACTTTTGGTTTTACTCTTAGATATTTTCTCTTTTTCTTTGGTAGAGCACGCTGAGACACTTTTAGGGTTAAAAATAATGTCTTTAATACTTCTCCTCTATTCTTTATTGTTTCTTTCGCTGATTTAATTGCATCTTTTGCTACTGCAAGTTTTTGTATTGCTACATCTAGTTTACGCCCTACTTGAGTTGATTTAATTGCTTCTTTTGCTACCTGTACTTTTTGCTTTGCTACATCTATTTTTTGTCCTGCTTTTGTTATCTTATTTTTAATGTTATTTAACAATGATTTTACAAACTTTACCATCTATATAATATATATTTTTTATAATTTTTTTTTAAGTTGTTTTTTTTCTTAAGACATTTTTTTTTTTATTAGACAACTCTATTAACACTGTCTTTACTACCTATCAGGTTATCAAATGTATAAGCAAATAATAATACTCTCAATCTACTCTGTTATGGTTTCTATTAATTTGGCCATATTTTTGCTAACAATAGGGATTTAATAGGAGTTTTCCTATTGTTTTGTCCCACAGCCTGCCCCCCTATATACTACTAAGGACTTTCACAACTGTACAGTGATTTGCATGTGTACCTCTCCTCAAAAACGAAATTGTGGTATCTTTTAGGGCCGATCTAGACAGCACAACGTTGCCACCGCCAAGTGGCAGGCTTACGACACCAATTGATTCATGTAAATGAAATCTACAGCTTGCTTGTGACTTTGGTATCAGATACAGAAAGGTGGTACGATTTTGAAACATGTTTTTGAAGTCTGTAACAATTGTAGCCTGGGATAATGTTCACTGATGAAAGTTGTATTCTATTTTGGCATGACGCACGGGTAGCAAGCGCCATAAACGTAATAGAATCCGCCCGCGTTGTATTGGCGCGGATAGCCTGGACTGAATCAGTTCGCATGTAGTTAAGTATGGCGGCCATGTTTTTCTGATGTGTGAATATTAACCCACGAATAGTACTATTTCTGCGACAAGGCTGTATTGTCTAAATAAACCTAATACCTCGTTCAAAATTTCCTTTCATTTTTATAGCAACAATTTGGTGTTGTTACTATTTTTAACGAAAAGTTCACCTGTTAAGAAATAAATGTTGACATGATGTCCTCACCCCTCGGAACTAGAGGTTTTTCCCTCGCATGCGCAACTTCGTTCCCAGGCGACGGCTTTTTTTCTTTTGGAACGATGAGAGACTCTGGGAACGAGGTTGCCGCATTCGTTGAATAGCATCAACAGAAGGACTGAGAGACAGCTCCGTTTTAAAGTGGCTCAAAACAGTTTCCAACACTTCCCAAGACTGATGGCTCATGATAACCACTTTTTATCAGTTGATGCTACAATCATGGTATCACAAACCTGCCCAAACATTGGTGAAAATATTGTTTTCATTTTGATGAGACAGTAGGTTACCATAGCAACAGTATGACCTGCTAAAATACTCTTAATTATAGCTTTAAGGGCTTATTCAAAAACGGCACGGTTTGTTTTTATAAAACCAAATTTTGATTAGAAGGATAATAAGAAAAAACCTGTACGTGGAGTTCAGAGCCACCTTAAAGTTTTGAAAATTTAATCTTAGCTTTTAATCTTGGAAAGTGCTGGATACTGTTTTAAACCACCTTAATCTCATTAGTCGCGAACATAAGTGTAGATGTTTTTAGGGTGGGTGGAAACCTTTGCGTGTGCGATGCGCTCAGTGGAGTACGCTGAACCCTGCAATTCACCGCGTCGCTAAATCCGAGCTCTATTTTCCAGCCTTTCCACTTCTGCTGCCATGCTTTCACGCTTAGTGTTGGTTTATCTATATTTTCAGAGTGTTCTCTTAACAGTACCCTTGATGCTCCGTTGTCACCCATGGAACACAACTTTTCCAGCCCGTACTACCCTAACGGCTATCCCACAAACACGACCTGTGGATGGTACATCACAGCACCCGAGAATCACACTGTCGCGCTTCATCTAACATACAGATTGAATAACAATGCCAAAAATGACAAGGTGGAGGTTTATGATGTAGATAGCTCGGAGCACAGTCTGATCAACTTTTTCCGACGGAGTTACAGTACAAGAACCGTTACAATATACTCCAAGTTCAACAGTTTGTACGTGTTGTTCAAAAGCTACGACCAGATACTTTGGAGAGCAAAGGGATTATTTGTATCGTACACAGCCGTCACTCCAGGTAAAACTTAGCAGTTTGTGCACAACTCCTCGGAGTTTGATTTCTCGTACTCTCTTATCGAAATTTATTGCGATAAGAGTACATGAGTGGCGGGAAAGGTGATAAGAGATCTAGAGTGTTACATTTGGGTGTAGATCGAAATCTTCTTGTTTTACTGTAGTTCTGAAGTAAGTCAGTACTTGTACTTCTTCGTTTTTAGCAACATTTATTTCTTTCTCAGATCTATACGGTCTTGTGACCAACGTAAATGGAGTATGGCGTGGAATAAACAAGAGAGTAACTGCCTGGGCAACCGCACGCAACATTTCAACGCCCAATCAACTTGTTGTGTTCGTTTTCTTTATAATCCCTAACAAGATCCAGCAGTGTTGCATTATATTGCGTTGAAATGTTAAGAACTTTTCGCCAAGCCTTAATTAATGTTGCACAAACCGGTCGAAAATTTAAATCTGTGGATAAAACTCCCATAAAACAATAGTATTTAACATGAAAGCTATCGTGCGGTGATGTGGTGCTCTTCAGTTGAAACTTTTGTAAACTGGCGGTTTTGCAAAACATTACCGGTTTAATATTGGAACTATTATTAACATTGAAATTTGTAATTTTTTTAAAAACGTTTCTTACAATAACACTT